>JAQISU010000081.1:11520000-11845000 GCA_029339505.1 Unio delphinus
GTAGGGGGCCATCGGAGACCACCACGTTGATAAGTTCGTTCAAGAACAGATCCAAACTCAGTTGCTGTTTTAGTTGATAATAGTTTCGGCTTCTTTACATCTATTTGCAACATCAATAAAAGATGATGTGTATTTGTATGCATATTAACGTCTACGTATTTTGATAGTATCTCATGTGGTAAAAACAAAATATCTGCTTGATGAACTTGGATGGGAGTGCTGACATCAAAATGTGCGTTTAGGTGGTGGTAGATAAATTAGTTTAAGATGGTAGATAAATTTGCTATCTTGCCTGTCGTGCTAACCACGCTTTAGAAGGGGAACGTGTAACATTTGTTGCATCAGCAAGTTTACTAATCGTTGCTCTACCTTTCCTAAAACATATTGGGCTATAACAAATCGATTCCATTTTAATACTATCAATTGGTTAATTAATTACAAACCTCGGGCACAAACGTACCTTTCATAGTAGATTTTAACACATATTAGCTAATAAATCGCTGAGATTTGTATTTTAAAAAATGGAATGAAACGAAAGAGTAAATTTCACATCTGCAATATGTCGTTGTTGTAAATCTTTAAATTTATCAGCTACACTATGAATGTCACATAACTGGCCAATAGCATTTACGTGACACTGCTGGGTTTGGTTGATCTTCGTTCCTCAAGTCCAATATGATGTCTAGTTTTAGGATCAAAATAAATAAATCCAGGAATATGTTTTTCTCTTCAGCATTTATCCCGTGTAGTTTCTGGTAATTTTATAAACTAAGATACTAAGATGCAATCTTAGTTTCTATTTTTGTTTGAAAGAGAGACAAATGTGTATTTTTGGTTCCGCATTTTACGCAAGTGCATGTCTACGATTTGTCATGGTTGTTGTTACTCCATACGTAGAGGTGAGTGCTCTGTATCGAACACAATATAAATCCATACTATGTATGGTATATATACAAACTGGATGTCATTGATTTCTCAGCGACAGGAAAACAATAACTAGTAAAACATCATTCAGAGCTATCGAAGTCTATCAGAATGATAATAATAGGTCCATCTGGAAGTGGAAGTCGCAATAATTACTAAATAATGAGTTGGGTTAAGTGCGATAAGTTATATTTTGTTGCAGCATCCGTAGATGATCAACGATGCTGCACCGTGCTTAAAGATTGTAATGAAAAGGCACAATTGTTGCATTTAAGATGGTGATGATATTAATAATTTCATCACTGATATTAAGGAAACAACAAGTGTTGATGAACTTGGTGCTTTGTTTAGTTTTAGCTGTTTATGATGATGTGATGCTTGAAAAACAAATCGCATTCAGCAAGAAAATTTTCGCGTGGAAGGCATACAAACTCAGATGTGATTTATGTTACTCATCGATAGACACAAATATATAATGTGATCAATGATTACTGTAATATTCTAGTTGTGCTTAATGGTGTCGATTCGCATACTCTGCGAAATATTCATCAAACCTGATGTAGTAGTGACATGGGTATAATTAAATTCAAAAACGAGCTACCCCACAACCACCTCGAGACGTATGAACTTCTACAGCGAACTCGCCGGCTGGGGTCGAAGGTCTCTTCAGATCAACTGCCAAATGTTCGGGACCAGGACGCACCATATCTACCAGAGGATTCAGGATGTGTCCGACCAGATATGGTTCAAAAAAGCATGGAAGGCAGATCTGTTTAGTCATGGTTGGCTAGGAGAAGGAAGATCTGATACAAAACCTACCACCTATGGCATCAATCACAGACAATGGACATCACAGGCTCCTGACCATGAAAGCTGGTGAAGTACAGTTCATTCGACCACTGCCACTGTTGAACAAATAGACGGGGAAACATGGAGGAAATACAATGGCGAAGAGAAAACCGGGAAACATCGGCAACACCCAAAAAATCGAAACATTCCCTTGCAGTCCATGTGGACGGACGTGCCCTCACGTCTTTGGCTTATCAGTCACTATCACGCGTTCAACAGACTTAGACATTCCCCTTCCCGAATCTTCGCAACCGAAGTCATGCTAACAACAGTAATGCCATTATCGGCGTTAGTATGAAGATATATACAAGTATGATAGGTGTATCATAATGTTTCAATGATGATTCGTGTTACAACTTCAAATATATTTAATGAAGCAATTTGTTCACTGGCAAATCGAAGGCAAATGTATTAACCGATTGATGTTGCATAAACTGTTTTACAATAACACATATATGATGCACCCTAATGGTGATGGTGACGACAAGGATGAGAATGACTAATAATAATGGTGTTATCTTCATCACTTAATTTCTTTCAGATGTGTAATTGTTATGTGGTTTGTAACTGGCCTATATGTCCTTGATCTGGAAATATCATGCGGCCTGCTGTTGTGCTGTTAGGGTCTTTACCTGTCGTTATGTTTATCAGTTACATTTGTTTATATTTAGAACCCCATGGGATGGAATGTCCAGTTTAAAACGTAAGGTTAAGTATCCCTAACAAACTCCAGCAGTTATTATTAGGACTGATTAAACTCTTCAACTTTGGTTCTGCTGTACCATACAGGTAAATAAAATCAAATGCAAAGCTTTTAGAAGTGTCCATTTTGTTTCATATATTTTCAGTTTAATGGACAGGTTGTACCATATAAATATCAGTGCATATGACTATGGTTACAAATGTTATCACAGAACATATTATTAGAAAACTGCATTTAATAATATTAACTGTGTACTAGAGGGTGGGGCTGTCAATTCTACTCTCAGCAATGAATGTGTGTGTGTATGTGTGTGAGTGTGTGTGTGTTCATTTCAGAATTTAATCATAATTGACTCACTGTGTTTACGGATGACAACAATGAAAATGATTTTATTTCTTACAGATGCCAACTATCTCTAATTTTAGATTCAATGTTCGTTTCATTTAACATAGTTGTATTTATTTGTTAAATATTAACAAAGCTCATTCAACATATCTGAGATGTTATGGATATATATTAACAATGAGGTCTGAACAGTTTATTACAAAATATTAAGTGTCAATTTAACGATAATGTAGTGTGTAACAAATAACAATTTCAAGACAAATAAATAATAAGATTAATGTATATATATATATATATATATATATATATATATATATATATATATATATATATATATATATATATATATATATAACATTGTTCTAGATCAATACAATTATACACGTATTCAAACAATTAGCAGTTCAATCTCACATAACAGATAATGTCTTGCATGTTTGAATGATTTTATTTTTTTATTTTTCTGCATCACAGGTCTGCGAGACCATTTTCCTGTAACACATTCTCGAACGTTTCTGTGATTTTCCAGGTTACACTGTTTAGAACGACTCACTAGCAATCAGTGTATCGGTTGTAGGACAACGATATCGGGTTCATTTGAAGGATAAATTGCATCGGTCACTGAATAACATGCTCGTAGTATGGTTTGTTAATACCACTCCCATCCCAGACATAAAATATCTACATCACAGCAATACTTGTTGGGTTGCGATTCATGAACAGACTACTACTACTACTACTACTACTACTACTACTACTACTACTACTACTACTACTACTAATGATAATAATAGTACTAATAATAATACATATATTTCTTGTTTATATAAAACAAAGCCTTACTCACTATTCTTTTTTCTTGGAATTGTAACCTGAAGTCACACATCATATTTTCAAAGCCATCTTAGCAATAGGTGGTCAGTATCATTTACCCTAAGTTTCGTATAATGCTTAAGCTGTTTTTCTTTCTTGAATTTATAACGTTTCTGTAATTCCCGAGTTTATTCACCTGTAATAAGTTCTTGTCACTATATTTTTTTATATTTATTGTTAAATTATTAAATATCAAAGAATTAAGCACTAGCCAGTACGGATTAATGCCAAGACTCCAAGTGAATTACTGATAGCAAGTAGGAGACCTGTTCTGATTTTACAGATTGAAGGCTATGTATTAGGAACGTTGGCTTCCACGTTTTACCTTTCACACTTTCTTTACCGATTTTCTGTCTCAGAAATATTTATCTTGTCCGGAAACTATGCTAAATCGTGTCACGTTCATGATGTAGCTTATAAAAGTAAAGATCTAGAATAACGACATATCGCAGATGTGAAATTGATTCAAGCATTGCATTCCATAAAAAATAAAAATCTTAAGGAATGATTAGCTAATTGGTTAGTAAAATCTGCGATAAAAACCAAATTAGCAATAGGTGCTGCGGAATTAATTATAATGCAATCAATTTATTACAGCCCAAGAGGATACTGGAAAGGTAGAGCAGCAATCGATAAACTCGCTAATGCAGCAAATTTCACACGTTCTACCGTCGCAGCGTGTTTAGCATGACAAACAATATGGCAGATTTATCTACAAACGCCTAAACGAATCGAGTACGCACATTTTGATGTTAATGTTTCTAATGAAGTTCATCAGGCTGATATTTTGTTTTTATTTCATGATCGTATACGTAGAGTAACATTGAAATACGTATTAACCGTTGTTGATGTTGCAAGTAGATATAAAGAAGCAGAACCACTATCAACCAAAACAGCTACTGAAGTTGCATCTACCTTCGAACGAATTTATCAACGAGGACCCTTGCGATGGCCACAACTATACAAGTTGATCCTTACAAAGAATTTCTTGGTGCAGTATTATCATTAATGAAGCCACATAATGTTAAAATACGACGAGGACATGCTGAAATTCATCGTGAACAAGCGATCGTAGAACGGTCTAATCTAACACATGCTGAAAGATTTTTTGGATATCAATACGCGATGGAATTCATTTAGGATACAAGATCTAGTGAATGGGTTGCAAGATTACCAAGTGTGATAGCTGCATTAAACAATGAGGTCACTCGAACAACTGCCATAAAACCTATTAATGCGATTACAAGGAAATATATACCAATACATCATAATGTTTCACCGCAGCCAATATTAGCTAATGTCATCGTCAGGTATTTATACGAACGAGGTGAACTTGAAGGAGGAGAAAAGAGAGCAACAGATCCTATTTGGAGTATTACTACACACAAGATATCCGGCGTGATACGATCCACAGGTAGACCTGCAATCTACAGATTTGATTCAACTGCTCCTCAACGTGGATGTACAGGTGAGTAATTGCAGGTAATTCCGGAAGATACACAATTTTACCACCACATTCACTTAACTAGCACCTCTACGCCGATTACATTCAAGACAAGTTAACATCACATTATCACCTGTATGACCAAGACTGTTATCTTTTCTATCTACGGTAAATTGTCTAGGATTTCTACTCGAGTATTGCCACAGCATTATACAATTACAGCTTGCACAGTGATTATCCTGTTGTTGTTTCAATGTTATGATAAATTACACGTCAAGATCGAAGTCGTGTTTATTTTCTTTATCAAATTGTTTATAACTATTTAATTTTTTTCTTAATATATCATTGTCAACATTGCCAGTGGTTTCTGATGCATCCACGACAATCCTACGTAGCTGAGATATTTTGCTGAATTTTATTCGGTTGCAATCTGATTAATTTTTTAAACTCCCTCAATGTTGAATCAAGCGTTATATGATCGTCAACTATTTCTTCGTAATAGTCAACGTCTTTCTTTAGCCATTCGTGTGCAGACAGTCCAACAAAGGGTGGTGGTTGACCATGATCGCCACACATTTATTACAGCAGTGGTTTTTGTCAACAACCAATCAACAAATATTTTTTTTAGATTTTCCAGCGATACAGTACATATTTTATCCCAAACTATCATCTTCGGAATATATTTATCTCCCATTCGATCAGGATTCCATTCGTCTCCGCTCCATCTGAAAAAGCTGTGATAAGTACATGACTGTGTTCCTCGTTGGGTCATTTCTCGCGCATGTCTGTGTGTAGGTGTGAAAACGATCATATCTGAATTCTGAAATAGTTCAATCGCACGTGTCGTCTTTCCTGATCATCCAGGTCCGTTGGGATTAATCGTTTTGTGTCTAGCTACGATATCGTATATTTTTTGGTGCAAACGATGATTATTTCTACGGTAAATATCTTTGATTGGAATATCGGCTGATTCAGAATAATCGAGTATATTTTCTTTTTTTATTCTCCATTCACCGCATGGTGCATGATTAATGATATTTAGTTGGTCTAGCAATCTTAAATATTTTTTACTGATATAAAACGAATCGGTAGCTACTCTGACAGCAAACTCTGGAATTTTATTCATCATGGATAACAGATTAATCGAAACGTACGCGAGCATCAAAGATCTTAAATGGGTATACTGCTGTGATTCACCGTCAATATAACTCACAATTATTCCTAACTTAGTTCGGTTTGATAAGCAAGCTGTATCCCAAGCTCTAAATGTAATTGTTTCGTTGTATCAGCGATTATAAAATTTAATTTAGCATCGTCCATGATCAGTCTTGTACAATGTCGTTTTTGATCGTATGATATTCCTCGGGTAAATTTACCTATTATTTTCCTGTCAAGATCTTTTGCAATTTTATTTTCAAAGTCGGTTTTATCAGGATTTTCTTCATCAGAATATTCCTTTTGTTGTGGTAACGAAACTTCGGTCTGCATTCGGTATGATATAATAGCTTTACTGACAATCAACGACGTCAACATTAAATAATCAAGCCTATATCGTAACAGTACTATTGGAGCCCACTTCTTTTCTGAAAAATGTCTACCTAACCAAGCATAACAATTCGGATGAAGGTTTTCTGTAAACTTGAATGATTCAAAACAAGCGAATCCAGTAATATCAAAATCAGGTAACGGTCCATTTATTGATACTCGCGTCATCTCGTGTGTCGGGTGATCGAATCTTTTAAAATACCATGAACACTTTCCGTATCCCAGAAAACTTCCAGGATAACATGCAACTATATCAACCGAGATAACATCTTTACGCGAGTATTTACGGTTCCACAGTTCACCGTGACAAGGTTGTGCTGTGCTTAATATGCCTTAAACCTGCAAGGACACGGAGGTGACCTTGGGGTTAAAGGTGATAATATTTTAAAAAATATATATATATATATATATATATATATATATATATATATATATATATATATGAACATCGAAAATATTAATGCTATAATATCTGCAGTAAAAAAAAAATTAAAATATAAATATACAGCTCGATCCAGAAAAAATAATTTGTGATTTCGAGTCAATCCAACAACGAAATCTTGAAGGTGGTTATACACTTACGGAGTATAGGCTGATAAAGAATATACAGTCTATAATGTTCCAGTCCTTATCAATGGTAAAAGATACAGATGTAGATAAATTTGTACCACTTTCTATCGCAGTAGAAAATATTAAATCAAAACTGTCTCACGAATATGAAACAAACAAAATTATTAACACACGCGTGAGACAACTAAAAAAGATTATAAATGAAAACACTGTTACCGATGACAACTAGGATTAATTCCTCTACAGTTCTTTTGTTTTATTCTGTTATTCCTTTTTTTAATTCTGTTATATCATTTTTTATTCTGTTATAATATCTTTTTCTATTCTGTTATATCTTTTTTATTCTGTATTATCTTTTTTTATTCTGTTATAATATTTTTTTTTCTTCTGTTAGAATATTTTTTTATTCTGTTATAATATCTTTTTTATTCAGATTTTGTAATTTTTGATGAAATTTCATCTTTTTTACCCATTTTAGTCCAAATATCATAGAAAATTCAATAAAATATGTAATATTTGTAGGGTAAAACCCCGAGACATTCTCTATTTGCCTTGTTTTGCTCATAAATTGACTAAAATCGGATATATTTCTACGAAAATATACAAAAAACAATAAACCTTACAAAAATAAGAAATCTGACAGATTTTGTACGATAAAATTGACTAAAATAGATTAAAAAAAGATAAAATTTCATGAAATCTGTAAAGAAATATTCTGTTTTACTGATTTTTATTCAGAACTATATAATATCCTTAAAGTTCATCAAGTTTAATGCAGGAATGCGCGTAGTTTATAATCTGATCTCGGTCACACGTGATCATAGAAATAATTTTTCGCCGCAATTTATCTAACTGTTCTTGCGTCAGTAAAAAATCTTCGTCACCAAACCCATCAATGACTATATCAACGATGTTGAATGAAGACTGTGTAAATATTAATTTGATTGCGTTTCCAAGTGCTTCATTGTCGTGTATAAAAACCTTAACGTGCTGGTACATAAGCAATATTTACGATAAAAATCTTGATTTTACATTGAGATTTATCAGTAAAACCTATCCACGGAAATCAATCAAGTGTCCACTCTGGTTGGTGAGTTTAAAATGTATTCTTGACAAGTATTAAATTTGCGTGCGTAGATACACCGGATTGATTGGTTCATGCACGATCAAGGATCCAGGATGAACCATTGGAGTAAATGTGTAAAGAACGTATCCTTGTTGAGCTTGATTCGATATCCCAAGATCTGTTTGATAACTACCATCAATTACATCACATACAAGATTGATTGCAATCGTTGAGGTTATATTTACAATCTCTGGTGAAATATGTCTGCTTTCAGAATCTGAATTATTGTTAAATCTGAGAACATCATCAGGATGTGGTGGAGTTTTATCAGGCCATCCCAGAACAGTTTTTATCGATGATCGATAAATATCTACGACGTAATCGGGAGATTTTACTTCAATCACAGATGATAATGTTGGTTCGTGAACAGTAATAGTTACTTTTGATTCCTTTTTTGTTGTTGATTTTATTCTGCGCTGGAATTCATCGTTGATTTGTTCAATCTGTTAGCTACCTGTGGGGATATAAACAACAAATAAATCTGGGGTTCCATCTGGTTTATTTTTGTTTGCAAGTACAAGCGAATTATTTTTAGGTAATCCACCAAACGGTTCAGATCTGATATTTGGCCAACTATGATATACTCGCAGTTGTCCACATGCAATCTCCCTTGCTGAAATTGCAGTTGGAAAATTAATACCGAATTCAGGTTGTGTTCACGGATATCATAGTGGTTTTCACCGGTGCTGTGTTCGTGACAATCTGTTGCAATAGTTCTGGTGTAGATTGTATCAGTCATTGCTTCGAAGAATATTTTAGTCATTAATGCGAACTTAGAATCGGATATTGAAGCATCGTTGAGGCTTTTAGATATTAACTAAGACAGTTTAGAATACGACGCCGTTGCTGCGTGTAACTTCACCGCCTAATCGGATGCGATTATATTAAAACTCCAGCGATCGCAGTTGACCCTAAAACAGATCGTTATGACCGCAGGTGATGTCTTTGTTACCGTGGATAATAAACAACCGGCTCCAGCAACAGCCGCGGAGACTGCATATGCAATTATATCAATGACAATCACACGTCTGTGATATTTTTTTACATTTATAATTAAAAGTGTAAGTATCAACGATAGATTATAACTTATCTTGCCTCTCACGCGCTTGATTGTATCTGAAGTCCATATTATTTACGCTGTAATCAATTGAGGTGTTTCTGCAACAAATTCTAGACACCACCAGATCGTTGATGCAGTTAATTTCTTGTCGAATGCAACCAGGATAAATGTTTCTTCGTCTCCACGGTTTAATATAAGAGATTCGGTTCCAGAAAACTTGTCTGTTGAGTGACGCCATGGATACGTGGTTAATATCTCGAATTTTGCACTACTAAACACAGACAATCTGTACACGCCAGTAACTTCCGCGGTATGTTTGATAGTATTATTTTGTTGAGACCATGTTGTTGATCCTGATGATATTGTGTATACGACGTTGTTAATCCGCCGATGCAGAATTTTACCCTGATATTTTTTTCTAGGCGATCAATTTTATTAATAAAATTATGAGCATCACTTACAATATCTTCTTGTGTTTTCTTAATCGTATCGATTGATGTTTTATATTGGAAAGTTTCGTATGAACGATTAATGGTTTTCCGAAGAATTCATCTGCAATTTCATCGATCTTTCTGAAGTTTCTACGGAGACTTGTAAGCACACCTACGTGAAAGTCATACTCGACTTTCAGCGTAGATAATTTTCCGTCTACGGTATTGTGATCGTTTAAGTACGTATTCGGTTTTTAAGGCGGATAATGTTCCACTAATGTCATCATGTTCGGTGTTTAACGTAGACAATTTACCATCAACAGTGTCAACGTATCTTTTTGTTGCCGCATCTTCATCTGATGTTGGATCTTTCAAGACAGTTATTTTATTTCCGTTCATGGAAAGCTCTCCCGTTAATACAACACCTGACGTTGATAATCGTTTTTGAACATTTTTATAATCTCACTCCTGACATATTCTATCGATATACCTGAATCTCTTATTTTCCGCTGTCGGTAAATACCGGAATATTATCCATAGCAGGTCCAAGAACCCTACGAACTATATAATTCTACTTAATATTACTTGTTTTCAAAACATCGTGTTTGTACGGAAAAATAACAACCTCATCTCGGTTCAAGGTCATCTTTAGTTGCATATTTTGATGCGTTGAAATCTTTATCGGTTCCTTTCTCGGTTTTTCTGATCAAAGATCTTATGTGAATATCGACCATTATATATGTGTACAATTTTAAATACCTGCTCATTACTTGTGTATTCGTGTACAACTTTATGAGGTGATTTAGTTGATTTTGATATCGCATCAAGTACAGCTATGGATTCACGACCACATATCGGTGGGTCTGTCATTGTCTGTGTCTGGAACGTTGAATACCAAATTATGGCAGGCATTTGATTAAAATAATTTAAAAACTCAACTGGTGGTGATAGTCCGTACGAACCAAAATGAACTATTCCGCGTGGATCAATTGCACATGCAACCCAGTGAGTTCCTGGACCGGAATTCGAATCGAGATTGATGATACCGGTTTCAACGTAATGTGTTTTTTTTTTCGGTAATTGATCGCGCATGAAAACTCCTCTAAAATGTTGTATTTTTATTTTTTTTAGCAGCATTTATCAGATCAAAATTTGACATTGGTGTTATTATATTCCTGGAAGTGCCAGTCCCTTTCCTAGATAAGTTTCCCGAAGTCTGAGACCGCGCCCCTTTTTAATACCCTTTTCATGTTTTCATGTTGCTTTCTTTAATGCCATTCCAGCGGCGGTTCCAACAGCACCTAACACAGCCGCTTTTGCAATTGCAGGTGAGACCGCAGCAATTAATGCTGGTATTGCTGCAAGAAGTGGAATTATACCTCTTGATTTAATCAAATCTTTGATGGCACTTGGAGAAAATTCAAGTTGAACTCCAGTTTTTGATACCAGAGCTTTATTGAAACGTTTAAGCTGATTACCGATTAACGATAATTTGTTTGGACCACCACTAATTTGTTTTTTATTTAACGTTATGTTTGCCCCACATTGATTTGCGTGTTTTGATTGTAATTGTTTTAATCTGACCTTGAGTCAGAGTTGCGTTAACATGACTATGCGACATTTTTATATTTACTTGATTGATTTTAATTACATGTTCTCTACATGTGCATCAACGACTCGCATTCGTCCACTAACACCCTCGAGTAATACTGCTCTGTCGCTAAGTATTACAGCGATCGTTCTGAAACCAGCAGGAACAACAGGTGGACCTACAGCACCAGCAGGAAAAAAACCTACATTAGCTCGAAAATATATATCAACAACAGATTGTCTGTATAAATCTAAATGTTCCAGTGAAAAGTAATAAATCGGATATAATGTTGTTAAATCCTTTTGTGATATTTGCAAACCTGTATCTACATTTAGATCACGCCCCATAAATGACATTAAACGATGTTATGCAAGTGAAACAGCATTATGTTCAAAATTTAACTTGATATCTTCGGCAGGTTTTTGATGTCCATTTATTCTTTAACTGACCTCGGCAACATCAAGTGTGTGAAATATCATCGTACTTTTTTCTGATTATTTACTCGTGCATTTGCCTGAAGTGCGATAAAAATATCTCATGGTGCTGAAACCCCCTGTTGTGCTGATATATGCCATGTAAATTGACCAACACCATTACCTTGAGTACTATCTGTAATCATTGTTTTCCACGATAGCAGTAATTTACCACCTTGATTCATGAAAGAAAGTAATTTATTTTTTTCTGTGATAGATGGAACCATTACCGGCGTCCACAATGATAATTTTGCTATCGTTAGTTTAGCTTCATCGATAACCCCATCGGCTCGCCAGACTGCATTATTGTCTGAGTCTTTTCTGACAAGTACTATAGTGTGTTTAGCATCAAATATAACCTTTCTAACATTTCTGCAAAATTCAAAGATATGAGATAATGGAATTACACATGAAAATTCTCCATTAGCGTTCAACATTGACTTACGTGCTGCAAATCGAAGGTTGAAATCGTTATTTCTTGATAATACCGCATTTACGTCTGAGAGTCCACCTGCGGCTCTTACATTACCAGTAGTTAAATCTGTGTGATCTGCATGATCGGTTATATCCTTTGCAAACATCATCGATGGACCAGCTGATCTTGAATAGTCATCAGAGTATCTTGCTAGACCAAGTATCGTCGTAGCAACATCAACATGTTGCAGACATGATTCGATATGTTTTCCATCGATGATGTATATGGCACTACTGAATAATGCCATAATGCCATTATTGACAAAAAGCAGTTTTAGTAACAGCTTCATAATTTGTATCGTCTACTTTTATAAGTTGACCTTCGACTTCGATAAATGCCTCAGCGGGAAAGAAATACCGACTTGTATCTTGTACTTGTAATTCTATTCTTTCACGTTGATTTGGTTGTACTGCATCGTATCAATTTTACGCTTAAACATTTTATTGTAATTACTATGATAAATTAAAATTATCTACGAATACCACTTCCTGCTATCAGACTATCGGTTATGTTGTCTTCGTTTTCTTTTAACGATGCATCAGACAGATCCATTAATCTTTGGGTTGCGGCCTGATTTTTTATTTTACTTTCATTTGTATGCATAACTTCAGTAGATGGTAATTTCAGTAGTTGTTTCGTCGTAATAACCGTAAAATTCTGTCTTTGACCGCAGAAAACGCTATACCGGCAAGATCACCGATTGCACTTGGAGCTTTATTGCGAATAACATCGATAGCTTTCATTGATAACTGTTTTGCAATTGGCATTGCTTTTGGGGCTATCCTGGTAAATAAACCCCAAACAACATGACCAAGTCCATTTCCGTAGGTTATTTCATAAACTGGTAATCGTGAATTTACTACTCTGACCATTCTTGGTCTACGATAAGTATTATGTACGATCATTTTATTTAATCATTCACCATGATCTAAATAATGTGTCAAGGGATTTAATCATCTGTAATTTCATCGATAAATTCCCGATAGTTATTGATGTCCATGATACCACCGGTAAATAATCGTCGACAGATATCATATATTTCGTTGATAATTTCCCGCGAAGTATTTCCAGTGCGTTTTCCTTCTATCAGAATTTTTAGTTTATCCACGTCGGCGATGACGCTGTCAGGGATAGCCATAGGATCTTTTCCCTAACCACTTCCTGTAGTAGCACCAGAAGAGTCATCACCAGGATCTTTTTTCTTTTTACTTGGAGAAAATATACTACCCAGCCATTTAGTCTTTTCTTGAAACTTTTATTTTATCGATCTCTCCTTTTCTTCTTCTGTCTTTTTCTTCAATGTATCCGTGCTAAATGTATAAATACTGTAGACGAAGTCAATTGTGCCACGAATCTTTGTTGATTAGAAAGCTTTCTAATGTTAGCACAATATTTGTCACAGGGTGTTAGCTGCAAACCAGCCAAACTGATCCGAATTCATTTTCAATGTAAACTAACAGCTTAACAACTCTTAATCGATTCAAAGCCAAATCCATTGATTATACAATATTGACCGAAGGTATGCCGGGTTTCCAGGGATGATGAGCCTGCGATTGTTTTGTAAATTAAACTTTTCTTATTCAATTTTCTGGATATATATATATATATATATATATATATATATATATATATATATATCCACACACACACATTTGTAAAAACTATTTGGGATAATTAACTGCCTTGATAGTCAACTAAACAAGTAATGGGCGCTTTCTCATGTACATCCGATATTAATTAGTAAATGGTTGCTTGATTATTTTCTTAATCATTTGAATTTGTCCTGTCATAAGATATATTTTAATTATATGGGTCCTGCTTGAAAATCACGGTGCCCTAATCGTATATCTTGTTGTTGAAATGTCGGGTTTGGTTGTTACAATTGTAGAACAGTTTACTTAATTCTTATGAAACATATCCTTTATTGTTTGCCTTTCAGACCAATGTATCAAATGTTCGTCAGCTGTTGGTATATAATTATGTCTGAACATATTTGGTGGTGCTTTTGGCGTACCTCACTATCGTGATTGTTGAATTTATATTGGCAGGCATCGCTTCATTCAAGACAGAATGTAAGGTTACTACCATTTACCAGTCCAAAAATTATTTTGTATGGGGTTGTCTATATTTGATCTATTTGATTGTGAAGCATGAACGCATCATATTATTATAATCTTAATTTGTGACTTTATACGTATAACATGAACAAAATACCAGGGTAAACCGGTATACCAGTAATAACACGTACCTTTACTACTTATATTATGATCGTGATGACGCTAAAGCCGTGACCTGTAATATACCCGTAAACACAAACATGACAGAAACTATCGGCCTTTTCTTTTAATTTTAAATATGTATTGCACCTCGTACAGAACTGAATTCATTTAATTAAGCACGTATTGCAACAGACATGGGCCATGAGTTGCCTAGTGGTCTAAAGATCTCTTTATAACGGATCATTGCCATCTCACTTCTTCAGCAGGGGTTCAATTTAAAGCAACATTAGTTAATTGGTTAAAGCGTAACATTATAAGGTCATTTTAATTTAGTTCTATATTATTATTTTCTAGAAGACACGTATGGTTGTTATACAGTGGTTTTAGCCTATAAGTTATGAAATTCCGAATGAAAAAAGGAATACACAGAAACATCTTTTATCATGGATACAGTTTTCATCATAGTAACCTCATTTGACCGGGTTGATAGGTATTGTAAGTGAGAATGTAAATAATAAAATGATCAACATGAACGATGAGAAGCTTGTAGTACCTATGTTTACCTGTAAGATCACTAGTAGTCTGGTATAGTTTTACCCCATTTCTGGCCTGCATTAAAAGTATAATCAAGAACGGATTGTAAACTTTGCTTGTTATTCGCTATGGGGTTATTATTATTATTATTATTATTATTATTATTATTATTATTATTATTATTGAATTGAAAGTAATCTAAAGAACGGAATATGTTTATGGTTAGCATTCGCCATAGGGTTATCTATATATATCTATATATATCTATATATATGGTTTGCTCCTGGTGGTGTTATTTACTTTAGATGAAATCGTGTAACTCTTTTAATACTTAAAGCCGGATTGTTACTACATGAAAAATTGTTTGAGTCGTAATAAATTCTTGCACCTTGTGTGTTGGACAAATGCATTAAATTACTGTGACAATCTCATCACATACATAATACCAGTCTCTATGCTTACAAGCTACTAAGCAGCCAAATAAATACTTATTCAGTACAAGTTTCAGTTAAATGCATTCAAGTAAATTACAGGGGGTGGAATAGTAATGTGTCCATGGACTGTGTACATCTTTTGATAAAATGATGTGTATGAGACAGTAACACTATATGTGACCGACCATATAGTTTTGGCTATAACCATTGAAATATTGAATAATTGTACTTCACGGGAATAGTCAGAGTTCATAGATGTGTGCATCTCCAGAAAATTAATGATACTATGGTCAAGAAGGACGTGACGATTTCATGAAAAATAGGTATGCAAACACACAGTTAGAATTTACTACAATGGCTATGCTGAAATTTATTACTATATTATAATAAGACCTGCAAAAATTAGGAGCAAGATGTCATCGATGTATTTTCATATATTTTCCATGATGAATTTTGCACAAACAATCGCTGCTGTACCCAATCCATTAATGATTATGGAAATATTAAAATTTCGAAATAAAAATATAGCCGAGAATGAATTTATTAAAAAATGTCGTCAAATAAATGATGATCAAAAGATTCTTACTTCAGTGACGTTCCATTCCAGATTCACTCCCTGCTTACAAGCCAATGCAAAGAAGGAGTTGTAGTATATGGTTGACATTTGATATCGATGATTATTTTGAAAACACTCTTTTGTTCGAGTTTAACATTCAACGCGTGCGTTAAAACATTACAATTAATACTTAACTTTATTCACTATCATAAGTTGAAAAAAAGTTTCCAAAAAGTCTTCAAAAATATCATACAAAATATTAACCTTAATATGATTTATTCAGATTGCAATTATAAGAACCCAACCCCACTGTCATCAACATTACCTACCATTCAGACAGAAAGACACCTATGACTGTAACTAACGTACCTGATGAAGAAATAAAAAGTGTGCGAGTTTATATAATGTAATTATCAGGTGTTAAAGGTATTGCATATATATATATATATATATATATATATATATATATATATATATATATATATATATATATATATATATCCAGTGAGTTTACAGTTTGTTCGCATTTCATAATATTGAACAAAAAGCTGACGTGTTCCATCTCAGATAGGCTGGGGGCAAGACTGATTTTCCTGACCTAGGTTACACGACTTCACAGCTTAGTGACGTCATTATTTAACTATATATAGCCTGTGTTCACTGATATAAAGAATAGCTTATGATCTGGAGAGGAGTTGGTGGCATTTTCCTGAAGAATTCAACATAAGCCAAGGTAAAAATCATTTAGTTAAGTCTTACGTTACATCAATACCGCATCAGGCATTCTTGCATTCAAACCATTCGCCAACAGATGAATTTCATGTGATCTAATGTGAAACTTACAAGATGATTTTAATGATGAATTACAGTATTTTAAAGCACCAACTATGTTATGATATAAGCGTTAACCACCGATCTTTATACCCATCTATCTATTAGAATTTGGATGACAAATGGCAGTGTTTCCTGATACACTGTTTCCTGGAAATAGTTTTATTCAGAGTAATTACATAGATACACCATTGTTTGTTGCTACGTATGCTTATATAATTGTACAGTACATGTAATTCCACCTCGAATAATACATCCTTGCCGAAATCAATATTCGTGGCTATATATAAATTATGCATCCGATTTATTAAGCCATTAGGTGTGACCTTCGCTCATTCACTTATTTAAATGTTTTGTTTACATTTGACTGCCCGTGCGCTTATGAAATACGCATATATACATAGAAGAGAAAGAGATCTCACGTTATCAGGTCTAATGGATGTTTACTTCAGTTTATTCACGTGTGATTGGTTTAAACAATATTTATCACTTGAGTCAAATGACTTGACCATATCAATTACAAGGTTAAAGTGAGTTACTAAATCACGTCCAATCGAACACATATCTTAGATAAGAAACTACTAGTTGTTTTATAAATGATGTTTCTGGTACCTTTCCCCCTTTCCAAGAACGACCACACACGGTAAATTTAATGACAAAGTCCTTCTTAAGATAAATGCACCCATGAAGTTCATGTCATATGCGAGGTTCGATTTATTTGTAAATTCTCACATAGCAGTATAATCTGAATAAGTAGAAAATGCTGTCTAACACCCAAGACAGAACAAATTTAATTTGTTATGACCAAATTTGTTTTACACACGCACAATAATTTTGGATTAAAAATATGATATGTGTCGATAGAGTCTGAGCGAAGTCATTTGCCACTAAAGAGAAGACGTAACGATTTTTCTATGTCTCCAGCAAGGTGTTAGGGTCATCCAGAGCATTGTTGATGAGTACTTTTGTTAGACGACTTATCATTGAAGGTGATTCAGGATGCTTGTCATAGTGTTCATCCCATCGTTGACGAATTTTCTTTTTGTCTCAATTTGCGCTGAGGATCTAGATGATCCAGAAGATGTAGGTCAATACACGTATTTCATGTAATTGTCGAAGTTCTTCATGTCAACTGGTCTGGGTAGCACTGAATCTCATCATCTTTGTTTGTCAGCTATGTGTTTTACATCATACAGTGCTTATGCTGTATAGTTATGCGTATGGTGTTGTACGCATATTTCCTGGAGTTGGACTTGGGGTTGTTGAGTTAGGTTTGAAGAAGGCGATGATTCACGTCGAGCGATTGTTTGATCTGGTCGCAGTTTTAATAAAACCAGTTTTGATTCTTTCTGGCTGAGATTCCTGGGATTTTCGACGCTGTAGACCAGCACCTAGTAAGTCTCCACATCCTGATGTTCGAGAGGGTTTGACTTTAATAGTTATTCCAGGGCATGCACGAGATATTGTTTGGTACTGTCGCATTTAAGCTTCTTGATGTCCGGTCATTTAAGAGCATTCTTTCCATGTGGGCGTCTTTTTGGGGTGAATGAGGATTTTGGGACGGTTGTTTGTCCTGTTGTGAGCGCCGCACAAGGACTTGGTCACCCGCATAACTTGTCTGTGCCTCTTCCTGACAAAGAAGACGTCGATCAGGTGCCAGTGCTTAGAACGAGGGTGCATTCATAACATTCGTTTACTGGTAATGAGTGGAATACTGTTTTGGTGATTAGCAGTTCAATATGGGCGCAATTATGTAGCAAACATAGAGCATAGCTGTTAAAAAGACCCTTTCCGTGCTTTCCTAGCACACCATCCCAGGCAACGGGATCAAAGATTACTCTTGCATTAAAATCGCCAAGAATGACGAGCTTATCTGCCATTGGAAAGGCAGCAATGATGGAGTAATGACCCTCATATAACTTTTTATCGGTTGGTTGTGGTTGAAACATAGCAACTGATGATGGTAAGATGCTTTCTTCCAGAAAAGAGGGACAGTTTCATGGTCTTGAGTCTGTCGTGTACTTTCTTTGGTCCTAGCCAATTTGCCAGTCATTGTTGTCTGCACTTCAAAACTGAAACCAACACTTCCTCGGCCGCTCCAAACAAAAGTTTATCAGTGGCCCCTTTCACAGAGTTCTCTTTCTCCTGTAAGGTGGACTTGTTGAGTTTGGTTTGAGGAAGGCAATGTTTCTCGTGAATCTAATAAATCATAATCAAGCCTGTATTAATGCTTTCTGGTTGATATTCCCTGGCTGTTCTGTGGACCAGCTCTCTGAATGCCTCATAGTCAGTCTCCACATTATGATGGTCGAGAGGACTGGACTTCAGATTTTTTTCCATGGCATGCACGAGATACTGCTTGGTACTGGTGCATTACAGCTTGTTGATGTCCAGTCGTTTAAGAGCCTTATTTTCATGTTGTCTTCTTTTGGGGTGAATGATGATTTTAAGACGGTGGTCTGTCCAGCAGTAAGCGCCGCACAAGGACTTGGTCACTCGCACATACTGCCTGTCCCGCTTCCTAATAAATAAGACGTCGATCAGGTTCCTGTGCTTAGATCGAGGGTGCATCCATGACGTCCGTTTACGGGTAATGAGTGGAATACTGTATTGCTTATCCGCAGTTCATGCTTGCCTCAATTCTGTAACAAACGCAGAATATAGCTGTTATAGTAACCCACTCCATGCTTTCCTAGCACTCCATCCCATGCAAAGGGATCAATTACTCTTGCATTAAAATCGCCACGATTGACGCGCTTATCTGCCATTGGGAAGGAAGCAACGACGGAGTAAAGACCCTCATAGAACTTTATATCGGTTGGTTGTGGTTTGAGCATATCAACTGATGATGGTAAGATGCTTTCTTACAGATAAGAGAGACAATTACATGGTCATGAGAGTGGTCGTTTATTTCCTTGGGAGGCCGGGTGATTTGTCATTCAGTGCTGATTTTACTTTAAAACTGAAAGCAACACTTCCTCGGCTGCTCAAAACGAATGTGTATGGCGGTCCCTTTCCCACAGTTAGCTTTTTTCCTGTAAACCAGGTTTCGGTCACGGCAGCAATGTCCATGTTGTATCTGGCATTGGGGTATATCAGGTGTCCTGGTAGGGTAATACCTCGGGCTGGTTCAGCAGTTGTATACATAGTTACATACCTACCTACCTTCCTATTTACATATGTACGTACGTACGTACGTACGTACGTACCTACCTACCTACCTACCTACCTACCTACCTACCTACATACATACATACATACATACATACATGACTCAGGTGTGCTTTGTGGCCATCTGAAGTTTAAGTTCCCAAGGACTAGTTAATTTTGACACAGGGAAGCAAATAGTTAGGAGGCAAATATAATCCAATTAGCGTAGAAATAATGTTTATTTTACACATTAGACGCTTGTACTTTATTAGTGAACTTGAAAACTGAAAATTATAAATATTCACTACACCGAGGAGAACATCATTCAAATATCAAAATAACATGAATTAAAATAGTTACTAACTGGTTAATTTGTTTATTCTTTTTTTAGGCAAGTTTAAACAAGTTTGTACCGAGTTAATGTTTTATTCTATTTTAGATCACTGTAGCATCATGGACTACACCTTACATCTGCTCGGCATGGTGCTGCTTGTTTTCTGCCACGGCATTTACACAGAAAAGCCGTTTCGCGACTTGTACACCGCTGGCAACACCAAATGTAGGACTGGCATGGAGTGCGGATATCACAATCAGTCGTACCGGTGGTGTTATGTAGATAAATATGATAATTGGGAATTTTGTTGCAGTGACGAGTGCGCCCTTAGGGGAGAGAAGCACACGTGGTGCCACTCTGGAATCAGGAAACCGCTTTGTACTGTACCTAGTTATACAGCGCAATATGGACAAACGTGTATTCCAGAATTTCCGTGCGGATTGCATAGATATGTTTGGGCTAGTGTCCCTTATTGGTGTTATGTAGAGGAGGCGAGAATAAAATTTCAAGCATGCTGTCCACCCTATACTCCAGAAGGTGCTGTCGACTGCATTATGTAGGCCTTTGTAGCGTTTCTTAACACAAGCGATTTGCTTCATATAGCATCTGTTAATTGCAATGTTCCTAAACTATCAAATGTTGAAAAAACCAGAAATCACTTTTTTATATGCTTGTAATGTAAAACGTAATGCAATGCACATGTATTAAACAATCTTCAATTTTTAAAGGAACAACGATTTTAGTGACAACGATACAAATTCGATCGCTGAAAAATAATAGAAATTTACTTTTTCATGATTGTTGCCTAAACATATTTCCGTGACTTATCCTACTTTTGTCTCTTTGTTTTTTGGGCAAAGAAATAATACATGACACTATTACTATTAGCAACAGTGACACTTATGTTGATATCATAATTAGTTTCTTTACCTATAACGTAACGACAAAAGCAGCAGGGAGGGGGGTTGCCCACCACATATTTTTCAGACAAATATATTAAAAAACAATGCTCTAGAATATTAAAAAAAAATCGAGATCAAATCGCTATGTGGTGTCATCACGCGCTACTTGGCTACTATGAATTAAATCGTCGTTATAACAATAATGGTAGGACAATCGTTTACAACTAGATTAACTCGAGAATGACTAGCCGCGATTACAAGATTTATCCGGGTGAGAGATTCTGTCAGACAAAAGTTACAACAGCGACAGGAATCTCAAGTTGATTTTATCAGAGACGCTGAACAATTATTTAAACCTATTACAACAGCTACTGAGAAAGCTGCATCTGCTACTGAAATAGGCATGCTGGGAGATGTTAAGTACGACGATAAGGGAAACAGAGCTATTCTACCTGATCTTGAAAAGTAGCAAAGAGAACCAAGCAAACAAAAACGATTCTACGGGATCTTCCAACAGATATAGTCGCTGCACAACTTCAAACTCAACATTAACTACAACCAGAGGGAGCTGTTGCTGGTCCTATCAAAAAGAAAACGTCTGAAATAATTACATTATCTGAAAGATGTAATGATAGTACGATTACAATGCTTGAAGATTTTGGAAAACAAAAATTAGCTGATTTTGCTTTTGAAAATTATGATCAGAGAAAAAAATATTTAAAACCTGAACATTTTAAATATGTAAAGGACAGAGAAACTTGGAATACATACATATATATATATATATATATATATATATATATATATATATATATATATATATATATATATATATATATATATATATATATATATATATCGAATAGGATCTACCAAGGGTAAAGCTGCAAATAATGATGAATCATATCAAATATCGAGTAATATGATAACAGGCCAGGAAAGGGCGGCTAAGATTGAGCGACAGCGTAGTTCACAAGCCTACTCCTCCGTCGTACGAAGAATCTCTTCAACTACTGGAAAAATTAAAATATCTTAGAATGGAAGAATCTGCTGATACACAAGGTGCAGTTGGTTATGTTATCTCATGGTAGTGGTCTTGATGCCTGTCCTAATAATATTCTCTCCGATATAGCACGATTAGAGATTCTCATATCAGGTAAACGAGCCGCAAATAACTCACTGAAAATAATTAACGAAGCTGCTGCTATCTGTAGACGATTATTTGAAGGCGGTATTATGGATATTGGTGGATATCGAGAGTTTATTGACTAGCTCGTTGATGATTATCATAGTGATTGATTGTCACACGATTAGATAAATAATAATTAGATAAGATGATCATACACTACAACCATCATAAGCTAACTATGACCTACGTACTAAGGATTATTTACAAGAATGCACCCCAAAATAGCACCAATCAAAAAACAAGTTTCGATGAAAGCAATTGGTGTTATTCGTGATAAAGGTATTAGCGCTCTTGGTGATATTGCCGGTAAAGCATTTAATGCAGCCAAGGAAAAACTAATCAAGTTGATTTGACGACGAAAACCCGTAAAATTACCGTCTACTGAGCTTATGCCAGCGAGTAAAATAAGAAATCAAGCAAATATAATAGCGTGAAGTGGTCTGAAATCCTGTGAGAGATTGTAATTTAGATCGAAAAATATATAATAAAATGTTTCAATCTTCATCCGACGAGGTATTTGATGTAGACGCACCGGTTCACAAAGCTGATTATGTACGCTAATATCAATGTTATTCTTATCCCGCGATACAGCCGCGATTCTCGATCTAGAATTGAACTTCAAGTTTAAGATCCAAGTAAATACTTCTTACCTTGTGAAGCTTTCATCGAAGTAGAAGGTCAGCTCGTACAAAATGTTCCAGGTAAAACACCATACGCAGATCTCGCAAGTACCAGGATTGGTTTTGTCAACAATGGAATTATGGCGTTGTTTAGTAGTTCTAGATATATTATTGATAGGAGAGAGATCGATGTTGATGATGCCATAATAATAGTACGTTTATCAAAATATTCCGATGATTATACAAGATCGGCTAGTCCATCAATGGTGTTTGCTCAGGATATTACTATTAACGCTGATCATAATTAGTTTATTATAAGACAACCGAGAAATCTTGCTAATACTACTGATATTGATGCCGAGAATATGATTATTGATACTAATCCTAAGTTCAAACTAGGGTTTTCAATACCTAAAGCAATGCTAGATAACAATGGGAGATTTTCTTGCGCGATTCCACTATCTCATATATTCGGATTCTGTACAAACGTTAGAAACCTTATCTTCCGAGCACACCATACAGTAGTTCTCACACGAAAAAGTAATGACTATGATGCAGTCTGTCGTGCTGCTTGCGTTGTCGATGGTAAAATAATTTTATCAAAACTCTGTGGATGCCGGTAATGATTGCAGCAATCGCCGTAGAGGGGAGATTACTGTCGTTTATGGACAAGGGCGGTAAATCATTAATATCATGGTTGGAGATTACGACGATGATTTATGTTCCTAGTATATTTACCTGGCACATATCATCAATACAGATTATTTCTGCTCCCAGGCATATATTCGTTGAACTACAGGATGTAGCGCGATTGGAACCAGATAATAAACAAGAACATTGCCATGTGATATTCGACAAGCTAGGTGTTAATAAAGTCTCGTTGAGAATACATGGTCAGTAAGAACCATCTAAAGATATTTTACTTGATTACGCGGAAAATGAAATAGCACGCGTATATCATGGTTTATTGACGTTTATGGGACGCGATCATAATGTTGAAACCGGTCTATAAATATCACAAGTTGATTTTAAGAGTTTATATCCGATTTATTACTTTTCATTGCAGCATCTCGATTTAACTAGGCAAAGTATCGTTGATATACATTTCTAAACTCGTATAACAGAACTTCCTCTTGCCGTGGCAGGTCCACCTCCTATAGATAGAGCTTGAAAGCAATTGCTGTCATTCTCAGCGATAAATCGATGTTACTCAAAGGTGCCGGTGGACTAATGAAGGTAGTTGACGCGCCCGTCGAAAACATGTAGACAATTAGATCAACCTCGTATGAAAAGAAAATGTCATACAATCATGTTTCAAGGTCGGGCGAATAAATTTCAGTCGAGAAACGCGAGTTCAGCCGGAACAACAATAACCGTAAAGCACGGATCGTTTTTTTGCCTTTTTTTGTTACATTTTATGCTATTTTTGTCTGCTTGAGTCGGGTCAAGTGGTCGATTTTCTCTAAATGAATCAATTAGAGATTTTCTCATTAAAAACCATTTTTTGCTGTTTTTTAAACTAAAAATATCACAGCATAGATAAAAAAATGACAAAAAATTACTAAAAATCACCAGCGATGGCAAAAATATCCTGTTTGTAGTCTTCGACTCACAGTCGGGTTAAGCGGTCGATTTTAAATGTTATTTCTCGTAGACTTTTTCCACTTGAAATCATTTTATGATAACAAAATTACTGCGTCGTACATTAATTGGAAATTACTTTGCTGTTTCAATAATGGTAAACGAAGCACTAACGACTAGACTAGCACGTGAAAGATGAAAAAGAAGTATATACCCGTAGATCGTGTTATACTAGATATTTTATGCGTGGTGACACTCCAAATAGGATCAGTAGCTCTTTTTGTGCCGCCTTCGAGCTCTCCTGGTTTATATAAATATCTTACAGTGACATTACCGAGTATTGGTTGTTTTGAAAAGTCATTTTGTGGTTTTACGGGTATATACTTCTTTTTAATCGCGTTGTTAGGTTTCATATTAATTGTTCGAGTAATCTCGTTATTCAGCGCGGTGATTACACCTGGTAATCTCTTGACCCATTCACGAGATCGTTTATTCTGGATGAATTCCTTCGCGTATTGATATCCAAATAAACGCTCTGCAAGCGTTCGATTAAATCGTTCAACAATTGCCTGATCGCGATGTAATGCAGTATGATCTCGTCCTAACGTGGTATTATGATTCTTCATTATTGATAACATTGCACCCTGAAATTCCTTGCCAGGATCAACTTGTAATAGATTTGGCCAGCGCAGAGGACCCCTTCGATAAATCCTTTCAAATGCAGAAGCGACTTCAGTTGATGAGTTTGTTTTTAACCGCTCTGCTTGTTTGTATCGACTCGCAACATCAACTACGGTTAGCGCATACTTGTAGAAACCATCATGCGGCAGAAATAATATATCAGCTTGATGAACTTCATTAGGAACGGTCACATCAAAATGCGAGAAGTTAATTCGTTTAGGCGGTGGTAGATAAATTTGCCATATCGCCTGTTTGGATAACCAATCCGCCGCAGTGGTATTTTTCACCTTTGCGGCACTAGCGAGTTTACCGATTACCGCTTTACCCCTCCAATATCCTCTTGGAGAATAATAAATAGATTCCATGTTGTTATTAATTACCGACACCCATCATTAATTTACCTTTCATCGCTGATTTTATCAACCGTAAAGCCAGTTTTTCTTTTGAAGGATTTATCAGTGATAGAATTCAACGCATGAATTAATTTGACATCTGCGATATGTCTGTGTTGCAGAATACTGCTTTTATACGCAACATCATGAGCATGACATGCCTTATCAATAGCGTTTATTGGATCTTCACCACGTCGGGGTTGGTTTTGATCATCAAGTATGATATCAAGTCTGGTCCCGGGTCAACAATAATTATACCACGGAAGGTGTTTTTCTCCTGGATACTTCGCCCACGGTGTTCCCGGTAATTTTACTAACTTGGCTGCGATATCACCTCCTCGTTCTTTTTTTTTAAATACTTGATTTTATCAAGGAAAACAATTCCAAATTTTTTGTACCACATTCTACACACTTAGCAGCAAGTGCTGATCTGTTATTGCTAGTTGTAATCGGCGTCAAGTCATCTGTGCCAGTATGATTCTTACATTTCACACAATATAGATCCATAATATATTTATAATAACATGAATGTAATTGACTATTCAGCTACCCGATGACGGAAGAAACCTATTAAACACAATGCGATGTTGCCGAATTCAATTAGAATGATTATAATCGGACCATCTAGAAGTGGCAAGACACAACTGCTACTTAATTTGAGATGGATGAAATGGAAGAAGTTGTATTTAATAGCCCCGAGTGTAGACGATCAGCGATGTTACAACGTGTTAAAGGATACTAACGAGAGAGCAATATAAATCAACGGCAAGGGTATTATTGAATTTATAACCGATATCGAAGAATCACCGATCATTGATGATATCAATGGAAGTATTAACAACTTAGTCGTATATGATGATGTGATATTAGACAATCAAAAATAACCCGCTAGGATATTTTCCAGAGGCAGACATAAAAACACCGACGTGATTAATATTACTCAATGGTACACTCAAATACCAAAAGTGATCAGAGATAACTGCACTAGTCTTGCTGTATTCAACGGAGTTGACACACATACGCTACGAAATTTTTGGTAAACTTGGTGCGGCGGTGATATGGATTATAACCTCTTTAGAAATTTCTTTAGTCACGCTCAGTCAATCCCACACGGATTTGTGACGATAAATTTATCAGATCCTCGGACGCGATATCGTGTCGGACTTGATAAAATATTTGGTTGAAAAAATTGTTAACCCATAGCAGCAGAGGGGGTGAGTGACAACGACGTTGGCGTCCTTTTTTTTGATTTCGAGAAAGCATTAGTTAACAAATGGACGCTTTTTTTTTTGCGATTTACGATTGCCGAATCGACGCCTATAAAAGTTGGTCTGTTCGCCCCCTCTGCTGCTTCACTTAATTCTTTATCAAGAGAACTGTGATCAGTAATAATTTCTTCATAATAATCTACAAAATGCTTCAGCCAATCATGCAGAGACAAACCGACAAATGGTGTTGGTTGGCTATGACCAACACACATTATCACAGTTGCATTTTTCGGTGACAACCACCCGAAAATCATTTTTACCATATATCTAACGACACTGTGCATATCTCATCCCAAATAATAATTTCAGGAATATTTTTCTCACCCATTCGATCAGGAGTCCATTAGTCACTTTTCCTTGGAAAGAAACTGATATGTGCAAGCATTAACTACTCGCTGTTTCATCTCTCTTGCAAGTCTGTGTGTTGGTGTTAGCACAACCATGTTTGATTTTCCTCGAAATAATTGGATCACACGAGTCGTCTTCCCAGACCCACCAAATCCTTTTAAGTATCTGGTTTTGTGTCTACATATTGGATAGGATCACGATGGGGCTCTCGATAGTTCTGATATCTGATTATTTTTTATGTAATGGTTTTCAATCGTAACACCTGC
Source organism: Unio delphinus (assembly GCA_029339505.1). Lineage (NCBI taxonomy): Eukaryota > Metazoa > Mollusca > Bivalvia > Unionida > Unionidae > Unio > Unio delphinus. Next base: position 11,547,715 of record JAQISU010000081.1, read on the forward strand.
TGATTTACAATAATCGCGCAACATTTCCTTTTTTATTCTCCATGATCCAGAACACTCGTCGGAATTTGTAAATTCAGCCAATGTTTTTTATGCTTGATATCTATATAAAATGAATCAGTGGCGACTCTAACCGCAAATTCAGGAAATCTATTTATCATCGATAGCAAATTGATAGAAGCAAAAGCCAGCATAAACGCCCCTAGATGTGTGTATTGGGGACAATCTCCATCTACGTAAGTAACAATTGTACTGTATTGTGTTCCATCGGACAAGAAAGCGTCTTTAGGGTTGATATATATTCCTCTAGATGTTACATCCGCGACTATATAATCGTATTCAGCATCATCTAGAATTAATCGTGAATAATGTCGCTAGTGATCATGTACTCCACACCTTGGTGAATTTACCAATTATTCTTCTACTGAGATCCTTTGCGTGTTTATTTCTGACTTCAAAGATCTCCCTGGATGCTTTACCAATATTTTCTTCGTCGAGGGAAGGAAAAGTTTCTTTGTAATCGTTAATTATACTATCTACACTATCGGGTTGTGGTAACACAATTTCACACTGCGCGGAATATGATATAATTGCCTCAGAGACAGTCAGCGATATCAGTATTTTACGATCAATTATATACCATAATAACACTATTGGTACCCAGTATGTTTCAGATATGTGTCCGAACCAAACATAACAAATTTGATGACATACTTTAGCGGTTTTGAATGATAATACACGAGCGAATCCGGTTAGATCAAAATCGGGTAGCGGCCCATTAATCGCAACTCGTGTCATCAAGTGGGAGGATGCCCAAATCGTTTTAAATACCCAGCGCACTCTCCATACCCGAAAAAACTCTCTGGATAATACGCAACCACATCAACTGAAAAAAAACCAACATTTTCAGTATCATATTTTGTATTCCATAATCCTCCATGTCCATACTCTACACAACTGGCTTGGACATCTGAGAGAAATTCAGCTCTTGCTGATTTCCACAGATATTATTTTCTCGCGAAATGCGCTGCAACTGACGGGATTGTAAAACAGTTTGTTAATAATTCCTCGTTATTATCCGCTGAAAAAACCACGAAGTAGTTTTCTCATCACGTCGTGAAGAGATTCAGTACGGTATATTTCGCCGTTAGGTCTTACACAAATTGATCGAATTTACACTCTTCGTCTTAAAAACTCTGAAATAATCACACTGACACAGGACCGTTTTTACTTTCCGCGTGAATAAAATCAAACAAATTTCCCTCACCCCCCACCCCCGAGGTCTCTGGGTAGAACTCCACGGTAGATATTTTATGGTTCTAATCCATGAAAATAGTGTTACTGCCTTAGACCACGCGTGTGCATTATGATAAAAAATTTTGATTGGAGACCCCCTTGATTTATATTTCGAGTTGTATAATACTTCTCCTGTTATCGTCACTACAGTTATTGGTAATTTTAATATTTTTCTAGCTTTGCTATATTTTGAATTGTTGCCCAATTGTCCCTGACTGCTAGTGCCCATTCATTTATTGTTTTGCTTTTTAGATCTATCAATTTGTTTCCATTCAACTCATTTGTAAAATGTTCTATTATTCGTTCGGCTACACAATTTATCCTCATTGACATAGTCAGCGGCGACAATTTCATAGGTTTTAATTTATCAGCACTCGGTTTGTCTTTTATCGGATTCATCCCATAAATAACCGCTGTTACATGTTAAGTTATCTCGTAATATGGTTTTTCATTTGCAGTCAACATTAATGTTTTGGAATCTTGATTCACAGTGACAGTCTTTTTTTTCAATACAGGGTCAAATTTATCACGAATAATCCAATTTTCTGTTCCTGAACGGATAATGAATTTCACTCTTTCTATGGTCAAGATGCGATAGTATTCCTGCTGATTTTTGGTCGTTCATGGTGGCATCAACACTACCATCAATTCGATATCTTGACAAACAATGAAATGCTCCGTCGCGCTTAAATTCGTTAAACCCTTTATGGATTTTACCATACTTGCTTCTATCACCTATTAGACCTTTATTTGGTGCATCTACGGATACTCTATCGGGATTGAATTTAACATTTGTCCAGCGTATTATTTTGGATATTCTATCAAAATCATTCATATTATAATTAAAAGAAGTATTTAAATTAAGAATTTATATATAATGAATCACTGTAAATGGCTTATGATAGAATCAGTAACCGTTTGTAACAAATCCTGCAGAAACGAATTCTGTTGATATCATTCACAGAGTGTGCGACAAGGAAGCTTAGGTCAAAATCCCTGTATGCGATGTGGTTTGGGAGTACGAGGTAAGTCACAACTATGTCTGAATTGTGTTGGTAAACGATACAGGGAGCTTAAGCGCTATTATGATAAACGAATCAAAGACTCTGACAATGACAAAATCATAAGAACACCTCAAGATTTTATTACTAGATTCTCAATAAATTATAATTGATCCAAAAAATTAATTAGAGAAATAATATATGTGTATATAAATGAACCAAGATTTTCAACAACATCCCGTGATCATCAAATATGAAGCGTCTTGTGATGGTGTAGTATGACATTGGGGATTGTCAACAATCAAGGGTATCTTAGATTTAATGCTGGGGGAAAAAATCATTATTGTCATAGATTTGCGTTCGAATGTTACTTTGGGGTGATCAAAGATGGTCTTGTAATTGATCACATTAATTGTATTTGAACTGAGAATTCTTTACCTAATCTTCAAGCTATCACTATATCAAACGCGGACGAACTTGAATGTACTCAAAAACGCAAAATCTGTCAAATCTATAATAATTGATATTACCGAAGAAAAAAACATTTCAATCAATGACTAAAGTCAGCAAGTATATTGATATTTGTATGCCTTCGGTGCAGAGAAAATACACAATTCTGTCTTTTCCAAACGATTTGGAAATAAAATTCAATTACATGCATCTAAATTCCATTTTTGTTACAAGGGAGATAACTGTTGTAGTAATGTGTTTCAAGTCTAGTTGCTGGAACGGGTATATTGTTATCAGCGATAACAGCACTGGCACCTGTAATTGTCACAATTTATGTGTCATCGGCGACAACACTTACAAGGATTCTTAGCATCATGACAAAAAATTATCCACATGCAGTCAAAATAAACTACACGAGTATATAATTAAGTTACATATTGCATCAGCCGCGTATTCCCAATTGTCGTCGCTGATATCATCTAGTATCGATGACACAACAATATCAAATAACGATTTTTCCTCGAAGATGAACATCCACCACAGCGCAACTTCAAAATTAGAAACACAGCACAATCATAATAATGTCCATGACACCAGCATCAACAACGAAATTACTTCAAAAAATAGCCACCAACACAAAAGACAACCATGATCTCAATAACCACAACCAAGTCTGAATTCAGTGTGAAGTTTCCCACTACGATTACAGTTAAGGAGATAGCGCTTGCAAAATTACGAGTATACCACAGCTGGCGGAATATTTGATTAAAATCATTTGGTGGTCAGCAACCGAATAATTCCTTGGTGTTTGTGAGTAAAAATAAACAACACTAGACTCCAGATTGGAATATAGTTTCCTTACCATCTGGGTCTTACCAAATTGAACAGATCAATAATGATTTACAGCGTAGAATAAAATCCATTACGGGCAAAGAATCAAAAATCGCTATAACAGTTCATGAACCAACATTATCATCCGCGATTTAGATAAACTCACCCAGATATTATGTAGATATCTATCAGAGTTCTATAAGAACCGTGCTAGGATGGCCTGAAATCCCACCTCAGGCACCATCTTATCAAAATCTATCCGAACCTAAAAAGTCTAATTATGACTCAGATAAAGTATCATATCATGATGCAATGATATCGTACGATGGAAATTTTTGAGCTCTGGGTTTTTTTCGTGGGTGGATAGAACCAGGTGATGGGTGGTCACAAGTAATTCCAAGTAGAGTTACTGAATACTTCATAAAAATAAATAATGAATTTGAAAAATACAGACATAGACTAAGGGAAATTTTTTTACAAAGAATCTCGCGAGATGAAATCATTAAATATATAGTAATATGTAATCAAATCATGTATCGCTGACATGGAAGTATTTAATTGACAAATTATTCAAAAAGTCTTAAATAATACACATCCTAGAACAAGAAAAGAATTTGCAAAAGCATATAATATACGTGCAGAGGATATTCCAGCTTTTAAGCTTTCCGGGTATAATGTAGACCAATTAAAAAAATCGGTCAGTGATGTCACAGATGAGTACTTCCCACAAATACTTGCGGCATAGAAAAAAATAACATAACCACAGGTAACTATCCTCAAACATAATAATGACCCAGACAATGGTGGTAGGCTTATTGCTCCTCAAAATGATAATGTATCCTCGGTGATTGCAATAAATATAGTATGTGACGTTATTGTTGGAATTTAGCAAAGACATATCGAAAGATCAAATCAAACCCACCAGGGATACATTTTATATTCGTCTGCACCAATGGCTCCTCCCGGATTTTTAATAATTGAAGATCCAACAAATCTGGTGTATATGCGATGTCATAATGATTCATTAACGAGAGTTATTTTTAAACTCACTGACCAGTCCAATAAATTGATTGACTTCGGAGGAGAGACTTTATAAACTAGTCTGTATGTGAAATCCTATAGGATTTTCGTCTTAAGACTTTTACCTAAAAGAAACTTCGGTTGAAATCAAAACTGTCACATTTAAGTTTTGATTTTGTATGAATTAGTTTCAGTCTCCGTGGAGGTTTTATTTTTGTTGGAAAACTCGGTCTGTTCACACTGTTCTTGCTGCTCCTTTCAGGGTCGTCGATATTCAAAACCTTTATTGATGTCACCAGAAATTCTTTTGATAAGCTTTGAAGCTGGTACAAGTGATTTTAGTCTATCATAATTTTTTAAAAACGATTTTATTTCGCTCTTCAGTAATGATTTTCAGTATCCGGGATTCGTTTTTACGCCGTAGTATGCATTATCTCGCATCGATTTAAAACCCTCGTATTCATCGGCGATTAATTTTCTGGTGAATATTTTGCTGTCACCGACTAAATCGTTTACTCAATCAAGTTCGATCATCAATTGAGTAATATTTTCGTCGTTCATATGCTATAAAAATTAATTTATCTGAATGATTGCATCTCTCAGAGAATTTATTGTATATTTTGATAAGCGTGAACCCCATCATTAAATACAAAGAATGCTAATGTCGAAAATTAGCTTCGACATCACAAATTTGATTAACCGCGTTTCTCCATTCATCATGAAAATCATCAGATGACATAACCTCCATGTAATTTTCAGCGAGGATCTCAAGCTGATTTTTGTCATATTATTCGAATTCTAACGCGCATCGATGATAATGATTAATAATTCATCTTTTATCCAGGTATTGAAACGGTGTCACATTACTACTTTTTTGCGCGAATATGTCAAAATTATCTATAATATTTCCTTCTAGCTGTGTTAATTAGCTCTGCGTGCGGTTTATTGTCCATATATTATAATCGATTTTCTAAATTACTGTACATATAAGACAAATAATCATGCGCAGGTAAACGATACCCATTTGTTGTATTGTTTTGAAAACGCTGTTATTCTTATACCTTCTGTAACAAATTGCACACATTTTGAAAATCAATATTAAAATATTTAGCTGCGGAATATATTGAGGGAAATTTGATAATATCTATGTCGATGAATGCGGTCACGGGCCTCCTTGGCTACCACTTATGACAATTTTTACGTTGAGTAGCAATCCGTAATTTATCTATGCGGTTGTCCAAGGCTTTCCTGTTAAGGTGATCAACAACGAGACTTTTATTGATCAAATCGTTAAAACACTCATAAATAAACCGATGAGCGAGATCGTCGTTTTATTGACGGTAACCATCACGTAACCGGTATTAATGATCCGGTCAATTTTTATCCTTCGTTTGCGATGTCTAATGATTCCACAATAAGAAGGTTCTTAACTGTTGATAACAGGACGAGAGACGAATTCAATTTAATTGATTATATATCTTGAGCAAAATGACTATTTAATTATTTATCGCGATAAAGTCCGGTAATATAATCCTGTTCATCAAATACGACGTTATATTTCTTCACGTAATGTCGAACTAGTTCTCGGAATCTCTTGCCGCCACAATTACAAAATAATCGCCTTCTACCTGGTATAGGATACCCACATTTGATGCATTTAACACGATCACTAGAACCTCGTTTAAAAAGCTGATTATGACACGCGCAGTATTCTCCTACACATTGTTTTGAAAACAAGCAATTTGTTCCTTTAAATATACTATTTCAATAGATTTGCGCCATCGCTATACTAATAACAACGATAAATTTAATTGAATATATAATTTGTCTTATAGATATTGGGAAGATATTTACAAGATTACTGACATAACGCCGTATCGTCCGCGGATAGGTTTCAACCTGGATTATACAATTCGACTACGAATGTGGAAATCAAAAATAGTATCAAAGATGCAAAGTATGAATTTCTTAGAGATGGAGCTGAGTACGTATGGTCGAGATATAAAACAAGACGCGATAATAACACTATGACCGACGATGAAAGCAGCTGAAATATTATCTCAGATAAATCGCCATGATCGACGATATCATATTTTGGAAAAATTCAGTAAAATTTCAAAACATCACTGGAAGGTTTATAATAATCGTGAACGTGTAATGACGAAAAAAGAAGCAGGTGATCGACGATAAAACTAAACCTGGAATGTTAACCGGACTTATAGTATGATTGAGCATACCCGCTAATCGCATTTGTTTATGGAAATTTTCCGATGAAAGTTTCATCGTTGTTATTTGTGTAGCTGAAAGTATGGAACATTTGAAGAACGTAAAACGAAGAGACGGTTTAACTGATTTGCGACGTTCCAAGATAGATATTATGGGAATCACTGATGGATGTTGGCGCTTCAATACAAGATGTTGTTGAATTAGAAAAAGAATTATAATTTCCGAAAGCGGTAAATAAAATCACGGAAAAAGAACTATGTGAATCAGAACATTACAAAAAGGTGGAACTCCGATTGAAATCATCGATCATAATTCACACGAGTGGACAAACTCCGCGATGATATTTCCACGAGAGCGCGAAGTAAAATATTACTCCGGGGATATATTTGATTGTATTTACCAGTTAAGTAAAACTGATCCGGTATCGGTATAGTTATTTAAAAGCTTCAAAGATAGCAAATACGATCAATTTGTAAGACCTTGCGGAAAATTATACCGAACATAATCTCTCCATGACCGAACTAGCTACATATTATTCATCAAGAAACACAGAAGAATTTTTACGTAATAGTTTTACTGTTCTATCTGTCGCAGCTTATTTTGCTCGGAAAAAGAATTCATGGTCATCAACTCGATTTGAATTTCTGTGTGATGTACAAATAAGCAGTGTCGACAATGGCCATGGTGGATTATGGAATACGGAGTATAACTACAAGGATGTTATTTCAGTTGATATTATTTCATGTTACCCGGGAAGTTGTTTCCGGTACGGCGAGTGTAGTAAATATTTTACTCGGTTTGGTCATGATAATAATGAACTGACCAGAGTTTCCATAAACGGACCTTTACCGTTTAACGTTTAGCCTAGCTGAAAATTTTCATCCGATTTGTTATGTTGGTTTGGTAGAAATTTGTCAACGAAAACATGGACGCTCATAGTATTATTACGGTTTATGCTTGATTGTGAGATGTTGACGTAATTGGTTGTCAGCGAGGCGATTATATCCTATCGGAAACAAACTTCGGTTTGGTTACTGACACCTAAAATACTTATTGGAGATGATAGAGATGCATTATTAGCAAACCTCGACGTGGAAATCTCCGCAAAAGATCTCGGTACAAAAATAATCTGTAAATTTACTCAAGGTGGAGCGTGTGATCATAAACGACGTTGTACACGATTCATTTTAGATGACGCTGAACGTGATTTTATCATCGCGGATACTGAAATAAAGTTACATTTGCATCTCGACAAAATGCCTATTTGTCAAGGAGGGAAAGAATCTGTACTACCGTTGAATACCTTGTCGGTGAATCACCACAAAATATTCATTAAGATCTTCAAAGCTTGCTTATACTTCAATTAATTTGTTATCCTTGATAAATAGATTTTCTAACATGGATTATTTCTATGGGTTAGATTTAACTGACTAAAAAAGTCTTTTTGAACTATTTTTTTTTCTTCTTCTCAGGACAAGGTATTTATCTAAATTCACATTTTAATATGTATTCCCTATATTGTGTGGGATGATTTGTGAGAAGTTACACGAGTATAGCATACATAACAGATGGATGGACGTTCCCGTTTTTTAAAACAATGGATACTGAAAAATCGAATCAAAGAATAAAATATGCCTTTAAAGTGCTTGATTAATATTGCTTTCTTTCAAAACGTCTTAATTTGGTGTCTCCTCCCGAAAGTTTTTAATAAATACTTACGTAAATCCAGGATGAAGAACAGGTGGACATTTAATTATCTAACTTATTGAAAAGGCTTCGGTGTTGCTTAGAAACAATCAAGCTAATGCATGTCCTGTCGAATTTAACTATAAAATAGGCAAGCAGACACATGGTTTAGATTTATTAATTATGCATCTATTTCTTTTTCAGTCGTGCACAAATAGTGTAATCTTTGCAGGAATTTTATTTTACGTGTTCTACAAAGTTAAGATGACGGTAGCCTTGTCTTACGCAACACGTGCAGGTCATTAAATGCACATGCTAAAACTGAAACATATTTAGGCACGACTTGCATATTTTTGATTCATCCAAACACCATGCAATCTACAGCTAATATCGCTAAAACAAAGCCAGACACGTCAGCGGACTGCACCCATCTAGGCATCCATGCTCAAATGTTACATGGTCGCCGCTAGCACGTACATTAATAAGATATCCAGGTTTAAATGTAACGATAATCTCGGCGGAACCTTATAATTCTGGTCTCACCTATTTCCAACGTATTACTCTAGACATTATACAATTTGTCAAAAATTACCTTAAACCAACTGCAAACTGTAAAAGCGCACAGAGGTTTGGAAAAGGTTTGTTTAGTTATGACACTTCATATTTGCTTGCTCGATGTGTTGCTAAATCACTGTTTTCACGACTGGTTAGACCAACTAATTTCAAACGCAGACTATCATACTTGTGACACCTCAAATGTTCATTTCACGCCGGCAGAGCAAGATAAAACCACGTACGTCTGTTTGATTTTGAAAGCGGACATCATTTTTTGCTGTGGCGCGATCTACGAGATCAATTGGTGGCTTATCCACCGCCACATACAAGACTGCCTAGAGGGTGGGTAATTACCGGAGTGAAGAAAATGGCCAAATAAATCTGCCCCAGCGTACCATTACTAAAAGGCACGCTTGTTCGGTCTTCACTAATACACCATGATAATCTTTAAATTTGACTGACACAAAATGTCAACGCTGATGGTCAACAAGATATGTTTTATGCCTCTTTAACGATAAACGATAATGTTCTGATGGTGTTTAAAGGCTAGTCTTTGGATATAAAAGCGCTATGAACCTTCATCAACTCAGGCAACTAAAGAGACGAAAATGTCCATGGCCATAGAGGACGAACTGGCGTCTATGAAGGCGCCATTGTTTATAATAATACCTCACCTAAGCATCTTCACTAAAACAAATACTCCGCACCTGATCCAAAACCCACATTTTGTTGTGAATATAGTGGTCCATAACCACCATTTATGCATTAGAACACGTTTCAGAAGAGGTTTTCGGCAATCTTCATTTACATTCTACTGTTGCCAAATATTCAAAACGTTCTAAAACGTTATACGATATAATGTAGAGTGTAATACATTCCGGCTTTTTATAAATGGTTTGAGCATATTACAAGCACATTGTTTTCAGTTGAAGGAATTGATATAATCTACCAATTATCAATGCATAACCATAATGCTCTGAAAACAGGCATTGCTTAATCATTAAATGACTCATCTATACAAATATGGAATGCAAGATTAGAAACGACGTCATAAGCACGACGTACTAGCTATTCCAAAAACATTTAAATTTTAAGAGCCATTTGTTATCTCTAGAAATAAATAGTTGTCTTTGCTAACATGTAATACTAGAAACCACAAACTTCCAGTAAATTCAGGAAGATGGGATCAGATACCTAGTCAAGATAGAAAACGCAGTGTACGATTGGGAAATATAAGATTAAATCATTAAGTATTTATGTGTTCTATGAATCGTTGGCGGTACACCAAGGAACACGCTTTGGCAATGCTGCAAGCTTCCTTCAAAAAGTCGATCCCTCCGAGTTCCATGAACATTTCTCAAAATTTCCCACACCAGCACCGTACAATGTCCATGTCCTATCAACAATACTTCAACCTTTCTTAAAATTCGAAGGGGTCCGAGGCGTGAGTCTGGTACCAAGCGTAGAAAGTTTCTCGTTGTTCGGTACGCAAGCTATCGGTGGTCATATTAGTGTCATACAAAAGGAATAGAAAAACAAAGTGCTGAATAATAGTTGTTAGCCATTTTTGGCATTTCAAACGTTTCATGTATTCGACTCAATTGCATGGCCAAGTAACTCATCGAATCTTTCAACTGTACTTGTCCCACTTGCACGAAAATGTGTTTTGGCTACATTCAAAGTCACTTTCGGACGTTCAGTATTTTGTTTTGTAAAGTATCATAAAACTATTTGACCTTCATATCCTGAGAAGTTGTGAGCCATTACCACAGCAAAGCGATGACAATCTCCGTAACGTTCGATGTTTTCTTGACACCACGTCTCGTTGATTTTGGGTTTAAGATCCAGTGTGAAAAATCGGACAGCGTGTTCGACCATCGAAAGATTTTTCACGTCATCCAGGAATCTTGCTACAGTGAGAGCAATGACTAAAGATAGGCTCTTGGATGCACTTCTTGCATGCTCCGTGAACCACGCAAAAATTAGGAACGTGAATACCGGACGTTTGAATGTATTCAACATAGAAAAAGATGAAATTCCCTTTCTTCTGGTCATTTTCTTCCTGTTTGGAATGGTAATTTTGAATGAAGCATTCGTGTTCCAAGTCCACAATTTGGTGACAAACGTGAGATCGTTTCTTTCCTGATCATAGGTGCACCATGAAATTACTGGTACGTATGCCTTGTCCACAAGTTAGGCACAATCTCATGAGCTGACAAACAGTTTTCGTCTGTGAACAGTGAACCTTGTGTCTTCAAATGTTGTTGGTAACATACATGGCTGGCAAAAGTGCACTGACAAGCATGGCAATGCATTCGTTCTTGTCCTTCGTCCAGACAGAGGTGAGATGAAAAACATCTTGAGCAGTTTGATCCACAATACTTGTGTTGTTATCGATTGTTATAGCCATATTCACATTTAATAATAAATGTATCCCATACTATACCGGTATTGGCATCGAAATGTTTGTCGAGATGATAGACTTAAATGTATTTAGCGTCTTTGAAAGAGTTCCCTCGAAACAACAGAGATCCCGCACTACTTGAGTATGCACTTCCAGGGTGTAACGTGAAGCCAAGAAGTTTTGCAATTTTTGCATTTCTGGAATGCCGCAGGGTGTATCTTTTTATATCTCCGTTTGGTACAAAAGGAGTTCTACTGCTAGTCGTTGTTTGGCTCGGTCCTATTGTTGAATATTTTTCTAAGCTTGTTTCCATTCTTCTATGTCGTTCTCTATGGCATACGCTGTTCCCACGACGATGCACGGGCTAAACATATCTAGTCTTGAGGGTTGTTAATTTGGATGAGGCTCGTTATAGTATTGTGAAGGTTGTCGACCATAAACAACGTTTCGCGTCCTGTCCCGTGTGGAAGAGAAACGTGGGTCATGAACATTGTCGTGTTTCTATTAGTGATGTGAATCTTGTCGTTGGATTATAGCACGTGTTGAATCTTGTCGAGGACTTTGGAAGGTGTCATTTCTGATGGGCTACTAAATTAGATCCAAACGGAAGACTAAAACTGTCGTGATGAATTGAAAGTCTCAAGCGATCGTCTTCTTTGGCTTGACATTGCTGTTTCATTGTAGTTAACAAAGAATCCCACATATCGGTAATGAACCCCTCTTCCTTCTCAAAAGTACATTTTACTTGAAAGCTTTCAACTTCACCGTGTACGTTCTAAATTTTCTCGAGGAGCCCCTTTCCGTCTCTCGAATGAGTTATTACTTTTGAGGGATTACTGGTGAACTTTGAATGGACATAAATTCCATGGATCTGGATTCATGTTCACTCGTGTCATCTTCATTGTCGCTGGCATGAATTTGAGCCAAGACTTCAGCTATTGTGTGAGGTGATAAATCTTGTGTCTGTCTCTTACTTTTTTCTCCTTTCTTTATAGCATGATGCGATCGTTTAATCTAGACTGCAAAATGTAAAATGACTACATTTTTAACGTCATTACCAATATATATTGATGTCAGATCAATGTATATATAAAAGGTCAGTGTCTTGTCCATTATTCATTTCACTCTCAAACTTACCAGAACGATGGAATAGCCTACACAAGTCGAAATTCTGATCAGAGTTTTGCGTGGTGTCATACGAATGTTTTCGTCAGACAAGAGGTCAAACTACCCCCGTTCCTTCCGAGATGAAAGTCAAGATAATTGTTCTATCTGCAGTAAGAAATGGCATTAGGCTACAGACTGTCTAAACCGTGAAAAAAGCAAAACAGGTGCCAGAAGAGAAAAACGTCAAGATACATGTTATCATTGTAAAGAGAAGGACATTGGTCTCCAAACTGCCGTAAAACAACAGGAACAGGAGGAGGGGGAGAGGGATTCCAAACAGAAAAGAAGAGGTACCATCCCTAAAAGAAGAACCTCTACACGTTCAGAAAGAGAAGAAAAGAGACGAGACTAAAAAGAGGAAAAAGAGAAAGAAAAACCCGTGACAGTAAAGAAATTAATACAACCGAGAACGTGAACAAAACACACAAAAATTCTAAGAACTTTTTAAAGTTGTTGTGTTGTGTTCTGATATTGGATTGTAACAATTGTTGCAGAGTAGACCAGACATAAAACACGTGTCTCTTGATTTCGATTTTTTAGAACAAGGACCTACACTCACAAACAAATATCATTGGGTATGAAAGGGATTTGGAGTTTTAGCTGGTTTTGGCAAAATGAATATTATCTCTTTTCGAAAGAAGTGAGTGGCCCTAAAAAGGACCGTTGAATGTTTGTCTTCTTAATAGGAAAAAACAGGAACGGGACGAATTCAGCTTTAACTGCCTCGAGCCATTGCCACGGTCACGATCTACTTCTGGACTGGTTCCTGTCGATGACTTGACATAAATGACACGCTTTGGTATCACAAGCGTAGTAACGGGTTAGGTTGCTTGCCTCGGGAAGGTCTTTTTCACTTAGGCTGTATTAAAGAAGTCTGATACATTTTTCAGACTCCTTAACTCCGCCAAAATGTATATAAGTACCGTCACCGTTTGACGTTCACTGTCCTCCTTCTCTCCCATACCTTGTTTCTTTACTGCTGCTCCGTTTCCTTGTCGTTTCGTTCATGCATTTTCTTCTTGTTGTTGCTGTTGAAGGAGAAAAGCTTGTTCTTTGTACTGTGATGTAATAAAAGCAACAATTCTTCTTTCTGTCTCTGTTTAAAATATTTCACGTGTGGTAAGGAAGGAGAAGGCGGTGAAGGTACTGGTACCGGAAGAAATTCTTGCGAAGAAGTGAGAAAAGCAATTAAATCCAATTAAAATTGGTCTCTTCTGGAAGTAAAATTGTGTTGTTTTTGTAGCCACTTTTATATGATCACTTCTCGTCTCCATGGCCGGTACACCCCATTTCATAGTCTTCTTAGTTTCTGTCATGATTGAAAACTGTCGCATCGAGCCACGTTGCACAGACACAAGCGCACCTGTCAGGAATCGCATCACAATTATTAAAATCCAGTTCAGTACCCACGAATGTAATTCTAGTCTATTTTTAAAACACTTTTTCCTCTCTCATTTTGGAAGTGATAGAAGAGTTATATTGATGCATTTTGGTAGGGATTTAAAGGCAATTGTTTATTCTTAAGAATATGAACTCAAAGAGTGGTTGTCTGTGTGTATTTTGGTGACAGTGCCCATCGAGTAATAAGGCCTTGATGATGATCCGGAAGTGAAATCTGTGTTCTGTTTACAGTGCAGCCTCTCAAAAAATGCCGACAAGAACTTCACCGTGAATTCAACTTTGGAGGTATTTTAGATTAACATTTGATTTGTGTTTTGTCACACAGTGGAAAGGTCAGTCCTGAGAAATATATGTAGAGAACATATAGTAAAATTAATTATGATGTATGTCCATATAGAGAATATGACATCACAGACCACTCCCTTCGGACTGGAATGCACTGTGACCGAATTTTGTAATCCGTGTTTGGATTGGTGAACGAACGTAATCCATTTCGATCCGCTCTTCCACAATAAATAACCACATTATATAATAATAATAATAATAATAATAATAATAATAATAATAATAATAATAATTATAATAATAATAATAATAATAATAATAATAATAATAATAATAATATTCATGAAGGGCTCATCTGCAACTTCCCTCAACAATTTACAGCAGGTTAATTGAAGCCATCAGTTTTATGGGGTTTGATTTTTTTGTTGCTTTATCCCACCTAAGTTATTTTTTGTCTATCTGTTAAGATATGTCATAGATGAATATATTTACCTAGTTAATGTTGTCACAGAAAATTATTCGGTATTGCGTCTTGAAAGTACCATCAAGGTTTTCACCTTTATGAAGTTAAGGAACTTGTATGCTTTGCTTCAGCACTTTCTAGCGTGTCGTAGACAAAGTTATTCAAAAGATTTACACATATTTATAGCTGCCTGGTTTATTTTGTATTTCGTCCATATAGTTGGCAAATCTGACCAACTTGCACTTATGGCGGTTATTCTTCTTATCTCTCTGTTGAACATTGTCCAAATAAAAACATAGGAGAAAGTGCTGTTTATTAGAAACGTTTGTTACACTCACAAAGAATTATCAGTTGATATTACTTTTCAAGATCAATCATTTAAACTAATTATTACTGATTCTGATTAAATCTAATTTTGTTGGAGCACTTTTCTGTTTGCATTGTGCGTGCCTGTCGCATACTTTTCTTATTATAGTCCACATTCCTGTATGAAGCTGAGAAGAAAATTGTATAACAAGGAAATACTAGTTTACTTTACGAAGTATAAACAACGGACTTTACATGTGTACCAGAAAGATATATTTCAAGCCTAAGCCGTTGTAAACATTTTGCGATATTTTAACTGAATCAAATGGCAAATGGATGAATACCATCAAATCTTTTCAAATGATAAATACACTCTAAGGCTTAGATACGTTGCAGAAATGTTACGCGATAAGGTTTATGGAATATCTGGAACTTTTGCAATTATGAGTCTTATAAGCCGTTGCCATAGTGTCAGCATTCGACTTTCATTATCTACATTGCGACATTCTCCGTTTACACAGAAAAGGAAACATTAAAAGTGTTAACCATTTGGGGGACAGGTGACCGAGTAGTCTAAAGCGCTCACCGTTAATCAATGCAATCTCACATCTGTCTGCATGTGTTCCAGTCTCAGGCTTGGCTAACGTTGGTATGTGAGACAGATTGCCAGTAGCTTCTCGTGGGTCGATTGTTCTTCTCGGGGTTTTCCGGTGTTCTCCCTCTACCAGTTATACAGGCCGCCATGTATAGTATATCTTGTGCTGAAAATTGGCGTTACACCATACAACTACAACGTTCGGGATATTGTGTACACTGGTGAAGCAGCAGAGAGGGTGAACCCTACAACCGAACTTAAAGCGTCGAATCGAACAAAAGCGTCGACAACCAACGCACAAAACAACCAAAGAAAGCGTCGAATCGTAAAAAAAGCGTCGACAACCAACGCTTCCTCGTCTACGCCAGCGTCGTTGTCATCCACCCTCTCTGCTGCTACAGGTTAATAAAAAATAATAAATGATTTCAACCGAATATTTGATCAAGTCCGATACGATATCGTGTCCGAGGATCATGTAGATTTATTGTTGCGAATCCGTACGGGGTTGACTGAGCATTACTAAAGAAATTTCTAAATTGATTATGATCCATATCACCGCAGCACCATGTCTGCCAAATATTTTTAAGAGTATGAGTATCAACTCCGTTGAATACAGCAAGAACATTGCAGTTATCTCTGATCACTTTTGGAATCTGAGTGTAGCGTTGAGTGACATATATCACGTCAGTGTTTTTATGCCTGCCTCTGGAAAAGATCCTAGCAGGATTTTTTTGTTTATCTAACATTACATCATCGTATACGACTAAATTGTTAATATCTCCATCAATATCATCAATGCTCGGTGCTTCATCGATATCGGTTATAAACTCAATAATACCCTCGCCGGATTTTTCTACCGCGCTGTCGTTTAAATCCTTTAACACTTCATAACATCGTTGATCATCTACGCTAGGGGCAATTAAATACAACTTATCCCACTTCATCCATCTCATTATTAAATTGAGTAACAATTGCGTCTTGCCGGATCCAGATGGCCCGATTATAATCATCCGGATAGAGTTTGGTAGCGCTGCATGATGTTTAACCGGTTCTCTTGCTTTAGTCGCTGAAAAATCAATTATATCCATATCTCTATACATAAATTATGGATCTATATTGTGTGAAGTGTAAAACGCGTACTGGCACAGATGACTTGACGACGATTATAACTAGAAATAACCGATCAGCGCTTTCTGGTAAATGCGTGCAATGTGGTACAAAAAAATTTAGATTTATTTCTACAAAATCCGATTTAAAAAAAAACGAGGAGGTGATATCGCAGCCAAATTGGCAAAGCTCCCTGGAACCCCATGGGCAAAGTACCCCGGAGAAAAGCACCTTCCAGGATATAGCTACTGTGGCCCCGGAACACGATTAGATATCAGACTTGATGATCAAAATCAACCCAGATCCGGCGAGTATCCGATAAACGCCATTGATAAGGCCTGTCACCTTCATGATGTTGCTTATAAAAGCAGCAATCTGCAACACAGGCATCTAGCAGATGTGAAATTAATTCATGCGTTAAATGCTATTCCTGATAAATCTTTCAAAGAAAAATTGTCTTCCTTTTTAATAAAATCGGCTATGAAAGGTAAATTGATGTTAGGTGCCGGTAATTAATAATATGGAATCAATTTATTATTCCCCAAGAGGATACTGGAGGGGTAAATCAGCAATCAATAAACTCGCTAGCGCTGCAAAAGTGAAAAATACCACTGCGGCTCATTGGTTATCCAAACAGGCACTATGGCAAATTTATCTACCACCGCCTAAACAAATTCACTACTCGCATTTTTATGTGACCGCTCCTAATGAAGTTTATCAGGCTGATATATTATTTCTGCCACATGATGGTGGTTACAAATACGCGCTAACCGTAGTTGACGTTGCGAGTCGATACAAAGAAGCAGAACCGCTGAAGACAAAATCGGCCACTGAAGTCGCTTCTGCATTTGAGAGGATTTATCGACGAGGTCCTCTGCGTTGGCCAAATCTGTTACAAGTTGATCCTGGCAAGGAATTTCAAGGCGCTGTTTTATCAGCGATGAAACATCATAATGTCACCATCAGACGAGGGCATACTGCGCTACATCGCGATCAGGCAATTGTTGAACGATTTAATCGGACTCTTGCTGAGCGGTTATTTGGATATCAATACGCAAAAGAATTCATCCAAGAAAAGCGATCCCGTGAATGGGTCAGAAGGTTACCAGCTGTGATTATCGCACTGAATAACGAGATTACTAGAACGATCAACATGAAACCTATCAACGCGATTAAAAAGAAGTCTATACCTAAAATGGGGATTCAAGGGATTTCACAAAAAGATTTCAAAGAACCAATTATTGATAGTAATGTCACTGTTACGTATTTATACGAACCAGGAGAGCTGGAAGGTGGCACAAAAAGGGCTACTGATCCTATTTGGAGTGTCACTGCACACAAGATATCCGGCATAACACGATCAACTGGTAGACCAGCAATCTATACACTGGATTCAACTGCCCCTCAGCGAGGATTTGCTCGACAACAACTACAGGTAATTCCCGAGGATACTCAATTACCACCGCGTGGTCTTAACTAGCACCCCCAGAGGCATTGTGCTGGCACCCCGGCGTCTATTACACTCAAGACAGGTCAACATCACATTGTTTCTGACATGACCAAGATTGTTATTTTTTCTGTCTACGGTAAATTGGCGAGGATCTTTATCCGAATACTGCCAACGCATTATACAATTGCAACTCGCGCAGTGATTATTCTGTTGTTGCTTCAGCGTAATTATTAATTCCGCATCAATATCAAATTCTCTATTATTTTTTTTATCCTGTTGTTTATAACCAGAGAGTTTTTTTCTGATTATATCCTTGATGTTGTCGGCGCTGATTGAAGTGTCATTATCATCACCAATGATTTCATCATCGCCACCAATGATTTCATCATCGCCTGACTCTGTCAGGACAATTCTTCGAAGCTGATTTATTTTTCGTACTCTGGATACTGCGAGATAGACTAAATTCGACCATTCGATGCGATTATCTACCATCCAAACAATTGTATCCGATATAGTCAATCCCTGTGAAGAATGTATCGTCGCTGCGTATCCTAGCGTCCACGGGGATTTATTAGCACGCAATGCATCTTCAACGACGCTGATATCAACCAGCACAATATCATTTAACACTAAATTCTGCTTTTGTTGTTGTCCAGGAATGTCAACTTCGATATTCTGTTTTCGTGTATCCGATGGCCTATAACAAAGGGGTACTGGAAGTGTTGCAAATTTTTCTTTATGCAATTCAAATAACTTCATCTGAAGTGTGTCTCTGACTATTTTTCTACTTGCTACTATCAAATCATTTGGTTTCCACGCTTCCCAGAAATCATTCATTGGGGTTTCTGAAATCACTTCACGCGCTATTTCACACTGGATTCTATCCGGTTGTAGTCTAATTAGCGCTTTAAACTCGCGTAATCGTTCATCAAGTGATCTATAATCAGTGGTGATTTCTTCATAATAGTCTACAAAACCCTTTAGCCATTCATGTGGGGATGCACCGACAAATGGTGGTGGTTGGCCGTGATCACCGCACATGACGACTTTTGTGTTTTTGTTTAACAACCACTCGAGGAATGTTTGTAGTACATCTAATGACACTGTGCATATTTCATCCCAGATTATGATTTCAGGAATGAATTTATCACCCATTCGATCAGGAGTCCATTTGTCACCCTTCCATCGAAAAAAACTATGATAAGTACAGGCATTTACCCCTCGCTGTATCATCTCTCTGGCGAGTCTGTGAGTTGGTGTTAGCACAATCATGTTGGACTTCCCACGAAATAATTCAATTGCACGAGTCGTCTTTCCTGACCCACCACAACTGTTTAAAAAAACTGTCTTATATCTAAATATTGGATCAGATACCGGTGGTGCATTAGAAAATTCTGATTGAATTTCAATACGGTTACATGAAAGATATTTATCATCCATGGTAACATCTGCCGATTCACAAAACTCATGTAGTTTTTCCTTTTTAAATCGCCAACGTCCCCACGCTTCCTCGGGATCTGTGAATTTAGCTACATCTGATTTGTATTTCTCGTGGATATAAATAGAATCAGTGGCTACTCTAACTGCGTTATTAGGAAATCTATTTATCATCGAAAATAAATTGATAGAAGCATAAGCTAGCATAGAACTTCTCAAATGTGTGTACTGGGAATTATATCCATCACAATAGGTAACAACCGTACCCAATTTCTCACCATTGGATAGAAAAGCGTCTTTACGATTTACAAGTTTTCCCTGTTTCGTTAAATCCGTTACAATAAAATCGTATTCAGCGACGTCTATGATCAACCTCGAAGAGTATTTTGCGTTGTCGTATTTTCCACCCTGGGTAAATTTACCGATTATTCTTCGTCCAAAATCTTTTGCTTGTTCGTTTTTACTTTCAAATAACTTCTTAGACCAATTCATGATTTGTTCTTCATTGAAATCAGGGAATTGTTTTCGCTGTTCGCTAATTATACGATCTAGATCGGGTTGTGGTAGCCAAACTTCTTTCTGAGCTCGATAGCATATAATAGCTTCGGAAACAATCAACGATTGTAACATCTCACAATGAATCATATATCGTAGTAACACTATTGGCATCCAGGCCTTTTCAGATATATGTCTACCAAGCCAAACATAACTACACGGATGTAACCCTGTAGCGAGTTCAAATGATATCACACGAGCGAATCCGGTTAAATCAAAATCGTGTAATGGCCCATTAATCGCAACACGAGTCATTTCATGCGTGGGGTGTCCAAATCGTTTAAAGTATTCAGCGGCTTCTCCATACCCGAGGAAACTTCCAGGATAACACGCGGATATATCAATTGAAATCATACCATCACGTGAGTATTTCGTATTCCACTGTCCTCCATGACTAAATTCGACGCAACTCAATTTAACATCCTCGAGAAAATCACTTCGTGTTGGACGCCATGAGTTTTTTTCTCTTGCGAAGTGAGCTACCACTGATGGAATAGTAAAACTATCCGTGAGTAGTTTTTCATGAAAACTCTCCGGTGAAAAATCATTAGCGATTTTTCTCATTCTGTTATCTAATTCTTCAACGCGATATAATTCACCATTTGGTCTTACAAATTGATCAAATCCTGATTCGGGATCTTCATCACTTCTAAGTAACCACACTGACACAGGATCATCCTTACACAACGCATGAATAGCATCGAATAATCTCTCATTATAAAAAACATTCCCGACGAATTCTTCGGGGATATATCTCACGGTTCTATCTGGTGGAAATATGGTTACTGCAGGTGTCCACGCGTGTTCGTTATGATCAATAATTTGTATTGGAGCTCCATTTTTGTTATATTTCGGTTCGTATAAAACTTCTCCGGTTATCGTCATAACGGTTATTGGGGATCTTAATGATGCTTCTAATTTAGCTATATCAGAAATCTTTGCACCGTGCTGTTTCACTGTCGGTTCCCATTCGGTTATTTTCCTACGTCGCAGATCAGTTAGTTTATTTCCTCGGAATGCATTTGTGAAGTGTTCCATTACCCGTGTTGCCACACAATTCAGTGAACTAGAATACTTCATAGGAGCTAGTTTTGCGATATCGGGTTTATCATTTAACGGATATAACCCATAAACGATTGCTGTTACAGGATAAGATCTCTCGTAGTATGGTTTGTCGATTCCAGTTAGAATTCCTGGTTTGGAATCTCTACTCAGCGTGATTGTTTTTTTATCCTTGAGGATCGGTTCAAATTTATCCTTGATAATCCATTTGCCCTCGACTTCGATAATGAATTTTATTCTGAAAAAATACTTCTGTTGCAATTTACTCTTGGATTTCCAGCCAAGATGTGAAATCACCTCAGCTGCCCTTTCATCATTCATGGTAGCATCGATGTTCGGTACATTGACATCCTCGTGTATAATTCGAAATGTCGACCAACAGTATGCTGCACCGTCTTGGTAGAATTCATTAAAACACTCCTTGATTTTACTTAGTATTGTTCTGTCACCGATTAGACGTTTTGGTATATCAGAGACTCTATCGAGATTGAAGTTAACATTTTTCGAAGGAGTAATTTTTGATAATCTCTTGAACTCCTCCATACTATAATTAAAACAAGCATTTAAATAAAAGATTTATGTATAATGAATCACTGCAAGTGGCTTATGATTGGATCAACAACCCCGTGTAACAAATCATGCAGAAATGAGTTCTGTGGGTATCATATGCAAAGCTTCCGTCGTGGAAGTCTTGGTCCGTTACCTTGCATACTATGTGGGGTTGGAGTCAGGGGAAAATCACAGTTGTGTCTACGCTGTGGTGGAAAGCGATACAGGGAGTTGAAGCGTTATTATGATAAAAGAATCAAAAATGGAAAATCAATTAGAAATTTTGACCCTGAAAAAGTCCCTGACATTGACTCTGTCAAGGACACTGTCAGTATCCCTGACAAAGTCAGCAATAAAATCATAAGAACCCCTCAAGACTACATCGAAAGATTTTCCAGTGATGTAATCATTAGACCAAACAATGAATTAGACAAATAGTATTTAGTATACGAATGAACCAAGAATTCAGACTACACCCTGTGATCACAAATTATGAAGCATCTAGTGATGGTGTTGTAAGAAACCGTAGACTGAAGAAACCAGTTGGTTCTGATAATGGTATGGGGTATTTGAAGTTTGGCGCTGGAAAGAAATTTTATCTCAATCATCGTTTCGTATTTGAATGCTTTTATGGATTGATCGAGGATGATTCTGTTATTGATCACAAGGATTCTAATCCAATGAACAATTCTTTATCAAATCTGCAGGCTGTTACTCAAAGTGAGAATACCAAACGAGGGGGGACTGGGAAATACTCGAAGCGAGCGAGACCAGTAAAATCTTTGAATACGTCAACTAATGAAGAAAAAATATTTCAATAGATAGCTAGCGCCAGTAGGCACTTCGATATTTGTCCATCTTCTGTACGATTCGTTGCAGAGGGGATAACCAAAACGGCGATTTCAAAAGGGACTGGACAAAAAATTCAATTCAGTTATGTCTGATGCGTCATTATTTTTCATTTAGAAATATGTCATTGTAATAGAATAATGAATTCTGAAAATATGAATAGCATTATATCCGAGATTTCAAAATTGAAAAGTCGGGATATCAAACTATCAGATGGTTTAAATTCTGATCAAATCATGTCTGATTTTCAGGATATAGAATACGGAGTTAGCACTAACAAGTATATGCTGCCAAAGAAATACGCGCTCAAGAGAATTCAGAATTCTATTCGAAACTCTCTTACATTTTCCAGCGACGTAAGTGTGTTTGTTCCGTTGTATACTATCGTAGAACGAATACGAAAAAAATTAGGTAACGAATACGAATTGAAAAAGGAGGTTAATTCTAAAGTTAGAAACCTACGGGCGTTAATTCAAGAAAATGAACAATTTTGACCGTGACCGACCCTCAAAGAGATTTTGTCGTTTTTTGATTGTGACCGACCCTCAAAGAGATTTTCATTTTTTTTTAGCATTTTTTGATTGAAAATGTCAAAATCAGTGAATAAAAAATAAAAATATTTCACAGCAATAAAAAATATATTTCACACTGCGTAAAATTAAAACCAAATCCTAACAGCTTTGAAAGTTCTTTTAAGAACTTTTCCCTATGGGAAATCCCATGCAAAATCGACTACTTTACCCGACGAGATTTTTATCGAAAATCAAGGAAACTGACCAAAAATCAATGAAAACAGGCAACAAATGATGAAAAATGACTAGAAAACCATCAAAATGAATCCTAACAGCTTTGAAAGTTCTTTTAAGAACTTTTCCCTATGGGAAATCCCATGCAAAATCGACTACTTTACCCGACGAAAACTGATCAAAATGGTATAAAAAAACAGTAAAAAATAGGCAAATCAGTCAAAAAAACAGGCAAAATCACTGAATAAAAAATAAAAATATTTCACACTGAATAAAAAATAAAAATATTTCACAGCAATAAAAACTATTTCACACAATAAAAAATAAAAATATTTCACACTGAATAAAAATAAAAACTATTTCACACTGAATAAAAAATTGGACCGTTAATGGATGGTTCCGATTAGTTAATCATCGATGGGAAAAATTGTTTTACAATTGAAAAATTGTTTCTGATTTCAAATAATGGTCAATGAAACATTAACAACTAGATTAGCCCGAGAGCGGCTAGCAGCAATTAAAAAGTTTATACCGGTTCGAGACAGACTTCGTGAAAAACTTCAACAACGACAACAAGCGCAGACTGACTTTTCTGTGTCAAGTGAACAACTGTTCGCCCCGGTAACTAAGGCGACCAGCGATGTGAAAACAGCAACTGAACGAGCAATATTTGGAGATATTCCTGAGGAAGGCAAGCGACGAGAAGTGCCTGTTCTTGGTGTGCTTGAAAAGATAGCAGCGGAAACTGAAAAGACATCAGCGTTGTTACAAAAAACCCCACCTGGTCCGAAAAAGACCAATGATAAAATAGTAGATGAATTACGCGCGCGATTTAACGAAGAAGGGTTAGCAACAATTGATAAGACTGACCCTACAGAGTTTCCTGCACTTGTTGTTACGACTTATGAAAACAGAAAAAAATTGTTAAAACCAGAACAGCACAAGTATGTAAGAGGTATACAACATTGGGCTGATATATTCTACAAAATCAAAACTGAAAAAAGTCCAATTAAGACAGATAGTGCCCTCATACATTGAATATATCAATGCGGTGGGTAACGTGTATAAACAATATGAAGAACAAAAATCACAAAGAAAACCACAAAGACTGCAGCGACGGCGACAACAAACTGCAAAAAAAATATCTTTTTCACCTAAACAACAACAACTACCACCTGATGATAGTTATTTACAAGAAACGGATTTAGAAAAACTGGAGGAAGCACCTGATTATAGCGGAAGCGGATTGCAAGATTCCAGTGGAATTGGAAACGCTAGCGTTGGAAACTCAAAGAGTGAAAATCCAAGGATTTCATGTCCTGGTAGTGTTCTCAGTGATATATCACGATTAGAAGTTCTTGTAGGAGGGTTCCGAGCTGGAAATAACTCACCGGAAATAATTAATGAAGCAGCTGATATCTGCAGGCGGTTATTTGCCGGCGGTATCATGAATATCAAAACATATCGAGATTTCATTAGCGAGTTAGTGGAAAGTGGGTATCACAGCGACTGAATTCACAATTGAAAACACTAGTGTTTTTACAATAATGATCATACACTACAACCATGACAAACCAACCCCCGTCTACGTGGTGAACTCACGATTTCCTGCTTATAGAGCATACTACGGAGATGGTCTCGGTGATACCATTGCAGGGTTTTTTGCGAGAATGGCTCCAAAAGTGATGCCGTTAGCTAAACAATTAATTAAATTAAAAACTATCTATCGCTATTCTTTTTTAACAAGGACGCGGGAAGGATGATGAATGAAAATGAAATCAAGGCAAATTATCTCGATATTACTAAACTAATAGAAATTCCTGTAAGGGTAAGTTTTCCGTACAAAGAATTTAAAAATATCGTGTATACGATCAAACATGGAATCGTGGATTGGATACGAGACGAAGATATTTCAAGTACTACTATCCTCGTGTGGAGTAGGGAAGCGAAGGTTGATGGTATCTATAGGTTAACGTGGACCTCTATCGATCAATTTAATATGACTGCGAGCGGTAAAACCTACTCTGGTGGCACCGCGACGTTCTTTATCAAGACTGGCAAAACACCAAACTTTCACTTCGTCGCGGTTGATAGCTCCACCATTAGATCAAAAATAGCCTGGTGTATAGAACTCGTCAATGATTTTTCCGGCTGAAGTACTAGCAATTCCCGCTAACGATGGCAAATAATTGAAAACACTACTGTTTTTAGAATAAAAATGATTTCATCAACGCAGTGTCGCTATTATAAGGTTAGAGAATTTCAGACTAGACTCAAAACCCTCGCCGAGGAGTATCAAATAAAAATAAAAAAATACCGACGAATAATCACCGCAATTGATATTACTATGTACTCGGTGTCAAGCGTTCTCGCTGGCGCCGGAATAATACTCGCATCGGTTACAATGATTGCCCCGGTCGTGGTTCCAATTTGCATTTCTGCGGCGGCTACAATCGCGGGTATATCAACCGGGATAACAAAAAAAATATCATCATGCAGCCAGAGTAAACTGCAGGATTACTTAGTTCAATTTCATATTGTATCAACCGCATACTCGCAATTATCCTCGATGATATCGTCGTCACTCGATAATACAATTATATCAGATAGTGAGTTCTCAGCGATGGTCAGTATTTATGATTCCGCGATATCAAAATTAGAGCGACAACAACAGTATAGCAACGATGACAACACCGATGGAATTAGAAAACACGAACCCGAAAACCAGAATGATCTCAATAACCTCAACGATATCAGATAGTGAGTTCTCAGTGATGGTCAGTATTTATGATTCCGCGATATCAAATTTAGAGCGACAACAACAGTATAGCAACGATGACAACACCGATGGAATTAGAAAACACGAACCCGAAAACCAGAATGATCTCAATAACCTCAACGATATCAGATAGTGAGTTCTCAGTGATGGTCAGTATTTATGATTCCGCGATATCAAAATAAGAAATAAATCATGAGTATAGCAACGATGACAACACCGATGGAATTACTTCAACGAATAGTGGAGAACACGAACCCAGTACAAACAAGCATGATATCAATAACATCAACGAATCCTGAATTCAGTGTGAATTTCCCTAGCCCAGTCCCCGTGAAGGAGATAGCGCTAGCAAAACTACGAGTGTATCACAGTTGGCCTAATATCAGATCGGTAGCATTTGGTGGTCAACAACCGAATAATTCACTGGTGTTCTCGTATAAGAATAAACCCGACTGTACCCCAGACTGGAACGTTGTTTCCATACCAACAGGGTCATACCAAATCGAACAAATCAATAATGAATTGCAACGTAGAATAAAATCGATTACTGGAGAAGAATCAAAAATAGCTATAACGGTTCATGAGCCGACGCTATCATCCGCAATTGAGATAAGCACAGAAGGATACGTCGTAGATATCTATCAGAGTTCTATTAGAACCGTACTAGGATGGCCTGAATTACCACCAGGGGGGAAAACCGTTGATTTACCAGAACCACAAAAAACTGATTATATCACCGACGGAATAAAACCTAATAATCCAATAAAAAGCTACAGCGATTATGATAAATTGAATTTTTTTAATGAAGTGACAGATCCCTTCACTAAGAGAAAATACTATTTAATTCGACGGGATAAAACCACTGAAAATTTCACAGCGTTCAATAATGATTTTTCACTGTTGTTAATATCTCTTAAATCAGGCTCTCTCACCCTAGATGAATTTATCAGCGTTCTAGAAACATGTAACAGACTCATCCATGACATGGATATATTTCATTTGCAAATCAATCAAGAGGTATTAGATGACAGTAGTCCTGAAACAAGAGATTTATTTGCAAATGGATATAAAATCTCCGTCAAGGATATTCCGGCATTCCAACTACCAGGATATAACGTACCAGAACTAAAAAAACTTCTCAGTGATGCCATCGATGTTGGTTTTAAAATAATTCATGATGCATGGAAAAAAACAGCATCACAGGAAATAAAAATCCTCAAACATAATAATGACCCAGACGGTGGCGGCAGACATATCGCTCCGTTCAACGTGAATATTTCATCGGTGATTGCGCTCAATTTAGTATGTGATGTTATCGAAGGAAGCTATCAAATTAATCTCGAACGATCAAATCAAGCTCAGCAGGGATATATTCTTTATTCGTTTGCACCAACAGCTCCTCCAGGATATTTAATAATCGAATCTCCGGTTAATCCAGTCTATATGCGATGTCATAATGATTCATTAACCAGAATTAATTTCAAACTCACAGATCAGTCCAATAATCTAATTGATCTACAAGAAGAGGTGTTAGCGATTAGTCTGTTTGTGAAGTCCTAAAAACTGGATCAAATATTCGGTTAAACTCGTAAAAAAATTATTAACCCAGAACTGAAAGTTCCAGCAGCAGAGAGGGTGGATGACAACGACGCTGGCGTAGACGAGGAAGCGTTGGTTGTCGACGCTTTTTTACGATTCGACGCTTTCTTTGGTTGTTTTATGCGTTGGTTGTCGACGCTTTTGTTCGATTCGACGCTTTAAGTTCGGTTGTAGGGTTCACCCTCTCTGCTGCTGGTGAAGATCTAGGGGACGTTCTTACCTCGAGGCATTGGTACCATTCATCTTCACAATGGAGATAATCCGAAGTTGTTTCTGGAGAGAGCATGCTGGAGCATATTTGCTTCGGGTTGTTTTGGTGCATTACGGCACAGCAACAAAAGTAGGTTATGTTGTTCCTAGTCAATCGGAGTCGAGTACCTTGCCGTAAAAGAGAAACAACCCACTGTAGCTTATCCCGACATATATAATGACAGCATTCCAACCAGCACACTTATTGTCGAGAGTTAGGTCCGCTAACCACTGAGCATCCGTTTGACAATTAAAATTCTGTCTTATTACGACAGTAAATATTAATACTTGACAGTATAAAAGTTAGACAATTAGAAAAGTTTTATTACGACAGTAAATATTAATACCTGACAGTATAACATTTAGCGACATATTTATGTGAGCCCCTTAGATTTGTTGTTGTAGGGTTTAACGCCATTTTCCAGCATACGAATGGGCTATACATGGCGACCAGTATTATTGGTGGAGGAAGAACCCGGGAAAACAACCGGAAAGAACCACCGACCCACGAGAAGCTACTGGCAAGCTTTCTCACATAGCTACATTAGCCGAATCTTAGACTCGAACCCATGCAGACAGAGGTGAGAAGGCAGTGGTCCGTAACGAAGAGCGCTTTAGACCAGTCTGCCCCTCAGGGCCCCTCTGTGAGCCCCTTAGAAACCTCAAGACAAAAGTTCGAAACTACAATCAAGCGACAAGCCAAAGCTAAACAAAATCATCCAACCAAATTATTTTCACAAATCCTACAAACATACATTGGTCGAAACTATTAATAAGACAGAGAGAGAAAACATATCCTAATGAATAAAAGCGAATTTCTCAAAGAATATTTTTGCGATAAATCTTATAACAATAAAATTCATCATCTTTGTAACAAAGAATATAAACCACTGGTGAATGTATGTATGTATGTATGTATGTATGTATGTATGTATGTATGTATGTATGTATGTATGTATGTATGTATGTATGTATGTATATGTATGTATGTATGTTATGTACATGGTCTAAAATGCGCAGGTGAGTTTGGAAATCCCTTCTTGGTCTTATTAGTTGTGAAAATGCAAGATCTGTCTCCATTATACGACTATGTGATATAACAGAGAGGTAATTCTGACAGCGTATTCCGGAACTTTTGTTGATGGGAAATAATCCAGCAGTTTCATTGACTTGCTTTCATTTTAATCTGAGTTGTGCCCCTTTTAACTAGGAAACTAACTAGCAATGAGATCCAGCATTACTTTACTTAGAATCATATTGTTTTAGTTTCGTAATTCAGTATTGTGATTTCTTTCACTTACTTTATCATATTGTATTACATGATTGATTTATTTCGGTCAGATGCGCAGTTTAAGATGAGACATATTTTTGGAATGTCTATATTAAGCTATTGGAAATTAATTCATGTAAACATACTCTTGAAAGTATATATTTAAAGGATTACAATATTAACTCAAATTTGTATTCCAGATAATCTGGATATCGTATTTTATTGCCCATTAAATATATAAAATGTGAGATTTAAGTAGTTTTATAGTTTATTTAAGAAGATACATTTGTATGACTCATTAGGTGTCTATCATTTTGATGTTGTTTGTGGCGGCGGCAGCAGTGCGTTTTTTTTGGAGAGGTACTAGTGGGCTAGGATTTCCTTTTCAATGATTCAGCTAACATACATCATTTTCACAACGTTGCCTAATACATGATTAGGTTACATGAGGATTCAAGCAACGTTTCTAAAACATTAAATAAAAACGCTTAATCCTCTGATCTGAGAAATATAAAAAGTTACAAATTGCACAATTGTGCATTGATTATAATAACATGTACAACAAATAATGTCATTTTTACAAACTTAATGTATAACGTTTAAACATCATTGTACCAATGTTTTGTTTAATTTTACACTATCAGGAGGTAGAACCACAGTTTCATATTTTTTTTATTTTAATAAATAAATAAACGAATGAAGGCAAACATGTTTGTGGAAAAAATATTTGATTCGTCCACTTTTTTTTATTACAGACACTGACGTGGGATCATTGAATGATCTACTTTGAATGAATGTCTTCGCTCGTCCTGTACTGGCTAAATATTAATTGTGACTGAGAGGATGAAATATATGCTATTTTCAACCGTCAAGTTATGAACATTTATTAATTAATCTTTAATTCAAATTTCAGTCGTAGTAACTTTGCTATTATTATACAGATATTGTTTTTGGGTTCATTGTTCCATCATGTCTGTAGATGCATTTATGCACATGTGAACACCATACAAGGAGGAGGTGCAAAAAGCGGTACAAAGCTCCTCCCCGTGTAAAACTAAACAAAAACAATATTAAGAGCTATACAAATAACCAAAATACTCGTACACGCAGATCGAAATGGTCATATATGTTTCATTCAATTCATTTATTTTTATGCTAGTGCACCTGTAGGGTTGGTGCCATAAGCAATGTTTAGTGTGCTTAACGGATTATATGGCCCTGAATACATAACCCAAAAGCATATAGAAAATGTTTTCTACATAAATATTTTTTCATCATTTGGGTTATGTCTCTTTGTCACTGAGAAACCATTTCCCGGTAGGTATTATAATAATATTGCATTGCAAAAACATGAACTCATTGTTCATAGCTCGACGATAATGTATCAATGTATCTATAACTTTCTGTTGTATTTCTCGTATAACTACATGATTGTAACCTACAGTCCATAATGTGCATAAATATGTAGTCACGAATACACGACTTCAAACTTTAGTATTTTGATTTTTTGAGAGAGAAAGTAAATTTTGTCAAAAACCAAATATTATTTGCGTGTGTTTCGTCAACATTAATCTGTCATGTGTCATATGCACAATTTATAAAATTTAACAACAACAATGTATCTCACACATTAATTAAAGATCAGGAGTAATCTTCTCCTGATTGCGCCTGCAATACACAAAAGGTAGATTGAATGTACATAGGACATCTCTAGAACAACGCTGGCATCTTCTTTTATATAGAGAGCAATTTCAGTTCCCAAAGGTTTCCTGGAATGCCTAGTGGATAAATTCATTACTCAAATGATCATTGTTCGTAAACTAGGAGTTTCTTTTGTACCCAGATCTGTTTAGTACACAAAGAGCATCTTTACTACACAAAGGGCATTTTTAGTACGCAGAGGGCGTCTATAGTACTCAGACGGCACGTTTAGTACATAAAGGACATCTTTAGTATCCAGAGGGCATGTTAAATATCCATATGGCATTTTATGTTCCCAGAGGGCAACTTGAGTACACACAGGGCATATTACCCAGAGTACATCTAAAATACCCAGATGGCATCTAACGTACACAGAGAGCATCTAAAGTACCCAAAAGGCAGCTTAAATACCCAGAGGACATTTTGTAGTACACAGACTTTATCTTTAGTACACAGAGGATATATAACTCTCTCTCTCTCTCTCTCTCTCTCTCTCTCTCTCTCTCTCTCTCTCTCTCTCTCTCTCTCTCTCTCTCTCTCTCTCCAATGGCATAGTGGTTAGAGAAATCACAATGGATGTGACTGGGTGGGACATCATGCTACATGTTTGCGGCAAGATGCTTTGGTGCAAGATATCACTATAAACTGTCACACTGCAAACATAGTAGCGATACGAATGAAAAATATTTAAAACTACGTTAAAGATCCAAAATTCACACACACACACACACACACACACACACACACACACACACTTTATTTCGCCATTGTTGAAATATTTTCCCCTGTAATTGCTTTTTCTATGAAATTTGTCGCCTTTTATGTCTATGTTCATTTATTTCAGGAGATATCCGTTTGGGTTGATATTGAAGTTTGATGCGTTGTATTGTTGTTGGTGCTTGGTTTGCTTAGAACATTTGCAAAAGTCCGTACAACATGTAAAGAGCAGTGTTAATTTCCCAAATATTTCAATCTCTTGGAAAGGCATAATTTATTTCTGTCTAATGACCAACATGTTAATGTGGAGAGTATCTGGTTATACACATTGGAGAGTGGTCACTTACTTAGTCCATGTTAGCCATTGGGTTTTGCAAACATGTAAATATTCAAAATTAATTAACGCCGACATGAGATATCGGCAGACACGTATGAAATAATATACTGCAGAAAAAGCATTTATTTTCATTATCATTATCATTAATATTCACACATTGCAATATTGAATGATATAATAGCACTCATAAACAAAACCTTAAGACGTATATCATGCCAATTTTGTTCTAATTGCAACACAAGAACAAATAAGCTGGAGAAAACAAGAAAAATAAATAAAAGTACAAAAAAGTATATCACTTGAGAAATTAAGGTTAAAGTATTGATGCATATTAATCGTCAATCATAAGAACTGGACAAAGTGTTTTGCAATTAAATGTCGTTTTCTTTTACCGTGTTAGTAAGGTTATTGGGAAGACTTGAACAATTTAAAGTAAAGTTTCAAACAACCCAAAACAAAATTGCATAAACATCGTGCAATAGTTTGATTATCACGTGAACCTTATGTAAATACAATGGACCAAATGTGTATCACTAAAAAAATGCATAGGCATGTATTTGCGCCAATTTATATGTCAAATGACAGTGACATTCTAATACACAAAGTACATCATCTATCAGATTACTAAAAGACATGTTCCATTTTCATAAACTATCACTCTATCTTTTTGAACAAGGATTCTATGAGCTGACGTTTAGTTACTGCTATATTCATCCATCTTATTCTTTATAATATTCAAATTAAGAACGAAAGTATGTTTCAATCGTTGTTTGTTTCTACTTGTAGTTATACATCAACATTACATACACATTATTGCAACAATACGTTTCTTAAACCAATTTTATTTATTACTGTCTTACAACCCATTAAAGTTTATTTGGGTTCATTATAAATTCTGCATATAAAAGGTCCTACACGCTTTGTCATAGTTCCTGCTCTAATAATATCGCATTTTTAGCCAATATTTAGTAATTCAAAAGACTGGAGATTTTTTAAGATGACCCCTCCATTTTACACCTACATATCTTAACCGAAAATTAATTCTTAGAAAAACATGACACTAGCATGAGTAAATTCCGACACTTCTACATGCTATGAAAGAATTGAAGCATGTGAAGGGGCAAACTTCTGGCGATCAATCAATAATATATTAGTTGAAATCAGAAAACCATTGGTTAGATTTATGGAGACACGCACGTGTCATATAGCATAAGGCCGTGTACAGTAAGGTTCCTTTATAGTGGGACTGTTGTTACTAATTAGAATCTTTGTTTATTCAGCAGCCAGACGGACTGCTGGAGACATAGTAAAATTCATTTTACATGGAAATGTTGTCAAACTTGAAAAACCGCAGAAATTCTGTTACTTAAAATGACCAGATCAGACTGACCCGACTTTAGCGACTCAAAAGAAAGGGCTGCAAAGGCATTTAATTCTGATTGGTCACGTTAAATAAGGGGTGTGTTTTCACACAACATTTCATAGGATTAAATATCGCCCTTATTGAAATTGTAATTAGTATAAACCTTTCCTGCACGAGGACAGAGGGTAAAATAATCAGTGAGAAACTCCGAGTGAAATTTGAAAGAAATTCATTCGTAAAAGGTGTGGTCCAGGCAAGCCGCCAAAAACTGTTTTTGTGACTAAAACCACAAAGGTATAGTGTCACAATTCCATGTAATTTATTGATGCGATTTATATAATGTTTGCTTTAGTCTATAGCTATGGCATGATTGTATTTAATACATTTGTATAATAATGCACTTTTGAATTATTGCGATGTTGAGTTATGCATAGGAAGTCGTACATTAATTCTTAGATAAGTCGACGAATTGTTTACTCTGTTGTCATGTTTCATAAAATACTAGGTTGAGTTATGAATAGGAAGATTAACATTATTTCTTAGATAAGTTTGACTGATTGTTTAATTTGTCATCTTGTTTGCATAATAATTAGGTTCTATGAATGTAATGCATTACATTAGTTAATATGATTAAGAGTCAGTGTGTATTGTCTGTAAGGCTGGAATGTATTCAATTTATTTGCTGTGTAAATTAAGGCTGGGCCAGAATCCCAAGCCTCGAGTATGGTGTCTTAATGTGTAAGGTCAAGGCGTAACAAATTAGCAAGTTGACTAAGTGCGGTCATTAGAGGACATGTGGAGTCGATTAATAGCCTTATCATCTGTTTACCACTGATAGAAATATCTGATTTCCGAACCAGGATAATGAAAGTTCTCACCAGCATAAATTATAAAGAGAAATTTAGGGTGTTTGTTTAATTTCTTTTAAAAGGGAGAAAACAGTTTTTTTGGGACGTATTGATGTTACGTAAACTGAGACGTATACTGAGGAAAAGAGAGTTAAGTGCAGTGTTACGCATAATCCAGTGGTGAAAACCTGCATGGTACTGAAATTTTATCGTGTTCACTGATGTCCTGAGACGGATGGTAGAAAGTCTCATAGATCCAAATTCTGAACAGCAACAGAGGAAACGGAGACTGAGGACTATCAGGTTATGAACTCGTACAAGACGTTGACTTCGATTGTGTCACTCGATACTATGATGAACTAAAGCTACCAGTAATAGATTGGCTAATTTATGTAAATCTATTTGAGTTTTCATGTAATTCGGTGAACGTTTTATTTCTAAAAGCAGAGTGTTTCTTAATGAAAGGAATTTTTCACATTTGTGTATGTACATAATTAAATTAATTGTTTATCTTTACGGGGGCTCGTTTTTGTTTGTTCAATATATCTGCTCAGTTCATTATATCTATTTACATACTGGAACCGGGGTAATTATATCGAGGGCGGTCATCTCTTAGATAACGTGTACCAAAAAGTGGTGGGTTATAGTATATATTATTATTATATTTATACAACCCCGTGATAAGTGGGGCAGTAATAAATAATAAATAATCCATCATCATCACCACTCGCCCCATAACAAAGCAATAATAATATCCAGTAACTTGTATAAATTCTTCCGAGGTACATCTGAAAATATATAAAAGAGCTTTGTAAAGGTAAACAAATTTCATTGCTTGTCCTGTTGAAGTCCTCTAAACTGCTACAAAAGAGCCACCTTTGACCCGGTCCATTCAAACTTGTGGGACTATATAATTCTCGCTGTCTGTTCACGTGGAGACGGATTTAGAACACACCATGTTCCCACTCGCGGGTTTTTCTGATCTTAGGACTAAGCTGTGTCACATAGGTGGAAAGTCGAACGATCTAACTCCTGTGTCGATTCAAGATCCCAGGTCTTCTCTCTGGTCACGGTAACCTTGCGTACGAGATTGACTCTAGCCCGCGGAATTGTTTACATATCAAACCTTGGCTTGTAATAATACATTAGTTTATACAGAGCTTACAAACTGGGGCTGAGCAAACGTGACAATGGGTAAGAATGGAAACTCGAGTTCAAGTGTAATAAGAGGCGTGTTAGGGACAAGGCTTGTCTGAAGAGTGTATAATATAATTCTTATCTCAGGATTATATTTCCGTTTTATTCAAGTGTCCATTCACGGGAGATATTTCTTTTCCTGACAATTAGATCATCACGTTCGTCGACACTTTACATAATAGCTAAAGTCCATCTACGATTAGCTCGTTACAATATGTGCATTGCCGATGCCATGAAACGACATCGCAATGGAAGCAAATGAATCTGTCTATAGCTAGGGTAGGACAGATTGGTATTGCTTATACAAGAAAGATAAAAACGTCAGGAAAACTATGGTCGGTGTTCCAGAATAATTGCTCATAATATATATGACATGTCTAAAGATCATCTACAAAGACTATCATAACCCATATTCACAGGCCCAATATGGTGAATCCATTTCTTTCCACATTGACTTTTGGTAGATGTAGATAGCCAAAACAGAGCTTTGAACAACTGCTGTCATGCGGATTAAACAATTACTGCAAATAACTAGCGATATCAGATCCGTTGCGTGACCGATTAAATATTCAATATGGAGATTTTCATCATGTCACCATGTCTGGACTCGAAAAGAAAACATGCGTATGAAAGATTTTAGTAATACCAAGTTGCAGGTGGCAGTTATGTGAATATTTCCAACTATCTTCTTTGGTAAAGAAGCAATCAGGTTGAATCTATTTTTCTTTCAGCTGCATCCAAACAGACAGAGGAGCGAGATTTTATGTAACAACTAGCTTCATAGATCAAAGGATCGCTGTGAAGAAAAGTGGATCGACGAATGTTGGCTAGCAAGATGATATCAATTGCTATTTAATTATATCTCGCAGCTGCAAATGGATTTAAAGCCTTTTCACGAAACAATCACAAGACAACTATAGCAGTATTTATTTTGTACAAACGTTTTGATATAGGATTCAATTGATTCATAGCTATGCATACTTTTTAGCAAGAGTATAACTGAAGAAGCTCAACGGTAATTTGGTGGAATATATTGCGAGAAGCCAGGGACTAAAAGTACCTCACGACCGAGCGAAACAACAAATGTAATAAGACAAATTTGAAGTCAATGTTTCCCGTATTTCCAAGGACCTCAAGACAACATTCATTGTCAACTGAAATATTTTAAACGCGCTAATACCAAACTAAATTTCCTCTAATCAAGTATTCCCAAGACTCTGACGTCATATTGGTATGGGTTATTTTGTTTCTCATTTCGTGTTATTTATAAATACTCGTTTCTAAGCCGTCAGACGATAATTTTTGTTCTTCAAGACATGATCGAGATAGATTGTACACATCATTATTTAAATCTCAAATTACTAAACATGTATATGTGATACTATACCAAGAACGTCATATGTTAGGAAATTTGACAGGGTTCATTTTAGGAAACTAATATGCGAAACAATAAAGTTCCGTCCAGTATGACCTCTGCTCCTATTAAGTGGCAAAATTACTCGCTTTGAGAAATACGTCCACATTATCGATTACCAATAATCAAACAACTAATTACTTAAGTCTAACAAAGCTATGATGTAAATACAAATAGCACTCTTAAGAGTGCTCTTAAAGCTCACCTGTTTCGACTGCAGGGACAAACTTAGAGACCTAATTGTGTTTTGTATCTTATATGTTTTCAGCATGTTTTTATGTTTTCCAATTTCATTGTTTTTGTCATTTGTTTTTCTGATGTGTAGCCATATCATTATTGATGGCATAAAGCGCTTAGAGCTTCGAATGATGTGTAGAAACATTCTGAGTAGATATTTTTCTCAAATAATACGAATTTATAAAAACATCAGAATCATGAATCCAGGCAAAAAACGTTTAGTGGCAACAAAGAAAATTATCTAGCACTAATGAAGCATGTACACAACGTATATTGCTAATTTATCAGTGTCATGTACACAGCGTATATTGCTAATTTATCAGTGTCATGTACACAGAGTATATTGCTAATTTATCAGTGTCATGTACACAGAGTATATTGCTAATTTATCAGTGTCATGTACACTGCGTATATTGCTAATTTATCAGTGTCATGTACACAGCGTATATTGTTAATTGATCAGTGTCATGTACACAGCGTATATTGTTAATTGATCAGTGTCATGTACACAGCGTATATTGCTAATTTATCAGTGTCATGTACACAGCGTATATTGCTAATTTATCAGTGTCATGTACACAGCGTATATTGTTAATTTATCAGTGTTGTATACAATACAAAAAAAAGAAAACTCGAATATCAACGGTATACACTTAAATATTACGGAAATAAAAAGAACTCGAACTGCAAAAACTATTAGAACCTTGATCAAAATGAAAGTGTCCATTTGCTGGTGTAATATGTCAAAGCTATAATAACTGTCTTATGATATTGATATGATGACTGGTTAATAACGAAATAATATTTACTCACTCTTCTGCAATCAAATAATAACTAACGTGTTCCCTGCTGTCTCATTATATACATGTGTGCGTTCAAATTACTGCTGCGGTTTTATTATATCCGCCAGATGTCACCCAATACAGAAGCTGTAATTCATTGCAATGGTCACCGTATTATTAAACTGCCATCATTCAATGTAATATATTTTGGTTGCAAAATAGCCACAGAAGACTTTACGTAAGTACATTTGCGATGGCAAGGCTGTAACGTTTTCCTGAATGTCTCATATTCAATGTTATACATAATAACTGCATATGTTACAATAATTTACTATCCTAGTTTTGGTAATGGGTCTAAGCGAATCTATGTGATTATGCGACAACGTATAAGGTGAGTTCTTTAAACAAAATGTATAGTGTACTAGTAGTGCTTTGTCACAATAACAATTTGAAACGTTAACAATTGCATTGGGAAGTGATTATTTAGGAAACGGCCACAAACAAGCCTGCAATTAATTCCCAAGGAGTTCATGATTTATATGTTCAGTTTTTACTGAATAAAAGTTTTTGATCTCACAATTATTTTAATTCTTTTATTTTAATATCATCGATTTGGGGTTGCTTGCTGCTACCAAACCTGTTTGTTTTCCTCAGTATAAACTTTTGGCTTCGTGTCTTGATTTATTTTCTTCCTCGGGATATTTGAGAACGACGATTATCTGGATAAACTTAATACTTATTACGTTTTAATGACTGTTGCGAAATATAATGAATCATTTGGACGCTTTGATTTGGGTTGTTCCGAGAAGAATAATATCTCTTTCTCAAGAATCAATGCAGTATTTACTTGTTTTCCTAACTAGAAAATGTTGCCTGGTTGCTGAACAGTCTGGTTTATAGCGTGAAAGAAGTTCGTTAATATGCAATAACATCACGCAAAAACACAGTAAATGTTTTGTTTGCGTTTCCCTCTAGGCAATGTTAATGTCAAGAAGACATCTTAATCTGTTTACAGCATACTATTCCATCTAGTCTATTTACAGGATAACCTTGACTTGTTTTATAATATTTACAGTTGTTTTGCTGTCTAATGATATATACCAGTACTGCTTTTCCTAACATCTTTCTGCGTCTTATCTTCAATGAGTGCAATAGTATCAACCATGGGCTGTGCTAATAATAATAATAATAATAATAATAATAATAATAATAATGAAGACAAATTACAACGGTTTTGCTATGAACACTTTTTATATCGATACTAGTATCAGGAAAGTATGTATGTAGGTTAAATGAGAAATATGGAATAAAATTGATTGAAGTTAAGTTTTATAATTTGTTCAATGTAGGCGTTTTGGTCAGTCCTCAACAAAAGCTCACATCACAATAAATGGTGGCGAAAATATTCGACGTAATTCATGTAGACAAGAAGCTCTTTTCTCATTACACAATAGTTTCGCTGTCGTTCTTAAGATCCCGCCCGCAGAGGCAATAACTCGATCTTTTCGATCGATTTCTTGTGACAAGTCACTAGCGAGCACTTTTAAATGCACAGGACATATCGATTACATGCAGGGCTTTATTAGGGATCACTGAAGGTCAGACCTATTTACAATAGTTAATGAAATTGTCCTCACCTTCAGTGGCCCGCAACTAATTCCTGAGCAACACACACACAAACACACACACACACACACACACACACACACACGTCTTTGTAGTTATTTCGTAATGACTGATTAATTGAAGGTCGCGTATCTCACCAACT
Organism: Unio delphinus; assembly: GCA_029339505.1. Lineage (NCBI taxonomy): Eukaryota > Metazoa > Mollusca > Bivalvia > Unionida > Unionidae > Unio > Unio delphinus. The sequence continues at coordinate 11,587,414 of JAQISU010000081.1, forward strand.
GTGACACGAAGAATAAATGAAAAATAACTCAATTAAACTCTATATACAAACTGACACGATGTAAATGTTGCCTCATCGTAAAAAATCCCGTCTGCAGATGAGTTTGACTAGAAACTGTGCAAGGTAATTCCAAAGCGACATAAAAATACCATTTCTAAAACAGAGAAGATCTACGTAATAATTAAGATAATTAATTCTTCACCGATATGGAGCCACAAAAAAGTTTTTGAATCACGTCACCGGGCCATGCATTATGGACAATATTAATTATTGCGGCGCTTGGGAATGGTGCGAGACATACGATATAAATTGGTAGAATTGGTAAATTGGTATAGTATGCAACTATACGTATACATATACAATATTTATACAACTATACGTATACACATACAATATTTATGCAACTATACGTAAACACATACAATATTTATGCAACAATACGTATACATATACAATATTTATGCAACAATACGTATACATATACAATATTTATGCAACAATACGTATACATATAAAATATTTATGCAACTATACGTATATATATATATATATATATATATATATATATATATATATACAGTTCTATACTACCACTAAAGACCACGGTAAGTTCAGTCATTTGCTAAAAGTCCTAAGCAGTTATTGGTTGCTGTGTAACATATACCAAACAGCTTTGTTTTTGTTTTGATTAGGATTTTTAACGTAGCTTTAACAATTTTTCAGTCATATCGCTACGATGTCTGCAGTGAGGCAGTTTATAGTGATGTCTAGCACTCACCCAGTCACATTATCCTGACACCAGGCCGACCAGTCCTAACACTAACCTCTTAATGCTGAGCGTCAAGCGAGGCAGCTGTTAGTACCATTTTTGTAAGTCTTTGGTATGACTCGGCCGGGGATCGAACCGACGACCTCCGCTTCCGGGGCGGACGCTCTAACCACTAGGCCACCGGAGCGGTTGTAAAATACCAAACAGCCACGTCGAGTGTTTTTATAAACTAACTTATGCCGCCCCTGATCTAGGTCCAAAAGAAAAATATAAAAATACCAATTTTCGATTTCAGTAAGACCATATCTGATGGACAATTATAACGTTCTCTACAGGACAAGTTTATTCGTGTATCCATGTAAACATTTCCTGTCGTCAGCACGGTTGTCTTTTAATCACAAAGTATCATCAAATCATTACTAGGGCGTTGGCAATGCAAGTAATGTTACACTAGCTGTATATTTAAAATAAAAATTGAATGACTCTCATTTAACGATTAGCGAACTATTATTTTTTTTTCAAAACATACCGCTCCGATTATTTAGTGGTTTGAGCGTCTTCTTCGGATGCTTGAGGTCGTGTGTTCGAATCCCGGTCGAGTCATACCAAAGACTTATATAAAATGGTAATAACAGCTGCCTCGCTTGGCGGTCAGCATCAAAAAGTTAGTCTTAGGACTGGTCATTAGGAATGGGACATCATTCTACATGTCTGTGGCATGATGCCCCAGTGCTAGACACACTATAAACTGCCTCACTGCAGACATCGTAGCGATATGAATGTCAAATTGCTTAAGCTATGTTAAATATACGAAATACACACATATTATTAAAACTATCTGTTTGGAATGTGTTGTCTAGTTACAGGCAAATTCTTCAAAAGTCTCTATATATAAGTGCAAACAATTTATCAAAATTTCTTACGTAAGTACAAACTAATCTATCACATGAAAATAATTATTTTGGTTGTATTTCAGATGAAAAGTGAGTATGTAATATTTGATCTACCTTTTCTTCCAGAGAAAGAGCAAATTTGATGTTCGTACATAATATTGTTCAACCCTGACGACCGGACATAGCTTCGTCTAAAATGGTTCTAAGTACAATGATGTTACACGTATGATACAGGACAAATACATATTCTACGTTCAGTATGACTCTCATTAAAAAGAAATCGCATAATAGTATTGTTATAGCAAATATAGCTTCGGTACAATACACGTTTTACCTGCCAGAATATCCCCATTACAAAAATTTGGTAAAATGTTTATCTCATTAGCAGCGGTTTCTTGCATACTGTGGCTAGATAACAGTTGTTACAATAAGCTTATTCGCAAGCAGTCATTCAACACCAGAAGTAATACATTATGCTGCAAACAAACTTGGCAATAACACTATCTGATAATGTAATCTTTGTGACTATGTTACAGTATGGTCTTAGCAAAAACATACTTATATTATATACTCGTCAAGCGAACCCCATCTCGTCTGATAAATTATCCCCAATCCTATACTGATACTGACTGACGCTGATGAGGTTAATCTTGCCTATTTTGAAAAAAGTGCAAATCTTTGTAGACAGTTTCTTCCGCACATATCGGTGTACACCTTAGAGTTAAAGTTATATCTAGCAGCTCTTGAGTTACCATCAACTGAAGGGACCGTTCGATTATATATGGACAGAATATTTCTTACTCATGTCATCTATTTTACAAGTTGTAAATGTACGTGGAATAACATAACTCTACTTACTGTGGCCATTTCTAATTTCGTGTTTATAATGGGCGGCAACGTTGATAAAGCATTTTCTTGAGACATTTATCAAAATAACATGGAATTCCACATTGTTGCGATCTTTCTCGATAAATTAAATAGTGAGGTTTTCAGCGTGTTTAGAAGTCAGACGTGATCAGAAAACATCTTCAGTTATTTTATCGATGTTACAGGAACAGTTTATGCCTCGCACAATATAAAGTGCACGAGACGATTTAAAATATTTAAATTTATTCCTATTGGGTGTGGAGAGGCGAGTCTATGGCTATTGTCTGTCCCATTCGGAAGCAAATTTAGTATTGCCAAACAATGTTAACATCTTCAGCATGTTTGAATTTCTTTAAGTGTGTCTGCATTCTTCTTTTGGGAATGACGGCTTATAAAGACCATTTTCAAGATATAGCGTGTTTCTTTGTTTCTTTTGCTACTTGTGACTTCTAAAAATGGACCAGTTATTTTTAATCATTTGAGCCCAAAGTTATATCAGGGTTGTAAGAGCGGTTAGGGACTGTTGTTATTGACACTTGAACCAAAGTTCACAGTTACGAAGCGAATTCGTAGTTCTTGTCCGATTTATGCATGTCATTTAAGCAGCTTGAAAGGTATTGAAGGTCTAAAGGGATGCTGCGATCGCACAATGAAGCAGTATTTCGAAACAAATAAGTAATAAATTATGCTAAACAGCTTCTACTCTATCAACCTATCCTACAGAAAGAAGCAACACCAACACGTTAGTAAAATCAACTAATAATTTAACTCCCTAAGTTATAAAATGACAAATTAAGTGGAACTAACAGTATTTTAATTTATATCTCAAATAATCGTAAATGTTATCTGACAAGTCTAAAAATATTGAGTGTTCCGAATGAATTCTAGTCTTGAATGTGTTGTTGTGCAATAGTGTTAAATTAGCCAATGTACCAACATTCCTGATGTATGATAATGACATAATCCAGAATGTCCATACATGACTCCTCTATTATCATAAAGTGGTGTTTTTATCCAAATTATTAATGAATACTTTTAATTCCAATGAACAGTTAAAAAATATTACTCTCTATTTATCTTAATACAACAGTAATGACGTATACAGAATGCAAGTAACGGAGAAATATATAATCCTATTGATCGCAACCAAACATTTAAAACCCAAATCGAGCTATGTCACAATAACATATTCGGAAAGAACTCGATAATCTTAATGAAACATTGCATCAAACTGTATTTTTTTTTTAAAAAAACAACATTATAACGCAATAATTAAGGATGGGTCTTCTACTCAAACCTACGTAAGCAACCTATTTATAACCTATAAATAAGACAAAACGAATGTACACACCAAACCTTTGTACTCAGTCATGGAGAAAGTCCAAACACACAAACTAAACTTAAAATGCATAAAAGAGTTTTGAGTTAGAAATCAAGCTATTATTTCTGATAGCATTATACATAAGCAAGAAATTATAATGTAATAGTCTTGAATAAAACCAATGCCGCAGGACCCAGTTAAATTAGTCAAGAACGGTGCAAATAAAAAAAGTTGAAGAAATGTCCTTGCTCTTGCCAATGTTAATCATTAAATCAGTTAAAACCACTGAAAAATAACTCATGTCAAGCTGTTGTATAAGAAATGAGAAAACGCAATCGTCTAATTATAGACTTTTTAGTCTAATGAGCTGTGTCCAAGGTCTTTGGAAGAATTATATTTAGACATGCAAATCATATTTGACTTGAAATATAAATATTAACCTAGATTTCCTTCAAGTCTTTAAAGGACTGTGAAATAATTGAACTTTATCTTACAATATTGTTGTATCTTAATTCGAATGAAATCACGCGTCTAGCGTGTCATTTATGTCAGCTTAATTCGAATGAAATCACGCGTCTAGCTTTCATTTATGTCAGCTTAATTCGAATGAAATCACGCGTCTAGTGTGTCATTTATGTCAGCTTAATTCGAATGAAATCACGCGTCTAGCGTTCATTTATGTCAGCTTAATTCGAATAAAGTCACGCGTCTAGCGTTCATTTATGTCAGCTTAATTCGAATGAAATCACGCGTCTAGCGTGTCATTTATGTCAGCTTAATTCGAATGAAATCACGCGTCTAGTGTGTCATTTATGTCAGCTTAATTCGAATGAAATCACGCGTCTAGCGTTCATTTATGTCAGCTTAATTCGAATAAAATCACGCGTCTAGCGTTCATTTATGTCAGCTTAATTCGAATGAAATCACGCGTCTAGTGTGTCATTTATGTCAGCTTAATTCGAATGAAATCACGCGTCTAGCGTTCATTTATGTCAGCTTAATTCGAATAAAGTCACGCGTCTAGCGTTCATTTATGTCAGCTTAATTCGAATGAAATCACGCGTCTAGCGTGTCATTTATGTCAGCTTAATTCGAATGAAATCACGCGTCTAGTGTGTCATTTATGTCAGCTTAATTCGAATGAAATCACGCGTCTAGCGTTCATTTATGTCAGCTTAATTCGAATAAAATCACGCGTCTAGCGTTCATTTATGTCAGCTTAATTCGAATGAAATCACGCGTCTAGCGTTCATTTATGTCAGCTTAATTCGAATGAAATCACGCGTCTAGCGTACATTTATGTCAGTAAAGACTTGTATACAGTTTGTCTTAAATGATTCCAAATATGCGATTGCAACTTTTCTATCATGGCTCAAGAACTACTTATAAAGCCGCTACCAGAGAGTTTCCTATCGGATTTCAGTATCATCGAAAATTTAAGTAACTACTGGGGCTTCACTAAGGTTCCGTGCTTTGGCATTTACCATTACGTTTTATTTCAGCAGTTAACTTTAACTTACGGTGGTATTTCCTGATGACACTTCTCTTGAAACTTCCTCTACATACCCTTCACAACTACCAAGGATCATAAAAAATGGTATTGCCAAACTACATGCATGAGTAAACAACATGCTTATTACGCTTAATACTTCTAAAAGAGCAATTTTATTAAGTCGGACACCGACAGACCGACGTTTGCTATTCAAAGTTTTCTTTTGACAGGATGCATTTGCCTCTTGTTAAAAATCATAAACACTTTGGACCAAAATTATCCTCTTATGCTAAATGGCTGATCATCTTAGTATGTTTATTCAGAACGCATGTAAATATCTATGTTGCACGACAAACAAATTCTTTTAGCAAAACAGCACTTTCCTTTTGCCCCCCCCCCCACCACTGTGTATGTATGTGTATCAAATTCGATCTGTAGATAGTGAATTTAGTTAACTCTCCTATGTGTATACGTGAAAATGACAGTGAAGATGCTGATCACTGTTTTTGTAATACAGCCTCTTGTTTAATATACAAATATATTTCGTTAAGTGCTTTAAGATATTAATTATGTAACTCTGGATATAGTACTGAAAGGTGGAATCGAACTTTGAACAAATTGTGTTGCTCGTAAATGGTCAGAAATATATCCACGAAACGAGACATTTTTAATACTTACATTTATATTCTTATTACAAGTTGTTGTAAAGAACCCAAATAGACCAACATGACACACGACTGTAACCAGTGCAATATGCTCTCTCTCTCTCTAACTAATTGTTAAGTAATTAACTGCGTACATTTATGTTTATTATTTTTACCTTTCCAATGTCATGTGTTCCTTAATATACGAAATTATTTACCTTGTTTTTCTAATGTACTCGATTTTTTGAAACATACAAATAAATGTTAATCATTTATAATGTTTTGAAAAGGACCTAGCTGTTTTTAAACAACTTGTGCTCATCAGAAATACATTTAATAAGACGACAGCAAATATGTTTAAAACAAGTAGCAAGTATTTTAACAGTATACAGTGTGAAATTAAAGATCGAAAGCTGAAGAAACCATTGCACTGGCTTAATAGAAGAATGCGGTATATGCTAAATAAAGATACTCACATATGTACTGTGGCGATGTTGCTTCATACACAATTTGCATAATACAATGGATTACAAAATGAACACGACTTATCTAGTTCTCGTTCACCTTCCCTTTCTCCTGAATGGTTAACTTTTCCACGGACAGATACTTTCAACACTTCAATTTGCCCGAGCCTAATTTGATCTTGTCCTGAGCGTCGGGCAAGTGGATTTAAAAAGTCAAGGAAGATGTTAAGCTTGAGAATTGCAAATAGGGCTGTTGGTGAAGATGTATTGTTTCAGTTAATACGAGGCCCAGTGTTGTGTTTGGAAAACATGTGTTGGGTTTGAAAAAAGATTTGTAAACAATTTGCGTTCATGATTGGTATTCAGTTTTCATGTTTTTTTTTCTTACGAGAGATGAAGGTATTGGTTTATTATATATTAAATTAGTGTTTATTGGTATGTCATAGTGACACTATCGCTATCATCCGCTGGCACACACACACACACACACACACACACACACACACACACACACACACACACGTACTATTAGATAGTTGGACACCTCACTAAATGCTTGATAAGTCCACGAGGGTACCCGTTTGCAGGCACGATCTCTATCATATCAAACTGTTGTCAAATTTAAGGATGTATTCACATATGTTACGTTGTTATGCTCTAATAAACATTACACAGAAAAGCGAAAACAACAAACTTTGTAAAATTTAATTGATAATTTAATTACATGGAAAAAGATTGTGAAAAAGAAAACAAAACTTACAGTTTAAAGAATCATGTCCAAAAGTAATCCAATAATAATCCACGAATTAAATTACAAAAGTACTATTAATGACATCTTCTAAAAGGCTCCTGTTGGAAAATCCAAGATGGCAGATGATACCGTCTGCTGAAGTCTGTTTTCTGTTTATATATATATATATATATATATATATATATATATATATATATATATATATATATATATATATATATATATATATATATATATATATATATATATATATATATTTCATTGTAGAAACATTATTTAACACTCCGGTGTTGGAAATCCGATTAACATTTTGATAAAATGTCTTTGTCTACGAATTTTGTATGAGCACATAAAATATTCTAAGAGATATGAGTCAATCCTTTAAATTCCAATTAATTGAAGAATTTTTAATATGGATTCAAAAACTGGCTACAACAAAAGAAAATGACTTACCGTCATTTGTAAAAGCCCAAAACAAACTATTTTTTTTTCTAAAAGTAAGATTTTATCGTTTTCTAATAGGAAGTTTAAAAAATCCCCAAATTGTGCAATCATACGTGTGAGGAGTCACATAATCGTTTATATCACGTAATCCAAACATGACCCTGACGAGAACTAATCATTTAAAAATAAAATCAAAAAGTTGTTTACGTCTAATTCACTAGTCCCACCTTGACCTTGACAACAACCAATCATTTTAAAATAAAAATGAAACCTGTTTACTGGTTACAATTAACCTTGAAACAAAGCCAGGATCTAGGTCAACATTATTTGTTTGCCAAAGAATAACTTGGTCAACCGATTTTCTGACGAAACAAAAATCATCTGTAGTGAATAAATTTGCATTACAATTGCAAGTAATAAAAATTAAACAAGACTTTAAAACTGGCAAAATATTAATTAAAACAAATATCTATCAAAGCAGATTTACGGGACCCAGTCCAGTCAGGAATTAACTTTACTGAATAATTTCCTCTACTGAAGACCAATCAAGATTGACTTCCTTGGAAAAATTGTCCAATAAATTATTAATAAATGTATGAGGTCAACACATTGAGCTTACTTGTGGCAACTATGACGTTACTGTTAACCAAGCAAAATGAAGCTCAAATGTAACTAACATATACTTAGGTATATGCTGTCATTACTAGCCAGTCAATATCGGAACCGAGGAAATAGTTTGGCTCTCGGGGCACAAGACGTCATTATTTGTTTTGATGATCAGTCAGTCAAGACGCACACATTTATGTGCATTAAACATGCAGCTTTGATTTATGTTCTTAATTCATTTGGAACTGAAAATCCAGCCATCATCCGCAGACACATATACACAAACAAGCGCGCACACACATGCACGCACACGCGCGTCGCCTACACGCACACACACATTTATATGTAATAATAATAATAATAATAATAATATTAATAATAATAATAATAATAATAATAATAATAATAATAATAATAATAATAATAATAATGAGGACTTTGTATAGTGCCTAATCTTACGAAGCTCTAAGCGCTTTACACCATCAATAATGATATGACTACACTACAGAACAACAAATGACAAAAACAATGAAATTGGAAAACATAAAAACATACTGAAAAAATATAAGATACAAAACATGATTAGGTCGCTAAGTTTGTCCTTGCAGTTTGTGTGCGCAATTAAAACAGTAGTGGTTATTTGTTGGTCCTACTGACATAATGCTGCTTTGGTTGGAACCATACCAATCTGATCAAACCGGAAACGGTCTTGTTACATGCAATATAACGATTAGCTTTCGACAATGATTCATTTCGCCCAGGGTTTACTCATATCTTAGACAAATACTACTCAAGTATTGATAGCGGTTAGACTATACGTATTGAATAACAATTGACAGCAACATATTTATCTTCAGACAGACCATTACAGTTTGAGTCCGTTTGAGTAGGTTGTTCGTGTTGGATATGTCCGCAGTTGACACCAAAGTGTTTAGTCGGGCTATATTTATCAAACTGTGCGTATATATATATATATATATATGTGTGTGTGTGTGTGTGTGTGTGTGTGTGTGTGTGTGTGACAATTTATGTTCTCAAAAGTGTAATTAAATGTTTCCTAATTGCAACTATGTATGATTTTGTTTAATCCTATTTGACGCTTAACTATGGTAGCTTTTGTTTGAACATACTAGGTGGCTTTATGCTTTAAAATAAAATTATGTTCCATACAAACAAGGCAAACGTAATCATCATTTCCTGAAGCATACTTAAAATGTGTGAAAGGAACGCACCTTGAATTATAGGAAGTTTAAACAGAAATGTATTGGCCCAACATTAGCTACTTTCTTTGCTAATTGTACACAGTTGATGGAATATAACCGTGATATTTAGAGCAGATTAATTGGAGATGACTTTAAATATGTTCCCCACTTACACATATAGAATATATGAGGTCATGCCTTTAATGATTTTTTGCATAAACACTGTTCCATCCACATAGTTGGCTTTCACTTCCGCCTTTATCGTTCCATGTATTCTTCCAATTCCTAACCCATCGAAATGGAGTATCTGATCTTCAGTGCAATTTAGGTGTTGTCAATAATGTTATGTGTATCTATCAATTTTGACAACCACAGTGGAGTAGTTCTTGGTAGCCTTTGTCCCTTTTAATATCTATCATAAACAGTTTATATTCAGTTCTGCTATTATATATTTTTGCAATTTAGTGTTTGATTGCAAATATAACTGGCATTAATCAAACACTCACATAGCAATCGTTATAAATATGGTTTAGGAATTGCCGTATAGCTGTTGTATCTATTATCATATGTATTTAGGTTAATTGATTGCTAATCCAAGGCTATAGGTTCCGGTTGGTGATGTTCTGATTTCAGTTCGCTTCTTCATGGTTATATGTATGTATGTATGTATGTATGTATGTATGTATGTATGTATGTATGTATGTATGTATGTATGTATGTATGTATGTATGTGTGTATGTGTGTATGTGTGTATGTGTGTGTGTGTGTGTGCGTGCGTGCGTGCGTGCGTACGTGAATTCAGAACAAATTTCCAGTGAACTATTGATGTTGTTTAAATGGAACTTTGTACGCTATCTTGTGTTTATCGATTTGAAACGTATTGGCATATTGGCATATCCTGGTCGTTGAGAACTAAATCCCATTTTTCTAGTGTGATTTGGCGACGCTCAATTGCAAATTTCCCAATAGATTTCTTTGTAGGCTGACATATCGTTCATGTACATTTTCTATTCTTGAATAAAGCTGATTTCTGCATGCTAAACAAGTAAAATAAAGCAATAACACATACGATGATTCAAATACAGTGTCTGTTTCTCATCCCAAATTCACTTAAATGAGATGAGCTAATCTTGATCGTAGTAAAGATACAGTCCCTTGGGGTTATGTGCTTAAATGCAAGGATAAAGCCATTTAGGCCAGATCAATGAATTATTAAGATTCCACACTACAACAAAAAACAAAAATTCAATATTGAAAACTTTGTCGGTGTAATAAGACTTTGAAATTTATTTTTGGAAAAATAATTTAGACAGACGATTCTTGCTTCAAGGAATGTAAATGACCTGTTACAAAATTACATGAAACACCGCTTAGGTATCCTTGTGGTTAGAGCGTTCGCCTCGGATGTGGAAGGTTGCAAGTTCAAGCCGAGCCAAGTCATACCAGAGATTTCTAGAAATGATACTAAGTCCTCGCTGGACGCTCATCATTAAGAGGTTAGTGTTAGGACTGGTCGGTCTGGTGTCAGGATAATGTGACTGTGGGACATGCTATATGTTTGCGGCACAGTACCTCAATGTTAGATATCACTATACACTGCTACACTGCAGACGGCTAAGCAATATAACTGAACAATTGTTAAAGCTTAGTTAAAAACCCAATCTCCCCCCGCCCCTTACCAACACAAACACACGAATCCATATCAGATTTGATGGTCCTCAAATATACAGCTTCAGCTATACAAAGCTGCCTTATCGTGGAATTGTGTTTACTTAATATCAATGCATTATATATGAACGATAATATACTCGAGCGTGCTGTAAACAGCGTTAAACAGGGGTGATGGTTGTTTATTGCTATGGTTTTGCTGAACGCGTATAATGCCTGAGGAGAGAACCCCTGATTACTTATGCTTCCCTGTCCTTTGATTTGTACTTAACCAGTATACTAAAAGAGTAACTTCGAGCTATATTATCAGAATAGAACGAATTTTATCAGGAAGCTGTCTACTTAACGGAATCAATCTTCAACCATAGGTATCTTGAATATAAAATGAATTCTGTGTTGTTATCACAGTTGTATGCGAAATAATTGGTTTAAACTTTAAATTCAATATTTTATTGAACGTCAGACCATATCACGTAATGCCACGCTATTAGATAGCCTGAATTATGGACTTTTCGCCCCATGAACGTTTCGGCCCATGACATTTCGCCCCACTTTAATGAACATTTCGCCCCACTTTAATGGACATTTCGCCCCACCTGGTACATGGACGTTTCGCCCCATGCACGTTTCGGCCCAGGACATTTCGCCCCACATCAATGGAAATATCGGACATTTATATAAATTCATCAACATTACACCATTGTCTTCATTTTACTTTAGGAACCTACCGTTAAGATTTCATTTCATACCCCATAATCCTATCTCTCTCTCTCATATTTCAATTACCGTTATATCAGACAATATTTTCCCATTTTTCTTCATTTATGTAATAAAACTGATCAGAAAATTAATCTATCGTTTACAGTGATTATTTTCGATACTGCAGTACTTTTATTTTAGCTGATACACAAACTGATGAAGACCACTCCGGTGGCCTAGTAGTTAGAGCGTCCGCTGCGGAAACGGGAGGTCGTGGGTTCGATCCCCGGCCGAGTCGTACCGAAGACTTATGAAAATGGTACTTATATCTGCCTCGCATGGCGGTCAGCATTAAGAGGTTAGTGTTGGAGTGATCGGCTGGTGTCAGAATAATGTGACTTGGTGGGATTTCATGCTACATGTATGCAGTGTGGACGTTTATAGTGATGTCTAGCACTGGGGCGTCATGCCGCAGACATGTAGCATAATGTTCCACCCAGTCACGTATTCTGACACCAGGCCGACCAGTCCTGACACTAACATCTTAATGCTGAGCGCCAAACGAGGCAGCTGTTAGTACCATTTTTATAAGTCTCTGGTAGGTCCGTGTATAGAACCAACGACCTCCCGCATCCTAGGCGGACGCTCTAACCACCATGCCACAAGAGTGGCATGACGTTTTAAACACATTATATCCTATTCGTTGTTGTTTCTCTTCCACATATAGCTTCTTTCAAGCTAGGTTTAGTTTCCGTATTATCTCTTACCATTTATTGGCATTGTTACTAATTAATAATATTTTGAACAGAATATTATGGTGACAATTGCCTCTTTTTAAATGGTAAGCATTGCATTATTTTGTTTTCGTTAATCGATCGAATTCGGAATGCGTTTCGCTTCAAGTTTTAAAATGTACTGTACACTTTATTGTTAGTTATCCCCAAAATAGTGTTTCATCGTCTCGATCTATTTCACGCTCGAGTGACTCTTTACTTTCAGTCATCCAGCTGAATGAAGGGCAAAGAATAAAAATTGTAATTGACAATAAAGAGATATAAAAACTGGTTTCAAATATTTATTTTCGAAATATTAAGCATGTATTTGGATGTTTAAATCAACACAGATCACTAATCAAAATTACATCTCATGACAGGGTAGAAGTATCAAATTATGATGTGCAAAAGTATACTTCTAAACAGTAACTATGATTTTCTCTTTTCTTTAAAAAAATAAATTGAAGTAAAACATCAGTTACTATCATACGAACTTGAAATATAAATATAATAATATATTATTGGTGCTATGTCTAACATGGGCCATACAATCTGGCACAGCATTTAAACAAGGTATTCGTGCTAATTTGGTGTTTTCCATACAAATAACAAATGTATACAAGATACCTAACAAGACTGCGTATGAAATTTGTTATATCATTAATAGAACGGCCAAATGAATTTCGCCTAGTTGTGAAACTATATTTCTGAGAGAAAGCGAATCAATCACATGTTATGTTCGATTTCATTTTTCTTTAGGTAATTGATCAAATGGTTGTATTTTATATGCTATTGCACGTTTTATTCTATTCTAGATCTCTGCTCAGTTCTCTGTTGCTCCATTGCAGATTTGGGCTTATACAGCTTGTAAGGAATATCCAGTACAACACGTACCATAGACTCCGGTCTACAGACGCATTATGCCTCAGTAGATCAGTGTCGTTGTTGTTTTCTGTTTGACTTGAATTATAAGTAAGTATTCGGTAAATTAATAAATGTTTAATAAATGCACCTGCACTGGTTACTTTGTTATTGACATATTTGTGCCTTTAACCACACTTGTTGCAATAATGTTCATTAAGATGTTGCTGCTTAACGTGCAGTGCAATATGGGAATATATATTTAACAATGCTTTATAAAATCTCATTGATGAGGTAGAGCATCGTAAATGATTCAGGGTTTTTATTCTCTTTCATTTCCCGTTCCCAATGAAATTCATGTTATATTTGACCTGTTTTCACTGGGTTTAACAATCTAGTATTTAACCAGTGAAAAATGTTTCTTTTGGTTGTGGTATGACATGACGCCCAAATTATTAGCGCACTTTGCGTATAAATGCCCGTGGGGATGACCCGCGGGAAAATTAAATGGTCAATAATATATTGACCCAAACTAGTGAACAAATAACCTCTATGGCCGGTGTCACTTTAATTCAAATTTCAGTTCATGTTTCTTTTTGCTCATCTGGGTCAAATAGGTAAAAATAAGCCATGGAATAAAATGACCTATTTCTAATTAATCAACACTAACGCATTCGAGTTCAATGAAGTCTAGTAACAAATAGTCAAAAGTCAATTGATGGAGAACCTAGCATTTTAAATAAAATTTATGATTTGATGATTTGTTTTACTGCAGATAAATCGTAACTCTTGTATAATCTATGACCCTAAACATTTCTTCACTCCAGTATTTTTGTGTAAAATATTGTGTCTTCTTTCCTTTTCAAAATATATATTGTATCCTTTGTCGTAATATGTACAGTTCTCTATTTTTGCTTCTCCCCATCCTTAATTTGATGCTTTTACTGCGGTCAGTTTAACAAATCGCATAGTTCTGTGAAAATCAGCTATTTATTCTCTCTTCCTAGTGTTTTATATCCATTGTTTACATTGATCAAAATAAATATCAGATTATTTTTCACTACTCGCAGTAACATCGAAAGAAGGTGCTTGACTCTTCGTGTCTATGTGAAAAAGTCACCAGTCGATAAACATGGCTTGGACACGAATTTATGTAATTGAATTTTTACATTTAAAAATATTTTAGAGACAATTTGATCCAAAAGTATAATAATACCGAGTTAAATCTACATATTTCCTTGCAAATAACTGAAAGTCGAAAAAAAAAACAGAGAAAAATGCTGCAAGCACCCTAAGTGAAAGAAAGTATATAAGTTGTTGAAGTTCCTATGTCATTAGCTGTGAAATGATAGACGATTGGGTAGCTGCTTGAGGAATTGTGTTTTTGATTTTGTCTTAAAGGGAAGTAGTCTCTGTCCTTAGAACTGATAAAATAGCACAACCTGTAGAAAACAAATTTTTAGAGGCCACGAAAGTCAATACGACCAAAGAACAACAACAAAACCTACACATAAATCATTATGACAAGACTTTACCTACATGCGACGGTGAATCCTAAACACTCTCCACCTGAATTGCACGTACGCTTTAAGGTTTGTAGTTTAAATAAAAATATAGTTTGCGCAAGAAAAAACAACTGTTATTGGATAAACGTTTTACGCACGAAACAAATGTATTAACTCTGATTGATATGCAGTAATTCTGTTCTGAACGTTGCTTGCTTTTGGAATTTCGCATAAGATGTTAAAATACCAACTCTTGTATTGATTCCATAGTAATTGCAGATTCCCTAGTAATTGCAGATCAGTTACATTTCACTAACTGACAGGTTATGGACATTGTTTGGAGAAAATCTGTAGCAATGAACAAAGTAAAGAAAACGTCAATTTCTATTGCTAAACTGGTTACTTAAATTCATAGATCTTACCCACAGACAAATACCAAATGAAACAGAATAGCACTACCATTGTGTATTACCATACAGTACTAAAGTATGGTCCTACGGTAGCCTATAACATATCATCATAAATGTTGTCCATTGCCTTGATGCCATGAACGGATGTGAAAGAAGCTGAAACGCTAATAATTCCAGTTTCATTCAGTCAGTTCTCTCTTGATTACACCGTAACTCCTCTGTGTACACATTATACAGTTATTACCCAAAAACTAGTTTGCAGGAGCAAACCTTTACCAGTGAGTAAATAGCGCAGCATCTGCAGCAAATAAAAACGAGTACTGACAAATGGAATTCATTATTATCATGACAAAAAGTGCTTAAAGCACAAACCCTGCCATTGCTACTTCGGTGAACATCGCCTCAACATACGCATACATTTATAACTATATATTACCGTACAACACGGCAAGACAAAAATAATTGTACAAGGTTTGGGTCCTAATTTAAAACAATAGTTACAAGTTGAACAAAGGATAACAATTTTTTTTTAGATCTGTGGATCCTGACATAGAATTAAAACATAAAAAAGATTAACCAAACAAAGAGCGAAAACAGCAAAACCAATGTCATCTGAACGTAGCTCTGAATATTTGATAAAAGCACGATACTTTAGCAGATATGCAAAAGTATATGCCCCACCATAATGATAGTATGGCTTTCGTCATCAACTCTTCTTACCATATAATCTGTAATCACATTGTCTTGTTTTCTTTATCTTGTCCTCTGTAATACCTTGATGTACTGCTGTGATATTAGTCTTTGTAAATGACATCCTTTATTATACCGGTATTTAGATCAACCAGTTTTTTTTAACGAGTTTGCTTTTAATATCTTTGTTTAAGTATCTCAAAATACTGCCCAATTTGTGTAGCCAGAAGAAATATATACATTCAAAGCAAACCCATTTCACTTCTAAAGCTAAATATTCTTCTGACACTTTTCTGTAATGCCTCCATCTGTGACACAACCTTGTTCATATAAGTTTGCACAATATTTAATAAATGTGCCTTGACCAGTGAAAACAGACTGTTTTAGTTTTCATCGTGTGTATATAAGACGCACGTGATGTAAAACACGCAGATTACATAAGACCTTATATTTCTATTTCATATTGCAAACACTTTCATCTATCAAACCATTGAGTGAAAATAAGTATGCCGAGCCTGTGTCATATTAATAACATTACAACATTACCCTGTATCAAAACAATCTAAATCCGAAACCGTGCTAATTACTTCCATACTGTTTTTGTTACAATCTTAATGTCCATTTCGTACTGACGGTAACAGTTCGTATCAGCTATAACATTACAATTGTTTTGTGAAAAGAGTTTGAATAAACCTATCCATCGACACTTGTATTATTCATGCCATTGCGGTATCTATTGCGATTATTTTATGGAGTTATAAATTGTTTGCAGATCAAATAAAATTAATCCAGATATCCTGTTTGAATAAATTAATCCGTATCAGCTAAAATTGTACTTAGTTTGTTGCCGTTTTCTGATCAATAAATATTCACATACCGTGCATGTTTATGGTCTAATGCAGTTTTTATCTCACATCTGTAAAATTCTAAAAACTAGTTACCTTACAATAAATAAACATTTTCATGCGACTTCATACCTTTTAATACAGTCTACAACAGTCGTGTCAGATGGAGATCGTTGTGTATCTACTGAGAAAATGTTTTCAGCAGGTTAGTCGTTTCCATTTTAAAATCGTTCCAACTTTACATGTCATTTTCTTCGTTATAGGGAAATATATCTTTTTCGTGAACTATGACATCTTTATCCTCTCCCTTATAGTATAATTACTAGTTTTACTGAAGTAAGACTTCGGAGGCGACTTTGATTTAGATCGAGAAATATATAATAAAATGTTCGAAGGTGTATCCAACCCAGCATTTGACATATACGCACCAGTTTAATTATTAATTTTATTTTTATGATTCTAGACAGCAAAATCAACGAGGCATAATTGAACTAAAAGTTCAGGACACAAGTAGATATTTTCTACCCGCTGAAGCATTTATCGAAGTAGAATGTGAAATTATAAAACAGATGATACAGAATATGGTGGTGCTGTTTTGTTAACAACGGGATTATGGCACTGTTTGATAGAGCTACATATATGATTGATGAAAGAAATATTAAATCGGTTAAAAAAGATGTTGATGTTGCTACAACGATAATTGGCCTAGCAAGATATTCTGATGATTATACAAGATCAGCTGGTCCGACAATGATGTTTCACAAGGATGGTTATAATAATCCTGATGACAGTAAATATGTTGTGAGGCGACCAAACTACCGTGCTAATCTTGCATCTGATGTTAAAATCGAGGATATGATTATTCAAGTTGAGTACAACCTAGGATTTAGAAAACACAGATCAATGTTGTCAGGTAATCGTAGAAAGTTTTTATGTGCAACTCCACTATCTCACATTTTAAGTTTTTGTAGAAATGTTAGAAGGGTTATTTTCGGAGCCAAGCACACAGTTGTATCCGTACGAAAAGGTGATGATAATGATGCTATATGGCGACCTTTAGGCTATGATGGTATAGTGGTATTATCAAAATTCTCAGTGTGGATGCCAGTAATGACTCCAGCAATCACCGAGGAGGATAAAGTAGTCATTTATGGATACAGGTGGCAAATCATTACTATTATGGCTAACAACAATAACAGCATATGGTATTCAGAGTAATATTAACATAGCATAATAGCACCCCAACAAGGTGTTTCTGCGCCAAGACACACACACACACACACACACACACACACACACACACACACACTATATATATATATATTGCGCTACAAGATTATACACAAATCAATTTGCAAACAAGCAGCCAATTGATATTTCACAAACTCAGTATTTCTGAGATTTCATTAAGAATAAACGGCCAACAAGAACCATCCCAAAATATTTTACTTAATTATGGACAAAACCAAGTATCACATGTATATCATCATTTACTGACATTTATGGCACGTGATCATAATGTTGATACCGGTCTGGATCACATTACAACTAGATTTTATCACGGCAGACTGTCGTTGATATATGCTTCGGAGCTCGTGTAACTCTTCTATTTGCTCCATATCCCCTTTCTACTAATTACCGATCAATCGCTGTTATACTCAAGGATACAAATATGTTACTTGAAGGTGCTGCCGGACGAATGAGAATCATGGATGTACCAGTAGAAAATTTTTAACACAATAGATTACTCATAATATTATGAATGTCATATCATTGTGTAAATGTTACTCTGACTCCGGGTCAGATTAGAAAACTACAAACCGCGTCAGTGAAATAATTCGGAACAAGAATGACAGTAAACAAAGATTACAGGTGGTCAGAATAAGCTGTCACTGACAAAAAGGCACATTCAATAATCCGGAATCCGACTTACTCTATCCGTGGTACTATTTCAGATATAGCTAAATCAGGTGGTATATTTCCAGTCATCGCAGTAATACCAGCATTAATCTCAGCAGCTGCCTCTGCTGTCGCAAAAGCTGCTGCCACCGGAGCTGTTGAGACAGCGACAGGAATGACATTAAAGAAAGCAGCCGGAAGAGGATTCTTAAAAAAGAGGAAAAGATCTAAGACTACCGGGGAGTAGTTTCACGTACGGAAAAGGCTTGAGATTACTAGGGAGTCGTTACTCGTAAGGAAAAAGCCTGAAACTACCAGGAACGATTTAATAACACCAATGTCAATTTTTGATTTATTCTATGCTAGTTAACTTCCAGACCAAACGGCGCTAAAACCGGTAGCATTAATCTCGATAATTGTACCAGACCTGTAACTCACTAGGCCGCATACGCGATTGATCCACGTGGAATTGTTTATTTCAATTCGTACGGTTAGCCCCGCCGAAAGAATTGAACGAGGATGTCAATCCTCACAAAGTTCCGATCTGATATTAAATATTAACAACACATACAATAACTGACTCACCAATATGCGACCGAGAAGTGATTGTTGTACTCGAGTCTGTATCAGAATCGACCAAACCACCTCATAAAGTTCTACACTAGTTCACGAGTAATCGTCTTTTAAAGAGATCTTAAAGTATAATGGTAGATATTTGCGCGATATCTATATCAAAAAAAAAAAAAAGACACTGAAGAAAATTCAAAATAGAGTGTGAAAAAATCATTAAAGGCGAATTATCCAAATTACTATATCACCTGGAAGTTTGATTCTACAAGAGTTCATTAATCCGGTGTATCTCCGATGTCACAATTCACAACTGACAAGAATAAATTTCAAACTTACGGACCAGCTCGGTAGAGCAATTGATTTATCTAAAGACAGTCTTCAAAGGAATCTTTACATACAATCCTAACGACAGTCGGAAAAGTTACTAACCTTACAATTTTATGTTCTTCTGTTTCTGATAGGATTTTCGTGACTTTTATTACCATGTAACCCAGAGGTGTAGCTAGAGTGTTTAGCGCCCGGGGACAATATTCATCCCCCCCCCCCTGAACTCTGAAACCCATTATTTTCATCAATAAAATCACCATTACCCGTTACAACCTATTTCAAAGCCCATTTTGGCGCCCCCCCTAGTATGGCGCCCGGGGACTTATGTATCCCCTGCCCCCCCCCCCCCTAGCTACGCCTCTGATGTAACCCACCATAATGTGCAGCGCGGACGATTTTACCATTTACCCTATTCGTGAGTTTCACACTGACAAACAAAATAGTATTTATAAGATTTTCGTGCTGACAAAAAACAAAACAAACTACAGACCTCTGCCTTATCCCGGTACAATAGGAACTTAAACCTTGTTTGTATCTAACGTTGATCTGTTTCAGTCATTTTCGATGAAGATCTTCAATGGACACACACACACACACACACACACACACACACACGTATATATATATATATATATATATATATATATATATATATATATATATATATATATATATATATATATATATATTGAGCTTTTTAAAATATTTTGGGACTGTTGATATTTAGTTTTCTATCTGTGGCTTGAAAAAGTAGTCATCATTTTCTTTGTTCAGTTAATCCATAACTAGACATTTGTAATGAAAGCTTCCTTCATCGAACTGATTATTTTCAGATTTTATTTTAATTTTAAAATTGTTCTAGCAGGATTTTATTTGATGTGTGATTAGGATTTTTAACGTAGCTTAAACAATGTTTCTGTTATATCGCTACGATATCTGCAGTGAGGCAGTTTATAGTGATGTCTAGCACGGGAGCATCATGCTGCAGACATGTAGCATAATGTCCCACCCATTCACATTATCCTGACACCAGGCCGGTCATTCCTAAGAATAACCTCTTAATGTTGAGCGCCAAACGAGGTAGCTGTAAGTACCATTTTTGTAAGTATTTGGTATGACTTGGCCAGGGGTCAATCCTACGACCTCCCGCTTTCGCCGCGGACACTCTAACCACTAGGCAACCGGAGCGGTTAGGTGTTATTGTTCCATGTGCTAGATGATCAAGAAATATAAAATGTTTTTTTTTATTCATTCAACACGGTTTTAATATTTATAATCTCAGTGCTGCTATTATTTGTGTCGATGATACTTGTCTAGATGGAACTTGTCTTCATGCCACTTGTCTTGATACTGCTTGTCGTAATGCATCTTGGTTCGATGTTACATCTGCAGATGCTACTCGTTTTGATGTTCGTTGTCTTGGTGCTAGTTATCTTGATGCTACTTGTGTTGATGAATCTTGTAATGATGCTATTTCGGTCGATGCCACTTGCCTTGATGTTAATGGCATTGATGATTCTTGTGTCAATCTACTTGTCTATGCTACTTGTCTTGATGCTACTTCTCTTGCTACTACTTGATTTGCTGCCCTTTTACTTGATGCTGCTTGTCTTGCTACTTATCTTGACGCTACTTGTATCTATGCTACTTGTCATGATGCATAGTTTCCTGGTGTTACGTGACTTGATGCTAATGCTACGTTTCCTGCTGCTACATTTCTAGGTGCTACTTGTCTTGATTCTACTTGTCTTGATGCTAATTAAACCTAAGTGTTGCTCTAGACAGTACTCTCACATTGTACGAAAATGTGATGAACATATGTAAGGTTGCATATCTTGAGCTGAGACGCTTCAGAGCCATTCGATGCCACTAAACACTTGTGTGTTCATTAGTACTTTCAAGACTGGACTATTGTAACTCAATTATGTCTGGTTCACCTCAATATCTACTCCAGAAACTTAAAAAAGTTCAAAACACAGCTGCTCTGATCATCTTTAGATGACCACGATCAGAGCGCACCTGCCCGGTTATCTGTGCCCTGCACTGGCTGGCTTTCCATTCGATACACAATCGAACACAAAATCTCTTCTTCGTGCTCCATTTCACTGAAAGACTCCAGATCAACATATCTAGTCGGCCTCACATATGTGTACACACCAGCAAGATAATCATGCTCATTATTCCCATTATGAAAACGAATTCATATGGACAACGTTTTTTTGCATACCAGGGACTAGCAATGTGGAATGAATTGCCCATATAAATTAGATACAAAGAAACAGTGATCCCATTCAAGAATGCTCTTAAAACTTAACTTTTTCAACTGCATTACTTGTGTCAATCATCTTGTCTATGCTACTTGTCTCGATTCTACTTGTCTTGATGCTGCCTGTGCCGATGCTAGTTGTTCATGACGCTAATTGTATTGATTATACTTGTTGGGTCTACTTGTCTTGATGCTGCCTGTGCCGATGCTAGTTGTTCATGACGCTAATTGTATCGATTCTACTTGTTGGGTCTACTTGTCTCGATGCTGCTTGTCTTGGTACTACTTACCTATCATCATTTAAAGTAATATGCCAGTCTGTTATTTTTCAGAACAATATTTTTTTGTTATAAATCTTTGAACTCCACAAATTAAGTCTATTATCATTCTTATAAATACTTAAGCACGTAGGGTTTACCTCTTAATATCAATACTGTTGCTTTCATATTAAACTCCTTAAATAATCATGTAGCCTCTGTGAAAACTGCTGGATGATTTTATACTGTGACCTTTTGTCATAATTTATGAGTTTCGTTAAATTTTTAGTACAATTGTTCGAGTAGTTAATATAATTTGAGAATGGAATTAGCATTTCTGATAATTGTTTGTTGTACTGGCTTACGCACGCGTTCACGTATGAACCCGTTTTCTCAATATATCGGCTACGTGTCCATAATGAGGTTGCTATACATAAAAAAACGAGACAATCTTAAAGCACACGGGAAGTGCGTTTGCCAAACATTTTGAAAGAAGCTGATAATCTTAAGATGCTTCAATAAAATACTGTCGCCTTTTTACTCGTTTGCCCCATAAGAAACCGTGACGGTAAGTACGCTCTTAGCCACAGTTACAAAGTCAAAATCTGAGTTTATTCATATTTCCTTCCTAATGCACAATAGCTAATGAGCCATCCTCCCTCCCCCGATTTCACAATAGCTCAGTATGTGGTTGGGGATGAGGGTTGGGATAGGGTGATGGTGGCAGTAACTTCAAGAAAATATGGATATCTGTAAGTTGGCGTTATAATAATAACTTTTTGTTGAAATATCTCTGCTATGAAAACTCGAAAAGATGCGTTGGATTTTAATTATCAGAGCACGTTATCTTTTGCAGACGCTATTCCAGAATTTTTTTCATCATGAAAGATGAAAAGAACGAACATGTTCAAGTTACTTAAATCGAATGTTTAGTATTATTATTATTAATATTATTATCAAACATTAAGTTTATAAACTTTACAATACATGATCAATTTCAAATTAATTTTTATGTTAGTTTGCGGCCAATATTAAAAAATACGTTATAAATCTATCCGTTTTTAACTCGAAGCTGTAGCAGGAGTTCTTGAAGAAGCGAATCGTGAATAAATATGATACACTACTTGTAGAGATCATAACCTTGGAGAGACTGGCGTCGAATGACGACATGATGATAAATATCATACAGCTTTAAAAATTTTATAAGAAAGAAAATTTGATATAGGTTTTTAAGTTGAGAAATATACGTAGTTCTAAAAAATGACTAAACCGAAAGCTTTATAATATATTAATTTAAGTATCAGAAACATGTAAGATGCTCTTCATGTAAATATCGAATAAACGTCTGGATATAATTCATATACATGGTTATATAAAAAACAAACATATTATTGTAACTTTTTACTGTCAGTAGATAAAAAGATACAGATGAAGATTGATGCACAAAGCATAACAAATCAGAGCTTAACCAAGGATTATATTGGAAATTAGCGAATTGGTTTTAAAGGTTTATATCTTTAATCCTTTTATAAGAATTTCCTTATTGACTCCTGCGTGTCCATGAAAATTTGAAAACTTTTATTATACAACTCATCTCATTTAGAATACACTGGTTTTACCCTTTCGTTGATCCCCCACTTACGCACCCATCTTCAACCGGGCGTTGAGCTGGCATTCAAAAGAAGTCAATAAAAATCCCTCGCCACGTCTATAACAATTATACAGTATGGTTTCCTCGAGAACCTAGCTTTCCTTTAATTAAGCAACCTTTTAATTTTCGAAGTTGTGGAGGGGTTAGGGGTGGAGTCTGTATCTAATATATATTAAAAATTATTTCAATCTAAATACCGAATCTCCTAAAAATGTATGACACAGTTTGGATTTATAGTGTTGAGAATTGCAACATTCAACAGTGGCATATACATTAATCTACATTGTATCAAAGCTAAACATTTTTACTTATGAGATACACTCGGTATGTACAAGTTTTCTAATCGTTGTAACTGAACCGACATTGTTCAGTGCGTCTTCAGTTGTAATAAGACTGATCTTACGTGACCTTCTGCTTTTTGCATCTAGACATATAGCGCCAAACGAAGTGTAATTTAGCGAGCTGCGATATTAATACAAAACGAATTTTTGCAAAATCTATCGATCGCAACGAAACCTTTAGAAATTTAAGAGGAGCCCAGTGTTCGTGACCAATCCAGAATTCAGCGCGTGACTAGCATTACAGTACGTTCATTAGCGAATATTTCAAAGATAGATAAGAGAACGATTGAATGTTTATATACTTTCCGCTGTTTCGCTTCGTCTTAATGCGGCAGATAACAACATATAGTATGAAGTTTCAAGTTGGATCCCATGGAAAATATAAAAGTGACATTTTTGTAGCCAGAGGCTTCCTAATTGATCAATAATACATTAAATTAGGCAATTATTTTGACACTTTAGAATTTTGCGATGGCTCACACTGAAATGGATATGAAATACTTTAGCTCTTTTATTTCTCATGATGCCTTCCATAAATTTCTGCAACATCAAATCACCGCATTCTATTCGTATTGTGTCATTATTACCCTAATAAAACTGTTTCATAAGATTTCTATAATTGCATAAGTTTTTAAAATTTATGACATTAAAGTCGATATTATATAGGAAAATTACACAAAATTATATCAGATGTTGACATTCCACAGTAAATTGATATATGCAAATCCTTTTTTACTAACCACAGAATGAATATATGTGTCCATACCATGAGATTTTATTAAGTTAATCTTTCCATAATTAATCACAATCTAGATCACACATTGAAAATTTGAGCAGAGTCCCGCCAAACTCATTTGTTGCGCAGATTTCGTTAAATGTCCTAGACGTAGTTGTATGATTTCTATGTAAGTGTATACAATAAAACCAAGCGGTAATTCTAATTTCGGCAAGTTGAGAAAGTTCAATGGTCATAGTAAATTATATAATGTGTTATAGGCGTGGTTTGAATAAATTACAGTATATGTTCAGGTTGCAGACGAGATGCATGAAGTTTTATTTGGATGATATTCTTGAGCGGGTTACGAACGATATTTTAGAGAGATAGAGGGCAGAAGTGTTTCTGCTAATACCTATTGTTTCCTGCACCAAAGGATGTTGTGAATCATTGTATGACTGCGGAATACTTTTCAGTTTCTATATGTACAGCTGTCTATATGTACAGCTGTCTATAGGTACAACTGTCTATATGTACAGCTGTCGATTTTCGTTCAACTGGGTTGCACATGGTTCTTTATTTACATTTACCTGGCATACGAGTTTTGTTTAAATGTTGCATCCTTTGTAGTCAATCATTTTCGACTGCTTATCCATAATTCATCATTTGTACAAGTAAGCTGGACAGTCCTGTAATGCAGAACAAGACTGTTCTAGGAAACCTGGTGACGTGTTCTAGGAAACTTTGTGACGTGTTCTAACCTGTTTATAGGTAGGGCTGGATGTGGAGGCAGTATAGATATTTCAGAACTTAAATAAAATGCATACCAAATTTAAAAACAAACGGTGGAACGATTGTTATATAAATTTCACTATTTCTTGATAATCTTCACCTGCTGAAAGAAAACTGTTATTATTCACCTACTGCAGGAAAAGCAGAGAGAGAGAGAGAGAGAGAGAGAGAGAGAGAGAGAGAGAGAGAGAGAATCGGACAACTTTATAGAAGCGTCGCTTTGGCAAACCAAGGCTTTGGGGTAAAATTCTTTTCACGATTTCAGCCGAATATTTGATCAAGTCCAATACGATATCTTGATCTAGGATCATGCAAATTTATCGTTACAAATCCATTTGGGATTGACTGAGCGTGACTAAAGAAATTTCTAAAGAGGTTAAATCCATATCTCCACTGCACCAAGTCTGGTGAATATTTCGTAGCGTATGTGTGTCTACTCCATTGAATACAGCAAGAATATAGCAGTTATCTCTGATCACTTTTGGTATTTCAGTGTATCGTTGAGTGACATATATCACATCGATATTTTTATGCCTACGTCTGGAAAATATCCTAGCAGGATTCTTTTGATTGTCTAACATTACATCATCCTATACGACTAAATTGTTAATACTTCCATAAATAACATCAATGCTCGGTGCTTCCTCGATATCGGTTATAAACTCAATAATATCCTCATCGATTTCCGATTTTGCTTTCTCGTTAAAATCCTTTAACACTTCGTAACATTGCTGATCGTCTCGGGGCTACTAAATACAGCTTGTCCCATTTCATCCATCTCGTTATCAAATTAAGTAGCAGTTGTGTCTTGCCACTTCCAGATGGTCCGATTATAATCCTGCGAATAGAATTTGGTAGCGCTGCATGATGCTTAACTGGTTCTCGTGTTTTTGTCGCCGGAAAATCAATTACATTCATGTTATTATAAATAAATTATGGATCTATATTGTGTGAAATGTAAGAAGCGTACTAGCACAAACGACTTGACGACGATTACAACTAAAAATAACAGATCAGTACTTTCTGGTAAGTGTGTAGAATGTGGTACCAAAAAATTTAGATTTGTTTCTATGAAATCTGGAGATGTTTTTTAAAAAAAGGAGGAGGTGATGTTGCAGCCAAGTTAGTAAAACTCCCAGGAAAACACCATAGGCAAAATATCCGGGGGAAAAACACCTTCCATGCTATAGTTATTGTGGACCCGGGACCAGACTCGATATCAGACTCGATGATCAAAACCAACCCCGACCCGGTGAAAACCCAATAAACGCTATTGATAAGGCTTGTCGTGCTCATGATGTTGCTTATAAAAGCAGCAATCTGCAACACAGACATATCGCAGATGTGAAATTAATTCATGCGTTGAATTATATCACTGATAAATCCTTCAAAGAAAAGTTGGCTTCACGGTTGATAAAAATCGGCGGTGAAAAGTAAATTGATGTTGGGTGCTGGTAATTAATAACATCATGGAATCTATTTATTATTCCCCAAGAGGATACTGGAGGGGTAAATCAGCAATCAGCAAACTCGCTAGCGCTGCAAGGGTGAAAAATACCACTGCAGCGGATTGGTTATCTAAACAGGCGATATGGTAAATTTATCTACCACCGCTTAAACAAATTAACTTCTCACATTTTGATGTCAGCGCACCTAATGAGGTTCATCAGGCTGATATATTATTTCTGCCGCATGATGGTGTTTACAAGTATGCGTTAACCGTAGTAGATGTTGCGAGTCGATACAAACAAGCAGAGCCTCTAAAGACAAAGTCATCAACTGAAGTGGCTTCTGCGTTTGAAAGGATTTATCAATGGGGTCCTCTGCATTGGCCAAATCTATTACAAGTTGATCCTGGTAAGGAATTTCAGGGTGCACTGTTATCAACAATGAAGCATCATAATGTCACCATCAGACGAGGACATACTGCACTACGTCGTGATCAGGCAATTGTTGAACGATTTAATCGGACACTTGCTGAGCGGTTAGTTGGATATCAATACGCGAAGGAATTTATTCAGGATAAACGATCCAGTGAATGGGTCAAGAGATTACCAGGCGTGATTACAGCGCTGAATAATGAGATTACTCGAATAATAAACATGAAACCTAACAACGCGATTAAAAAATGTATATACCTGTAAAACCACAAAATGATTTTTCAAAACAACCAGTACTCGGCAATGTCACTGTTAGATATTTATATGAACCGGAGAGTTTGAAGGTGGCAAAAAAGAGCTACTGATCCTATTTGGAGTGTCACTGCGTATAAAATATCTAGCATAACACGATCCACGGGTAGACCGCCAGTCTATAGGTTGGATTCAACTGCTCCTCAGCGAGGGTTTACTCGTGAACAACTACAAGTGATACCCAAGGATAATCAATTACCGCCGCGTGGTCTTAACTAGCACCTCTGCGTCTGTTGCACTCAAGACAAATCAGCATCACATTATCTCTGGTATGACCTACGCTGCTATCTTTTCTATCTACGGTAAATTCGCAGGGGTCTTTATCCGACCAACACGAACGCAATATACAATTGAAACTCGCGCAGTGATTATTCTGTTGTTGTTTCAGTGTGATTATAAACTCTGCATCAATGTCAAAGTTTCTGTTATTTTTTTGGTCTTGTTGTTTATAACCAGAGAATTTTTCTGATTATGTCATCGCTGACAATATCACGTATTGTAGTGTCATTGTAGTCTAAAATAACTCTTCGAAGTTGATTTATTCTTCGTACTCTGAACACCGTAAGATAAACTTAATTCGACCACTCGATGCGATTATCGATGATCCAAACAATTGTATCGGATATAGTCAACCCCTGCGAAGAATGTATCGTCGCTGCGTATCCTAGCTTCCATGGGGATTTATCAGCACACAATGCATCTTCGACAACACTGATATCAACCAACACAATATCATTTATCACTAAAATCTGCTACTCTATCAGGCCTGTAATATCAACTTCGATATTTTGTCTTCGTGTATCCTTGGGTCTATAACACAATGGCACTGGAAGTGTTGCAAATTTTTCTTAATGCGTGTTAAATTACTTCATCTGAAGTGTATCTATGACTAACTCTCTACTTGCCACTATCAAATCGTTTGGTCTCCACGCTTCCCAAAAACATTTAATGGTGTTTCTGAAATTATTTAACGCGCTATTTCACACTGAATTCTATCCGGTTGTAATCTGATTAGTTTCTTGAACTCGCGTAATTCATTATCAAGTGATCTATGATCAGTATTAATTTGTTCATAATAGTCTACAAAATTCTTTAGCCAATTATGTGAAGACAAACCGACAAATAGTGGTGGTTAATCATGATCGCCACACATTATCACTTTTGTATTAGCTAGCAATAACCAATCTAGAAATTTTTGTAATACATCTAACGACACTGTGCATATCTCATCCCAAATGATGATTTCAGGAATATATTTTTCGCCCATTCGATCAGGAGTCCATTCATCACCTTTCCATCGAAAGAAACTGTGACAAGTGCAAGCATTAACCCCTCGTTGTTTCATCTCTCTTGCAAGTCTGTGTTGGTGTTAGAACAATCTTGTTTGATTTCCCTCAAAATAATTCAATAGCACGACTCGTCTTCCTTGACCCACCACAGCCGTTTAAATAACTGGTTTTATATCTACATATTGGATCGGATATCGAAGGTGCATTAGATAGTTCTGATATCTGATTATTTTTAAAGTAATTGTTTTCAATTTTAACATCTGCTGATTGTGAATAATCACGCAGTATTTCTTTTTTAATTCTCCATGATCCCCAACTCTCGTCTGAATTAGTGAATTCAGCCACTGCTTTTCTTTATGTTTTACGTCTACATAAAATGAATTAGTGGCGACTCTAACCGCGGTGTCAGGAAATCTATTTATAATCGACAGTAAATTAATAGAAGCATAAGCCAGCTTAGTACGTATATTGAAGATTTTCTCCATCTGTGTAAGTAACAATTGTACCTAATTTGGTTCCATCGGATAAGAAAGCATCTTTACGATCGACGTATATACCCCTAGATGTTACATATGCGATTATAAAATCGTATTCAGCATCATCTATAATCAACAGCGAAGAATATCGTTTGTGGTCGTATTTTCCACCTTGTGTGAATTTACCAATTATTCTTCTACCGAAATCTTTTGCGTGTTTATTTCTAACTTGTAATCTACAAGTCTATAATTTTGAATACGATATATGTGTACTATGGAGATGGTCTCGGCAATACCATTGCATGGTTATTTGCAAGAATGGCTCAAAACATAGCACCAATCGCAAAACAGTTATCAATGAAAGCTATTGATGTTATTCGTGATAAGGGTATTAGCGCTGTTGGTGATGTTGCCGGGAAAGCATTTCCGCGGCTAAAGAAAACTACTAGCGTTAGTTCGGAGACAAAAGAAACCAACAATGATTTCGTCATCAGTGATAAAGTCATTAGGACCACTACCATCTACGAAAATTATGCCTGCTAGTATTAGCAAAATAAAAAATAACGCGGTGGATCAAAAACTAGCATCACTGAGCAGCGGCCATGATAATATTACTGCAAATATGATAGCGGGAAGTGGCTTGGAATTGCGAGCGAGATCGCGATTTAGATCAAGAAATATATAATATGTTTAAATCGGCTCCTGATACAGCGTTCGATATGGATGCCCCAGTGCCCAAGAATGATTCTATACTCAATTATCAGTATTATTCCTATCATGCAATACAACCAAATAGTCAATCAAGAATCGAACTTCAAGTCCAGGATACAAGCAAATACTTTCTACCCGCTGAAGCATTTATCAAAGTAGAAGGAGAAATTGTAACAAATGTTGCAGCAGATACACCATATGCACTTATTGCCAAAGTCGGCTTTGTCAATAATGGCATCATGGCGCTATTCAGTAGCGCTAGATATATGCTTGATGGAAAAGGGATTGAATCCATAGAACATGATGTTGATGTTGCCACAACAATAGTGGGGTTAGCAAGATACTCCGATGATTATACAATATTTGCAGGTCCATCTATGATGTTCTCTAAGGATGCAACACGCGTATCAATGTTGGAAGGACAGCGTAGATTATTTTCATGCGCGATTCCACTGCATCATATATTTGGATTCTGCAGAAATGTTAGAAAAGTTATCTATGGAGCGAAGCATACAGTAGTCTTAGTGCGAAAAGGTGATGATAATGATGCAATCTGGAGGATTCCAGCAGATCCTGCACATCCGGATAATGACCTTTGTAAAGTAAATATAAGAAAACTATCACTGTGGATGCCAGTAATGACTCCATCAATCACCGCAGAGGAAAGATTACTATGGAATCATTGCTATCATGGCTAACAACAACAACTGATACTATGGATAGTACTGTTAATGGTGTATTTACATGGCACATGGCATCAAAACAAGGGATTTCTGCGACCCGGCATATATTTGATGCGTTACAGGATAGAACGCGAGTAGGTTCACAAACACGCAGCCATATGATATTTGATCAATTGGGTGTTAATGAAGTCTAGTTGAGGATAAACAACCAACAAGAACCATCCGAGGATATTTTACTTAATTACGAACAAAACCAAATAGCACGCGCGTATCATCGTTTGTTGTCATTTATGGGACGCGATAATAATGTGGATACCGGTCTGCAAATATCAGAATGGGATTTTAGAAAACTATATGCCATGTACTACTTTTCGTTGGAACATCTTGACTTAACTAGACAATCGGTCGTTCTTTCGAGCTCGTGTAACCGTTCCTCCTGCTGGTGGTTACAGATCAGTTGCTGTCATTCTCAGTGACAAATCAATGTTACTCGAAGGTGTTGGTGCACGAATGAGGGTAGTTGATGCACCAGTAGAAAATATGTAGACAATTAGATCAATATGTTATTAAATAAAATGTCATATAGTCATGTTAGTGTTACGTTAACTCCTGGTCAAATTAAAAAATTACAATCGGAATCAGATAAAAAAAATGTGGAACCACAATAACGCTGAAGCACAATCAGAAGTCTGGCGGTCAGAATAAACTGTCATTGACAGCTCGTCATGGTTCAGCGGAAACGGCCTGAGACTAGGAAGAATTTACTAACTCCAATATCGCATATATCGCCGATGTCAAATTTTGATTTAATCGACGCTGCTAAAAAACTAGCGATAAAAAAACTTTAGAGGTGTCTTTATGAGAGATCAACTACCACAACAACCAAACAACGCTGAAACCGGTATCATTAATCTCGATAACAACACCGGACCTGGAACTCACTGGTTTGCATACGCGATTGCTCCGCGTGTGATTGTTTATTTCGATTCATATGGGTTAGCAGCGCCTAAAGAATTTATGCGTTATATAAACCGCTTAAAAACTCCTATCTGGTATTCTACGCTACCAACAAAGAAAATGAATGACCCAACAATATGCGGCATAGAAGTATTAAATGTACTCAACACTATTTCATCATCGGGAAAACCATCAAATAAAACCGTCCAAGAATATACGAATATCCGCTTTTTAGAGAGAAATTATATAAAATAACATGATTGATATTTGGGGGAGATCTTTATCAAGCCTGAAAAAACCCTCCGCGGAAATATCTGCAACCGGTGATGTAAAAAAAGTAATTGAAGATGAAATATCTGAAAAGTTAAACCTCGCAAGTGTTGATCCCAATGACATAGTTGTATTTCAAGATCGTCAGGGTAAATTGAAAACTAGTAATGTTTCCCTTGATGATATTTTAGTTATACAACGCGGTGTAACGGAAAATGCTATCGCGGTTTTTCCGGTCAGGGTAAACTCAAACCAGATGTTCTCATTTCGACTATTGTGGATAGAATTAACAATTTAGAACCATTAGAAAAACTACGCGATGAATACGACGACCATATACCTAAATTCGATCAGTTTTCTAAATTACAAAGAAGTATAATTGACAATATTGACAAACCTCTAATAGATTTCTTTGGAAGTCCACCGGTGACCACACCGAACTCATGTAGATAAAAACCTCCATGGATAATTTGTCAAAGTTGCGATCCGATTATGACGCTCATATCAAACAATTTACTACGTTACGTAACACTTTAAAAAAAAACGGATGATGCCGTTGATAAATGTTTTGGTAAAAATGCTAAACCCGAAGAAATCAAAACAGATCTCGCTGGTATTATCACAAAACTCTATGAAATACCAGCGATTAATCTGCAAAGAGAAATTGTTCGCGAAGATATTAAAACGACCAATGATGTCATTAAGGATGATCTACCGAGAATAATAGAAAAATTTGAAAAATCCCTCACAAACAAAAAAATATCGTAAATAATGTGTACGCGATCCAACACGGATCATTGACGTGGACACCATCCACTAACATATTAAATATCACCGCGGCCGTCAAAGGTATTTATCAATTAACACTGGTGTCGCCGACTCAATTTAATATTTCATCAACGAGTTCATCTGGGGTCAACAATATGATACCAATGATCATCGACAAGGAAACAACTGAACGATTCACAATAATATCCACTGATAATAATTTGGCTAGGGTTTCAATAAGATGGTATGCGGAATTCGTAGCGGATTTAAGTAAACAATTTAATTAAAAATCCATAGGATTTTCAATGCTGACGAATTTAACGCCAGCAATTTGAAATCTATTATAATAAATAAAATGTCATCATTGGTAACGTCACAGCAATATCGCTATGATCAGGTCAGAGAATTTAAAACTAAACTCAAAACACTCACTGAGGAGTACCAAACAAAAATAAAAAAAAAATACCGACGAAGAATTACCGCATATGATGTTACCGTGTACTCGGTATCAGGTGTAATCACCGGAGCCGGTATAATACTCTCCTCGGTGACAATGATTGCCCCGATAGCTGTTCCAATTTGTATATCAGCGACGACAACAATCGCAAGAATTATTTCAATAATAACAAAAAAAAAATCATCATGCAGCCAGCGTAAACTGCAAGATTATGTAGTTACGTTCCATGTTGTGTCAACCGCGTACTCACAATAACCTCGATGATATCGTCCTCCCTCGATGATACATTAATATCCGATAATGAGTTTTTCGCGATGGTGCGTGTTTATGATTCCGCGATGTCAAAATTAGAAAAACAACATGAGTATAATAACAATGGCAACATCACAAGAACTACTTCAACGAATAGCGGAAAAAAAAGTAATCATATATCAAACACAATACAATTAAATGAAAAGAACATTGCAGCAATAATTGCCTTTATCAACAACAAAATAATAAAACAGTTTTCCCCTGGCCTTCAGTTGTGTATTTGATGTTGTATGCACCTACATGCTCTATAAAACACCAACATGCTTTATAAAAATCCAACATGGTCTATAAAACACCCACATACTCTATGAAATACCCACATGCTCTATAAAACACCCACAATCTCTATTAAAATCAATCCCAAATGCTCTATAAAACACCAACATGCTCTATGAAACACCTGTATGCTCTATAAAACACCAACATGCTCTATAAAACACCAACATGCTCTATGAAACACCTGTATGCTCTATAAAACACCCACAATCTCTATTAAAATCAATCCCAAATGCTCTATAAAACACCAACATGCTCTATGAAACACCTGTATGCTCTATAAAACACCAACATGCTCTATAAAACACCAACATGCTCTATGAAACACCTGTATGCTCTAAAAAACACCAACATGCTCTATAAAACATCCACAATCTCTATAAATATAACCTATCATACTCTATAAAAAACACCCACATGATCTATAAAACTCCCACATACTCTATGAAACATCAACATGCACTATAAAACACCATCATGCTTTATAAAACACCAACATGCTCTATCAAACAAAATGAGCTACTCTGCATACATTTTCCCACACGACCAATAGTCTTAAACTAGTAACAGAAAAGAGCGAAAACAACAAGTTGTGTCAAGTTCAATAAATAATATATTTCCTTTGAAAACAAAGCGAAAATTTAAAGAGAACATTCAGTATTGCTAATTAAATCCCAAATGGTCCTAAAAGTTATATCATATGTATAAACGTTCTAAGTTCCGATTGAATTCCAGTGGTGTTCCAAAAAAATTTCAATATTAAATGTGTTGATGGGCATGTAGCCTCTAATGTGTTAATGTGTCGACTGTTCTGGATTGTATCGAGAGGTAAGTCAGACATCTTACGTACTAGAATATTGCAATAACGCTTTAGGAAACCAGTAAATTTTGTGTTTTTTTATATATACCAATTTTACTTTTTGATATTTCAAAAGTAATGTATATCGTTTTCTTCTAGTATAGAAGTCAGTAATTGTTTTGCAAAGTAAGAGTTGTCTTCCTGAATTTACTTTGCAACTGTTACAATGAGAACAAATCTTCTTTGAGCAACATATCATATATATTCAGTAGCACTATTGATTTTCAAGGCTTATTGTACTTAGGGTAAAAGATGGTGGGTCAGTGGGTGGGGGAGGTAGAAATTAACTCAGCGATGCAAAACTATTTTCCGTATTAATTACAGTGCTTGTAAAAAAAGATTTTAGTATCGTTATTGTTTTTTTTTATATTTTAATTTCGTTCATATAGCTTGAACGTAGTCAACTGGATATATAACTTCCTATAAATTTTAAGCAAAATGAAATATTCATAGCAGACGTATTTAGTATACTGCAATGGCGGGTTAG
The DNA here is from genome assembly GCA_029339505.1 of Unio delphinus. Classification (NCBI taxonomy): domain Eukaryota; kingdom Metazoa; phylum Mollusca; class Bivalvia; order Unionida; family Unionidae; genus Unio; species Unio delphinus. The sequence continues at coordinate 11,622,873 of JAQISU010000081.1, forward strand.
AGGGCGGATGTCGGGATGACGGGGGGGGGGGGGCAGATGTTCATGGGTTCTTCATAAACCAAATATATTGGCCTCCATGATGCATATCGTGTGTTGAAAAATGGCGTTAAACCTTACAAAACTATAGCATACTGCAGCAAGACAGCAGTTACGGTAGCAAAAGACAAATCAATGGCTGTCTATCATCACACAGGAAAACAAAAAGATCTCTGTAAACAAGGCGATTTACTTAACATTAACATTTCTCCGTGAAGGAATGTGTATTGCGTTTTTGTCTAAAGTTAATGCGTTACATTCGTGATATAAATCAATCTTCCTTGTAATCAGAGAACGATATAGCCGTTCCTTTTATTTTTCCAGTTAGAAATCTAGTGGATCGGTGCATTTAACTGACTGCTCATTTCCGTTTGCGTGTCAGTATCATTCTCGTGAAACTGTATCCCTTCTCTTTGACGATGCAAACGTAAGAAAGTAGTATTGCTTCATATCATAGCAAAACGTACATGTATAGTCTCGCTTGCAAGGATGTCGAGTATACCTAACTAAACAACGCCTGTGACCTCTAACATTTAACCAATCTATTAGATTGCAAATATGTGATAAGTCTGAAAACGATGCACATACGGAAATATACCATATAGCCTCTCATACAGATCTTAACAATTTACCACGAACAAAACAAACAGCATTTCACCGTGTAAATTGGACTCTTGGTTAATCATCCCCCATGATACGCTATGAAAACTGATGAATCTAGTATAAGGTCTAGTGTTTATAGATGTACACAAAATTATTTAATTTCTTTAAAAAATCATTAAGAATATGTGATATTGACCAATGTGACTAACAAAGGTATAAATGGATACGTAAATACAAACAGGACATGCGCTAGGTTTATTACAATACCATCACTAACAAAGTAACGCCTTTGTAGGTTACATTAAAAAATTAATAATTATTGACGATGTCGAAATCTGATAAATACTTGAATTGGCACACACTCAATCAATACCTAATTTCTCGCGCGGCTGTACCACAGGGTCAAGGTTGCAAAAGAGTTATTGTTCGTAATGCTTCAAATGGCCTCTATTAGTTCCTATATGTCAAAGAAACACTGTCCTAGCAACATGCCCCATTAAAACCAACAGTAAGACACATAGTCTGCTCTTTAACCCTTTGTTCTATTAAATGGTTCAACGGTCAGTTTCTTATTTTTAATCTTAAAAGCTGAACATTCATTACAAAGGACATTGTATTATAATATTGTTTAAATTATATAGCGGAGATATAACTTTAAATAAAATTGATTTCATAGATTAAGTAAACAATCATTCCAAGTTAATTTGAAGTCCTCAATGGGCCATGTAGATAACAAGTGTAAGATGCACCAGAGTACACATGGAACTCTATGACACCAGTTGGTTATGTAGTTTTCACTGTTTATTGGACGTACATCATTTACAAATTATTCATATGTCACATAAAAGTCATTCAAACACATTGTATACTATTCATCCATAGGCACCAAATCTTAATCATCCAAGACACCATATGAGAATCATTCAAAGATACCATATGATAATCATTTCAAGCCACTATATCTTAATCATCCAAGACACCATATGAGAATAATTCAAAGATACCATATGATAATCATTTAAGGATACTGTATAATAATCATTCAAAGACACCATGTATTATTCACGCAAAGGCACCATATGATAATCCTTAAAAATCATCATATACTAATAATCGAAACACATTTACATCATTTCTTACCTTTTTATATCCTAGCGGTGGGTACAGCGTCTGCCTCATATGCGGTAGGTCGGGGGCTCGAACCACGAAAGAGTCATACCAATGAATTTCAAAAATGGTATTAACAGCTGTCTCGCTCGGAATTCAGCTTTGCGATGTTAGTTTTAGGACTGTTCGGTCAGGATAATGTCACTGGGTTGGACATCATGCTACATGTCTGCGGCGTGATGCCCCAGTGCTAGACATCAATATAAACTGCATCAATGCAGACATCATAGATATGGCTGAAACAGTTTCAAATCTATGATAAAAATAAAGTCACACTTACACACACACACACACACACACACACACACACACGCGCGCGCGCATGCATTATTACACAGGAACTGTGGACAATTACACAGAAACTGTTCTGAACACATGCATAATTACACATAAACTGTTTAAGATAATTAGCAAGCTTAATAAGTGAACTCTCAAACTAGCATGTGTAAAAGAGTGACCATACATCCATGTAAACTTGCACAGGATTGACCCTGCATCCATGATCACCAGTACAGGACTGACCGCACATCCATACAAGACTGTAAAAAGTAAAAGTTTACTTTGCTTGTACGTATTATTAATGTCTTGCCATTTTTGCAAATTAAATTTTATTTTAATGTTGTTTGGATTGAATGTGTTATTGATGAACACTTCATTAAGTGTAATTTATTGAAACGGATGAAAATATGTTAGAACATCAAAAGAAAAAAATAACGGATCTTTATTATATGTAGGTGGAATTCATCATTAAAATCACAGAAAGACAAAGTTAGTCAAATTATTATAATAAATGAAAACTGGGTTTTTAAAAGCTGTGTGGAAAGGTCCAACAAATAAAATTTTCAAAGTAATACCCGAGCAGGCTTTACGTAAAACAACTGTGTACATCGCTTCCACACATGAAAATAACAGCTTTCTAAAATTTTATATTTTGTTTTACCGAGTCACAAATCTTCATGGTGAAATAGTTTTTTGTCATGTTTTAAAATGGCTTAAGGAGTCATGATATATAATAGAAACTATTATAACGCTAATCCCAAACCCAGTATATAGACTATTATAACGCTAATCCTAAACCCGGTATATAGACTATTATAACGCTAATCCCAAACCCAGTATATAGACTATTATAACGCTAATCCTAAACCCGGTATATAGACTATTATAACGCTAATCCTAAACCCGGTATATAGACTATTATAACGCTAATCCTAAACCCGGTATATAGACTAGTATAATGCTAATCCTAAACCCGGTATATAGACCCTACCATACAATGAATGTTCAGTGTTCACGTATGTGGAGTTTTCGGTCATTGTACTCTGGCGCGTATTGAAGAAAAAAAATATATTAGCAATTTATATAATCATTAACCAAAATTGTTGGCAGTGTAAGCAGTTAGATATTTCTTGTATGTCAACACGTTAACATATTACTTTCTGTGAATCTAACTGGCCCAAATAAGTTGATGCAATACTTACGCGGTATTCTCATCATTGTTTGCTGCGACCGAGAGCAGATTCCTTGTTGCGCCTTCTGGAACATTATTTCACCATTACTTTGAAGAATATGACGATCGTTTTCTCCTGAATGACAAAGAAACATTACTAAAAACCTGTCAGCTATTACAAAAACGCTTCGTAGTGTGTTTTTTTATGTCGGAATATGGCTAATTTTCCCTAAGTGGAATTTTCCGAATGTAAAGCTAGATCAATGCACCTCATTCCCATAATTAAACGTCCACATAAATATAAGTAAATAAACTTCCTCTCGCATGAAAAGAAAGTCGATTAATGCATGTCTTCACTGATAGAAAGTTATCCAACATCAGACTTCTTACAAATAAAAAAATGCATATATCTGGTGACAATTAAGTAAAGCGCGAATAATTTTGATACAGGGCAAAACGTTCATATACTAGATTAAGTAATATGTCTGCATTCAGTAATCTTCTTTTACAAGAATATCCAATTAATGGAATGCTAATTTGTTGGATCTCTAAAAATTTCCGCTGGGTTAGTGTTAAACTCTTACGCAAGGTTACTATGACCAGCCAGAGACCGGAAACTTCGACGACCGGTCGCTTCACTTAACGAAAGCTTGCCGTTATCACACCTGTATGTTAAACGTTAGTTCAAGGATCAAAAGGAAAGTCTATGGGGTGAACGGGTCGTGTTCATATACGTCCTCACGTTGAAAGACATCGAAAGGGACAGTGTCCGCTAAGTTTGATTGGATCGGTCCACAGCGAAATCCAGTCAAAAATTTAGATAGATGGCGCGATTACAAATCCGAGCCAAATAATAGCTTCCGAAATTATAAGAGTAATTTCGTAATTTAGTATTATTCTGGAAGGAATGTAGCTCAATAGGGTTTACTCCGAGAAAGAAGCCACTCGTAATCTGGGGACAGAATTTAGAGGTAGATTCTATGGAAAGGCAAAGCTTCGAAAAAGTCAGTAAGTTATTTGCTCGATTTTCGCAGAATATTAGGGTATCATAATTGTAATTATTTTTAGTATGTACATGTAATTACTAGGATAGTTTAGTATGTACATGTAATTACTAGGATAGTTTAGTATGTAAAATTACCTCTGTAGTGTTTCATTTACATTCCTATTTGAGAAATAGGCTTGAGCGTTACGTAGAGATTTATTAGATATGATGCGAAATAATGTTGATAGTAACCTTGCGGTCAGAATTAATTTTGTAATTCGCTATTAGGTTACATAGGTTACTTTGTAGTAAACCAGTGCATTTGTTAATGTGTTATGTTACTTTACACAAGTCTGAATGGTGAATTTGGAAACATATTTGCCGTATATAAGATTAGTCACTATGGACGCATGCAAATATCAGAGCATGGATATTTGAATATTTGCTCACATTGCATGAGCTGTAAGGTAAAAAAATGCGTCTGATTATTGTGATACTGTTTAGGAATATGTACTGATGTGACGGAAAGTATTGATGTATGTATAAGAAGGAATTTATACTGTGCTGTATTATGACATTTGTTATACCATACAAGAACGTCTGGGTAATCTCGATTTGAACGAATGCGTGGCCGAAGAAATTTGACAGCCATTATCTGATGATGGGCTGTGTGTAGTGTGAGAAAAGAGGGTTAAAGAAAAGAGACTACCATCCTTATGTTTTCCCAGGAAGCCTTTTAGGGGACAGAGAACTTCCGGTTCCATTGTGTCCCAAGTCTTCTAGCGATGGAGTCGGATATGAGACTGAGACAGTAGAAGTCTACAGGAGTAAAGTATTGGGGGAGAAAGTGGAAGAGGGGGAGAAGAAGAATTTTGGAGATAGGTGGGGGAGGAAAAATAGAAGGAATGAGAGAGAGAGAGAGAGAGAGAGAGAGAGAGAGAGAGAGAGAGAGAGAGAGAGAGCAGATGAGTAGAAATCCAAGGATGTGTGGAAATCAATCTCACACTGCTAATTAAGTGATGCAACATACTTATTAAAGGGTTGACCGGAAGGAGCGTAATTGGTAATATTTGAGTCATGTGATTATTCAATTGTTATTAAAATGTTGTTCACTAAAGTTTAACCTCTTTTTTAATATTTAACCATCTAAACGTCGGCATTGCTGACTGGGAGCTCGGAGCGTTTCATCTATCTTTCAGTAAATTTAACTTACAACAAAACAGAGTCTGGGGTGAGACTCCTATAATAGTTTAAATAAATACTGGGAACACCCCACTCCAACCAGGTGGATTTTCACAGAAATCCATGTATATCTCGAGAATATGAACCACGTGTCAAATTTCCCATTGATTTGGAAGAACAGTTGCTCTGTGAATTAAAGTTTGTAAAATAAAATACGTTGTAATGTTACTGATTCCCATCTGACTATTGACTTATAACACATTTATGAAATTCGTTGAATAATTTCCAGTGCAATATTAAATAGTTACAATTTGGCGTCCTCCATAAATGCGGTGTTCGTAAATGCTCTATGGATAATAAAAATGATTCCGATCTTGATTGACGAATTTCGTTTAGTGCATGACTTTCAGTGCAATTCCCTAATCGTGAATACACAATTCTATATGTGATGATCTAAATGGACTTGTAGGTTAAAGGTCAGATGTAGGTCTGTAAGTACATGTATAAGCGCACTGCACTATCTTTTAACTATTCACTGCTTATATTTACCCGGTATTTGTTTTCTTATTTCATTATGAAATACCTTAACTCTCTACCGTAACCTTTAAGTAAATTTGGTAACGAAACTAAAGTTTTATTCACTAAAACTATGTAATGAAAATGTTGTAAGGTATATGCTGAAAAGACAGACAATTACCTGGACTGGCGACTTATCATCCAATAGGGTTTAGACATTATTAGCAGCGGGGAGAGGGAGGGGAGCCAACCATTTTTATAGATGCGTTATTTTGTTAAAATAACGGTTATTGCAATTCGCCAATTTATTTTCCCACGTGGTGAAAAAAAAAATACCTACGCGCCCCGAGTATATCCTCTCGGTGTGAAAACATATCCACGTCTCGATTAATTAACCATATATTATAATATGGATAATGGCAATTATCGGAGAATCGTATTATACTAGACTAGCTCGAGATAGATTGGCTGCGATTAAAAAGTTTATTCCGATACGAGATAAACTTAAAGAAAAACTTCAACGGCTACAGGATTCTCATGATAACTTTATAACTAGTATTGAACAGTTATTTAAACCTGTTACTACAGCCATTGAAAAGGCTGCTACGGCTACTGAACGAGCTATATTTGGAGATATTAAAGATGTAGAAAATAGAAAAAAAGGATAATTTTCCCGTTTTTAAAACAGATCGCTGGAGCTAAACCACAACCTCAGTTGTTGATCCTGTCAAAGAACAGTAAGGTGCTGTTGGTGGAACTCCAAGAGGAATTTCTTTCAGAGATAAATTTACTGAATCTGGTATCCAGATGTTCGAAAAATATAGAGTACGATCACATGATAAACTTCTTGAGTTGGGTCGTTCTGTCGCTGAATTATATAATTTGAGAAATGTGATTTGAAAATCTGAATATATTGAAGAAAAAAAACCATAAAGATTGGATCAACTGGGTGTATAAGTTAAATCAACGTATTAACCAGATAAATCAGGAAATATGTTTTCGTTGCGTTTCAGAGAAATGATAGAGTAGGTCGCCAAGATCAAAACCCGATGGTATTTGACCCGCTTGATGTTTCACAGGCTTCACTGAGAATAAATGGACATCAAGAACCATCAGAAGATATAATAATGAGTTTTAAACATAATCACGTTGAACGAGCGTATCATCGTTTGACGACTTTCCTAGGACGTGACTTAGATATCGATACGGGGATGTTAATATCTCAGCGCGATTTAGCAACGTTGTATCCAATCTACTACTTTTCACTGGAACACATGGAATTGTATCGGCAACCCGTTGTTGATATAATTTTCCGAGCTCATGTAGGTCGTTATCCTGTTGGTGGGTTTAGAACGATCGCTGTTATTATCAGTGATAAGGCAATGTTACTCGAGGGTGCTGGTGGGCGGATGAAAGTCGTTGATGCCCCAGTAGAAAACATGTAACGTTTTCCAAAAACATGTAACAATTAGATCAATCTAATTTTTAAACAAAAATGTCGTACAATCACGTTAATGTCACATTGATCCCTGGTCAGTCAAAGAAATTACAGTCGAAAAACGCTAGCACATGTGGCACAAAAATACCTTTGAAACGTGAACAGATCGCTAGTGGTGGACCAAATAAACTATCATTGACGAAAACTCAACTTAATCATTTCAATAAGGCGCTAAAAGCAAACAACCGCGTACTCGCAATTATCTGTGATGATATCGTCGTTGCTCGATGACACTATAATATCAGATAGCGAGTTCTCCGCGATGGTGAGCATCTATGATTCTGCGATGTCAAAATTAGAAAAACATATAGAAGATAATGGCAAAAATGTCGAAGACATCACCCCAAGAACTACATCAATGAATAGTCGAAAATACCACACCGGTGAAAACATCGTTGATATCAACCACGTCAAAAAAACCTTAATTCAGTATTGAATTTCCAACTCCGATTCCAGTAAAGAAAATCGCGCTAACTCAATTAGTTGTGTATCACAGCTGGCCCAATATCAGATCTGAATCATTTGCTGATAAACCACCCAATAACACCTTTATATTCGCGAACAAGGATACCCCGGATGGAACTCCAGATTGGCAAACAATATATCTTCCCAAGGGAAATTATCAAACGAGTATATCAACAAAGAAATTCAACGTAGGATAAAATCTCTCACGGGAGTAGAATCTAAAATCGAGATAACTGTTCATGAACCGTCGTTGTCAACCGCCATCGAAATAAACTCTCCAGAGTACCACGTAGATATATATAACTCTTCGATCAGAACCATATTAGGATGGCCTGAAAATCTACCACTGGAAAGAATACCATTGGGGGAAAACAACCTAAACGAGAAAAACTACCAGTGGAGAAACCACCAGTGGAGAAACCACTTGAACCTAAAAATCTGATTATACCTCAGATAAACAAGCATATCATGATGCAACGATCTCATATGAAAGAAATTTTTGTGTTCTGGATTTTGTTTTTTTTCCATAATAGAACAAGGTAGTGGATGGTATCAACCAGAACAAAGAAGAATTACTAGAAATTTCATAAAAATAAAAAATGATTTTGAAAAAAATAGACGTTAACTTAGCTAATTATTCCCTATAAGAACACTATATGAGACCTATGACAAATATCTTCAGAGAATTCCACGACGAGAAATCGTCAAGCACATAGAAATATGTAATCAACTAATCGTCGATATGGAAGTATTTAATTTACAAATTATTCAAACAGTGTTAAATGATGTAAGTCCTAAAACGAGAACAGAATTTACAAAGACATATAATATACGCGTAGAAGATATTCCAACATTTAAACTTCCAGGGTATAATGTACCCGAGCTATAACGAGAACAAAATGAGGTCATGAATGATTGATTTTCCCCTATACAAACCATCTGGGGTTTAGAAGAACCTCTCAATGATTTCTCTGTCCGACACAGATATCTTACATAAAATAATTCCCCAGACGGAACCGGTAGACATGTCTCTCAATGATGCACCTGTCCAACACATATCTTACATACAATAATTCCCCAGACGGAACCGGTAGACATGTTTCACCGCATAACGCTGATATATCATCGGTGATTGCGATAAACCTTATATGTGATATCATCGATGGAAGCTACCATGTGGATACAAAATTATCAAGTCGGGCCGCGCAAGGGTATATCCTATATACTTTTTTCCCTCAAGTACCCCTGGAAGTTTAATCGTACAAACACCAATTAATTCAGTATATTTAGCCTTGGATAAAAAAAATAAACTTTAAACTCGTCGAACAAAATTCTTACTTGATTTATTTACGAGATGAAGAATTACAAATTATCCTTGCTGTAAAATCTTAATATTTTTACAATAATTGAAAATAATAATAATAATAATAATAATAATAACAATAACAATGATAATAATAATAATAATAATAATAATAATAATAATAATAATAATAATAATAATGTATCAGTACGCACGAGAATATGTCTGTGATCGAGAAAAACTTGAAACCGCGATCAGAAAATTATTCAAGGAAGCAATCGTGGGAACTTTTGAACTTGTCATCGATGAATTCAGTAGCGAAGATTTTCTGTTGACGGATCACCAACTGGAACAACTTCGACGTAATCATATTACATTAATTAGTTGCAATCGTGATCAGATAGTAAACTACGCTCACTTGTGCATATCTCTGGAACACCTCAAAGAAATTGTATCGGTGAAGTCCTCTTGATAACATCGGGGATAAAGTATCAACAACAAATTAATTTTGATGAAAACAATCCAGCAGAAATATAAAAATCCACGATTCTGACCACCATTATTACCATATCTTTTATTTCTTTGATTTCCATTATAACTTCTGTCTCGTGATTTCCACCAAAATTTGTATTGGTGAAATTTTTCCGCATGTATATATGAGAACACCAACTTATCTTACCGACAACGACGAGAAAAAGATAATAGCGTTGCACGGTGATACACGACCCGTCGAAGTCGCCACCGAGTAGAAAATAGGATTATCAAGACTGTATACAATTGGGTCAAAATAACCGATTTCCGTTATAACACAAGGTAATGCTGAACAGTTCAAGCAGGCTCAACAACAGTACAGAGCTAACAAACGAAAACTTCCAGCAGATATCGCCGAGCTAAATAAAAATATCACTGAGTTAACAGCGTTGCGTGATCAACTACGAAAATCCGTGGAGAGCACCGAAGCTGATTACAAATAGGAAATTTCAGCGTTGAGAAAATCCAACGAGGAGTATCATAACGTGATAACCGCGTTGAGAAAATCCAACGATGAATACGCAACCGTGGTTTAAAAATAACAATACAACAATAAAGTATTTACCGTACACTATAAAAAAAACTTATCAATGAAAACAAAAAATTAGACTCGGAGATAAAACAACTAAACGGTGATTTAGAAATGAATAAAACATTCAGGGATGGTTATCTAGATACGAAGAACCTCTATACACGTTTTAATCCGACTATAGTACCTATTAGTCATTGATGAAATTTCCACTTAAATTATCCATTTTCAAGTACTTTTTTTCGAATTCTTTCCCTTTGGAGTCATTGATTAATTCTTCGTTGAATACATCCCCGACCCGTTTAAGAATCTTCGCTATGATCGTGGATACCGCAATGAAATTTTCTTCCGCGGGAATATTTTTATATATAATTTGATTTCGTTCCCTGGAAATAATCTTCATTACCCGGTATTCTGATCTATACGTTGGAAAACCCAATTTCCTCGCTGAAGTTATTCGGTGTCGATGTAGTCATTCGTAAACGTGGTACTGTCGTGGTGATGCTGTACATGATCGAGTTCGATTTTGAATTTGGCGATATTTTCATCATTCATTATATATATATATATATATATATATATATATATATATATATATATATATATATATATATATATATATATATATATATATATATATATATGCGTTTTGTTTTAAATGTTTATCAGCGATGTCATTTATTGTACACGTTGCATTTCCAATCTCATTGAGTATTTTATACAACGGGATAATTTTTCCTGCGAAGTAGTCTCCGATAATTGCAAATTCACACTGCAGTAAACGTATATATATATATATATATATATATATATATATATATATATATATATATATATATATATATATTCCATTGGTGGTACAAGAATAAAACCATACATTCTTCTTGTTGTTCACGAGTTTATTAATCCACAACCAGCACATAATTCTGTTTTTTATCGAACTCCAATACCACAACCGATACAGGGTTGAGTTCCTGAGCTTCCTCAAAGGATATTTCGTGCGTGATACCCACAGAACTCCTAACTGCATAATTTACCACAACGAGTGGTTGCTCCAATTGGTAACCAATTGCAATTGTTCATTATATATAAAAGTTTTATTTCTAATATTTCCGAGGTAAATACTCCTTGGCAACGAAGATTATTTGATCTAGATGGTATAACTGTACCAATTGCGCAAGTCCAGGTGGGTGGAGCTTAAAGTGTAGGGTCCATTGCAATCAGAAAAAAACAATAACACTAGCTATGATTGGTGGATTATGTAAGAGTTGTACTTTCTGTTAGGCTTAAAAAATAGTTTAGCCTCTTGGCAACATGTGGATTTATGCTAATTCCTATATAGATCATATTTTGTATTTTGTATGATTTTTTTGAAAATGTGATACATATGACTGAAAATAGGTATGGTGTGACTAGATAACTCATACCCCTGTCTAGTTCCAGCAGAGTTATCTCTCTTAAATGCAATGGAGTATCTGGTTTTGTCATCATCAAATTGACAATCTAACACGGTTTTCTATGCCAGTTTGTGAGATGCACGCTAAATTAGGATAAAAAATATATTCATCTCTCCAAATATTAGCATTGAAGTCTATGGAAAAACAATTGGTACCGTGATACCTAAAGGATAATACCAGCTTCACAGTGTATCCATAGTAACGAGTATGCATAGCCACCATTTATATACTGTCATAGTGTCATTTGGTTAAACAATGGATATTGACATGTTTTGGTCTAATATTGACAGACTTTTACATAGAAAATGTAGAAAATAACACAGTAGCTTTGGAATGGGGCTTTTGTAACTATATCTATGACATATATAGACTGATGGCTTTGTGACTGTGTAGTCAGCTCCAATATTAGCATTCAGGCATAAATATAAGTTATGTAAAGTTAATATAGTTAATTCTAGCCAAATATTGACTATTTTGTGCGCAAAAGATGAAAAATCATGGATAAAAAACAACTTTTTTGTTCGTGTAAAGCATGTTATACACCAGGATAGAGGAGACTCTTGGTCCATGTGTAGATAGTTCATTTGTATCTTAAAGAATATTCTGGTATATGTATTTTAGGTAGTTTGCTAAAGATATGGTATTCCTTCCTATTTTGATTTTAATTTTCCTGCTCTAATTGTCTTTTTTGTAAACTTTTGTGTCTTGAAATTAAAAATGCGATTCTCTAGTTAGTTACATAATCATTCTTGAGGCCTCCACTACATATATAATCCTGGATTTTAGGTTCTCACTTTATCAGTAATACATTTTTGGATAATTTAATTGCATTGAAGTTAATACATGTGTTCTTGAACTCATCTGTATTACATGGATAATATATTGGAGGAAATAAAAAGTACACACCTTATGTATATCATTCAGTTATCTCCCTTACACCAGACATAACATTTCAATAAATAGAAACCCACAATGTTAGTGATGTTGTATAAAAATAAGAGAAGATTTGTGAAATATCATATTAGCCCTCGGTCTTGATGCAAATTTAACTAGAAGTACTTTAATAATTTCTCCCAGTAAAGTTTACAAGTTTGAAAACTGATCCAACATGCTTTGTTTAGTTTAGATATTTTCTGCCTAATTGAAGCCCATTATTATTAATTTCATATTTAGAAGAAATATGAATTATATGCATATATATTATCTACATTATTCACCCTTTTATATTAGCTGGGAATGAACACCATGTCACCTGATATTTGGTGCCTGTAAGGGATGTTATAGTACAGGTGCCTTTTTTATTTTTCCTGCACCTATGGTCCACTGCCCCCAAATATTGTCCAAGGTAATATCATCAAGCTTTCGCTTATCATTTTTCTCATTGCTGCTTGTGTCGCCTTTAATTCCAGTATTATTAGCTACATCTCTCATTTAGATAAACACTTTCCTCCTGTTTTTAAATCCACTGGACTCACCATACTCATTATTAAACTTTAGCCTTTTATCTTTATTTTAGTCCCCATTTTCACCCCCAAATCCAACATAACCACTTAGAAAGCTGTTATCTACTTTATTTGGTGTCATATTGGCTTATTGCATCAATTGTATTCACTACACAAAGGAGGAAACTTTCTATTTGTATGACAAAGAGGCTGGGTAGCTTGACCTTTGTGTGAGGACTGGGGGTTAGTGACCTCTTCCATATGCTGACAGTATAAAGTGTTCAAAGCTAATACTTCATAATTAGATTGGGCCATGTCCACCTGTACTGTTGTAACTTTATGTGTTCATGAAACAAATATAAGTCCTTTATTTAAGATCAAAATGTCTCTTTAACAGTAGAACCGGTACATGCTAACTAGTGCATTGACCTTTGACCTTACTATTAAAGAATATGACATAATGTGATTTATCCCATATCACCAAAGTGAAGTTCGATAAGTGCTAATATAAATAAACACAACTCATAGTTAAAAGAATTCATTTTATTTCAAAAGATGAGTTTGATAGTGAAGCAAAGGTATGAAAACAAGAGTTCAAACAGCTCAATAACATTTCTATACACAATCATATAGAACATAGCTTAGTACTTCATAAAATTGTTTTTGACAAGCGAGACTAAGTACATTTTGTACTTATATAGTCCCGAGCTATTTCACAGATTATTGGAAAAATCAAGGTTTGCTATAGGTATAACGGTACCAATTGCGCAAGTCCAGGTGGGTGGAGATTAAAGTGTAGGGTCCATTGCAATCAGAAAAAACAATAGCACTAGCTATGATTGGTGGATTATGTAAGAGTTGTACTTTCTGTTAGGCTTAAAAAATAGTTTAGCCTCTTGGCAACATGTGGATTTATGCTAATTCCTATATAGATCATATTTTGTATTTTGTATGATTTTTTGAAAATGTGATACATATGACTGAAAATAGGTATGTTGTGACTAGATAACTCATACCCCTATCTAGTTCCAGCAGAGTTATCTCTCTTAAATGCAATGAAGTACCTGGTTTGGCATCATCAAATTGACAATCTAACATGGTTTTGTATGCCAGTTTGTGAGATGCACGTTAAATTAGGATAAAAAAATATATTCATCTCTCCAAATATTAGCATTGAGGTCTATGGAAAAACAATTGGTACCGTGATACCTAAAGGATAATACCAGCTTCACAGTGTATCCATAGTAACGAGTATACATAGCTACCATTTATATACTGTCATAGTGTCATTTGGTTAAACAATGGATATTGACATGTTTTGGTCTAATATTGACAGACTTTACATAGAAACTGTAGAAAATAACACACATTAGTTTTGGAATGGGGCTTTTGTAACTATATCTATGACATATATAGACTGATGGCTTTGTGACTGTGTAGTCAGCTCCAATATTAGCATTCAGGCAAAAAAAATAAGTTATGTAAAGTTAATATAGTTAATTCTAGCCACATATTGACTATTTTGTGCGCAAAAGATGAAAAATCATGGATAAAAAACAACTTTTTTGTTCGTGTAAAGCATGTTATACACCAGGATAGAGGAGACTCCTGGTCCATGTGTAGATAGTTCACTTGTATCTTAAAGAATATTCTGGTATATGTATTTTAGGTAGTTTGCTAAAGATATGGTATTCCTTCCTATTTTGATTTTAATTTTCCTGCTCTAATTGTCTTTTTTGTAAACTTTTGTGTCTTGAAATTAAAAATGCGATTCTCTAGTTAGTTACATAATCATTCTTGAGGCCTCCACTACATATATAATCCTGGATTTTAGGTTCTCACTTTATCAGTAATACATTTTTGGATAATTTAATTGCATTGAAGTTAATACATGTGTTCTTGAACTCATCTGTATTACATGGATAATATATTGGAGGAAATAAAAAGTACACACCTTATGTATATCATTCAGTTATCTCCCTTACACCAGACATAACATTTCAATAAATAGAAACCCACAATGTTAGTGATGTTGTATAAAAATAAGAGAAGATTTGTGAAATATCATATTAGCCCTCGGTCTTGATGCAAATTTAACTAGAAGTACTTTAATAATTTCTCCCAGTAAAGTTTACAAGTTTGAAAACTGATCCAACATGCTTTGTTTAGTTTAGATATTTTCTGCCTAATTGAAGCCCATTATTATTAATTTCATATTTAGAAGAAATATGAATTATATGCATATATATTATCTACATTATTCACCCTTTTATATTAGCTGGGAATGAACACCATGTCACCTGATATTTGGTGCCTGTAAGGGATGTTATAGTACAGGTGCCTTTTTTATTTTTCCTGCACCTATGGTCCACTGCCCCCAAATATTGTCCAAGGTAATATCATCAAGCTTTCGCTTATCATTTTTCTCATTGCTGCTTGTGTCGCCTTTAATTCCAGTATTATTAGCTACATCTCTCATTTAGATAAACACTTTCCTCCTGTTTTTAAATCCACTGGACTCACCATACTCATTATTAAACTTTAGCCTTTTATCTTTATTTTAGTCCCCATTTTCACCCCCAAATCCAACATAACCACTTAGAAAGCTGTTATCTACTTTATTTGGTGTCATATTGGCTTATTGCATCAATTGTATTCACTACACAAAGGAGGAAACTTTCTATTTGTATGACAAAGAGGCTGGGTAGCTTGACCTTTGTGTGAGGACTGGGGGTTAGTGACCTCTTCCATATGCTGACAGTATAAAGTGTTCAAAGCTAATACTTCATAATTAGATTGGGCCATGTCCACCTGTACTGTTGTAACTTTATGTGTTCATGAAACAAATATAAGTCCTTTATTTAAGATCAAAATGTCTCTTTAACAGTAGAACCGGTACATGCTAACTAGTGCATTGACCTTTGACCTTACTATTAAAGAATATGACATAATGTGATTTATCCCATATCACCAAAATGAAGTTCGATAAGTGCTAATATAAATAAAACACAACTCATAGTTAAAAGAATTCATTTTATTTCAAAAGATGAGTTTGATAGTGAAGCAAAGGTATGAAAACAAGAGTTCAAACAGCTCAATAACATTTCTATACACAATCATATAGAACATAGCTTAGTACTTCATAAAATTGTTTTTGACAAGCGAGACTAAGTACATTTTGTACTTATATAGTCCCGAGCTATTTCACAGATTATTGGAAAAATCAAGGTTTGCTATAGGTATAACGGTACCAATTGCGCAAGTCCAGGTGGGTGGAGATTAAAGTGTAGGGTCCATTGCAATCAGAAAAAACAATAGCACTAGCTATGATTGGTGGATTATGTAAGAGTTGTACTTTCTGTTAGGCTTAAAAAATAGTTTAGCCTCTTGGCAACATGTGGATTTATGCTAATTCCTATATAGATCATATTTTGTATTTTGTATGATTTTTTGAAAATGTGATACATATGACTGAAAATAGGTATGTTGTGACTAGATAACTCATACCCCTATCTAGTTCCAGCAGAGTTATCTCTCTTAAATGCAATGAAGTACCTGGTTTGGCATCATCAAATTGACAATCTAACATGGTTTTGTATGCCAGTTTGTGAGATGCACGTTAAATTAGGATAAAAAAATATATTCATCTCTCCAAATATTAGCATTGAGGTCTATGGAAAAACAATTGGTACCGTGATACCTAAAGGATAATACCAGCTTCACAGTGTATCCATAGTAACGAGTATACATAGCTACCATTTATATACTGTCATAGTGTCATTTGGTTAAACAATGGATATTGACATGTTTTGGTCTAATATTGACAGACTTTACATAGAAACTGTAGAAAATAACACACATTAGTTTTGGAATGGGGCTTTTGTAACTATATCTATGACATATATAGACTGATGGCTTTGTGACTGTGTAGTCAGCTCCAATATTAGCATTCAGGCAAAAAAAATAAGTTATGTAAAGTTAATATAGTTAATTCTAGCCACATATTGACTATTTTGTGCGCAAAAGATGAAAAATCATGGATAAAAAACAACTTTTTTGTTCGTGTAAAGCATGTTATACACCAGGATAGAGGAGACTCCTGGTCCATGTGTAGATAGTTCACTTGTATCTTAAAGAATATTCTGGTATATGTATTTTAGGTAGTTTGCTAAAGATATGGTATTCCTTCCTATTTTGATTTTAATTTTCCTGCTCTAATTGTCTTTTTTGTAAACTTTTGTGTCTTGAAATTAAAAATGCGATTCCCTAGTTAGTTACATAATCATTCTTGAGGCCTCCACTACATATATAATCCTGGATTTTAGGTTCTCACTTTATCAGTAATACATTTTTGGATAATTTAATTGCATTGAAGTTAATACATGTGTTCTTGAACTCATCTGTATTACATGGATAATATATTGGAGGAAATAAAAAGTACACACCTTATGTATATCATTCAGTTATCTCCCTTACACCAGACATAACATTTCAATAAATAGAAACCCACAATGTTAGTGATGTTGTATAAAAATAAGAGAAGATTTGTGAAATATCATATTAGCCCTCGGTCTTGATGCAAATTTAACTAGAAGTACTTTAATAATTTCTCCCAGTAAAGTTTACAAGTTTGAAAACTGATCCAACATGCTTTGTTTGGTTTAGGTATTTTCTGCCTAATTGAAGCCCATTATTAATAATTTCATATTTAGAAGAAATATGAATTATATGCATATATATTATCTACATTATTCACCCTTTTATATTAGCTGGGAATGAACACCATGTCACCTGATATTTGGTGCCTGTAAGGGATGTTATAGTACAGGTGCCTTTTTTATTTTTCCTGCACCTATGGTCCACTGCCCCCAAATATTGTCCAAGGTAATATCATCAAGCTTTCGCTTATCATTTTTCTCATTGCTGCTTGTGTCGCCTTTAATTCCAGTATTATTAGCTACATCTCTCATTTAGATAAACACTTTCCTCCTGTTTTTAAATCCACTGGACTCACCATACTCATTATTAAACTTTAGCCTTTTATCTTTATTTTAGTCCCCATTTTCACCCCCAAATCCAACATAACCACTTAGAAAGCTGTTATCTACTTTATTTGGTGTCATATTGGCTTATTGCATCAATTGTATTCACTACACAAAGGAGGAAGCTTTCTATTTGTATGACAAAGAGGCTGGGTAGCTTGACCTTTGTGTGAGGACTGGGGGTTAGTGACCTCTTCCATATGCTGACAGTATAAAGTGTTCACAAAGCTAATACTTCATAATTAGATTGGGCCATGTCCACCTGTACTGTTGTAACTTTATGTGTTCATGAAACAAATATAAGTCCTTTATTTAAGATCAAAATGTCTCTTTAACAGTAGAACCGGTACATGCTAACTAGTGCATTGACCTTTGACCTTACTATTAAACAATATGACATAATGTGATTTATCCCATATCACCAAAGTGAAGTTCGATAAGTGCTAATATGAATAAAACACAACTCATAGTTAAAAGAATTCATTTTATTTCAAAAGATGAGTTTGATAGTGAAGCAAAGGTATGAAAACAAGAGTTCAAACAGCTCGATAACATTTCTATACACAATCATATAGAACATAGCTTAGTACTTCATAAAATTGTTTTTGACAAGCGAGACTAAGTACATTTTGTACTTATATAGTCCCGAGCTATTTCACAGATTATTGGAAAAATCAAGGTTTGCTATAGGTATAACGGTACCAATTGCGCAAGTCCAGGTGGGTGGAGATTAAAGTGTAGGGTCCATTGCAATCAGAAAAAACAATAACACTAGCTATGATTGGTGGATTATGTAAGAGTTGTACTTTCTGTTAGGCTTAAAAAATAGTTTAGCCTCTTGGCAACATGTGGATTTATGCAAATTCCTATATAGATCATATTTTGTATTTTGTATGATCTTTTGAAAATGTGATACATATGACTGAAAATAGATATGTTGTGACTAGATAACTCATACCCCTATCTAGTTCCAGCAGAGTTATCTCTCTTAAATGCAATGAAGTACCTGGTTTGGCATCATCAAATTGACAATCTAACATGGTTTTGTATGCCAGTTTGTGAGATGCACGCTAAATTAGGATAAAAAATATATTCATCTCTCCAAATATTAGCATTGAGGTCTATGGAAAAACAATTGGTACCGTGATACCTAAAGGATAATACCAGCTTCACAGTGTATCCATAGTAACGAGTATACATAGCTACCATTTATATACTGTCATAGTGTCATTTGGTTAAACAATGGATATTGACATGTTTTGGTCTAATATTGACAGACTTTACATAGAAAATGTAGAAAATAACACATTAGTTTTGGAATGGGGCTTTTGTAACTATATCTATGACATATATAGACTGATGGCTTTGTGACTGTGTAGTCAGCTCCAATATTAGCATTCAGGCAAAAAAAATAAGTTATGTAAAGTTAATATAGTTAATTCTAGCCACATATTGACTATTTTGTGCGCAAAAGATGAAAAATCATGGATAAAAAACAACTTTTTTGTTCGTGTAAAGCATGTTATACACCAGGATAGAGGAGACTCCTGGTCCATGTGTAGATAGTTCACTTGTATCTTAAAGAATATTCTGGTATATGTATTTTAGGTAGTTTGCTAAAGATATGGTATTCCTTCCTATTTTGATTTTAATTTTCCTGCTCTAATTGTCTTTTTTGTAAACTTTTGTGTCTTGAAATTAAAAATGCGATTCTCTAGTTAGTTACATAATCATTCTTGAGGCCTCCACTACATATATAATCCTGGATTTTAGGTTCTCACTTTATCAGTAATACATTTTTGGATAATTTAATTGCATTGAAGTTAATACATGTGTTCTTGAACTCATCTGTATTACATGGATAATATATTGGAGGAAATAAAAAGTACACACCTTATGTATATCATTCAGTTATCTCCCTTACACCAGACATAACATTTCAATAAATAGAAACCCACAATGTTAGTGATGTTGTATAAAAATAAGAGAAGATTTGTGAAATATCATATTAGCCCTCGGTCTTGATGCAAATTTAACTAGAAGTACTTTAATAATTTCTCCCAGTAAAGTTTACAAGTTTGAAAACTGATCCAACATGCTTTGTTTGGTTTAGGTATTTTCTGCCTAATTGAAGCCCATTATTAATAATTTCATATTTAGAAGAAATATGAATTATATGCATATATATTATCTACATTATTCACCCTTTTATATTAGCTGGGAATGAACACCATGTCACCTGATATTTGGTGCCTGTAAGGGATGTTATAGTACAGGTGCCTTTTTTATTTTTCCTGCACCTATGGTCCACTGCCCCCAAATATTGTCCAAGGTAATATCATCAAGCTTTCGCTTATCATTTTTCTCATTGCTGCTTGTGTCGCCTTTAATTCCAGTATTATTAGCTACATCTCTCATTTAGATAAACACTTTCCTCCTGTTTTTAAATCCACTGGACTCACCATACTCATTATTAAACTTTAGCCTTTTATCTTTATTTTAGTCCCCATTTTCACCCCCAAATCCAACATAACCACTTAGAAAGCTGTTATCTACTTTATTTGGTGTCATATTGGCTTATTGCATCAATTGTATTCACTACACAAAGGAGGAAGCTTTCTATTTGTATGACAAAGAGGCTGGGTAGCTTGACCTTTGTGTGAGGACTGGGGGTTAGTGACCTCTTCCATATGCTGACAGTATAAAGTGTTCACAAAGCTAATACTTCATAATTAGATTGGGCCATGTCCACCTGTACTGTTGTAACTTTATGTGTTCATGAAACAAATATAAGTCCTTTATTTAAGATCAAAATGTCTCTTTAACAGTAGAACCGGTACATGCTAACTAGTGCATTGACCTTTGACCTTACTATTAAACAATATGACATAATGTGATTTATCCCATATCACCAAAGTGAAGTTCGATAAGTGCTAATATGAATAAAACACAACTCATAGTTAAAAGAATTCATTTTATTTCAAAAGATGAGTTTGATAGTGAAGCAAAGGTATGAAAACAAGAGTTCAAACAGCTCGATAACATTTCTATACACAATCATATAGAACATAGCTTAGTACTTCATAAAATTGTTTTTGACAAGCGAGACTAAGTACATTTTGTACTTATATAGTCCCGAGCTATTTCACAGATTATTGGAAAAATCAAGGTTTGCTATAGGTATAACGGTACCAATTGCGCAAGTCCAGGTGGGTGGAAATTAAAGTGTAGGGTCCATTGCAATCAGAAAAAACAATAACACTAGCTATGATTGGTGGATTATGTAAGAGTTGTACTTTCTGTTAGGCTTAAAAAATAGTTTAGCCTCTTGGCAACATGTGGATTTATGCAAATTCCTATATAGATCATATTTTGTATTTTGTATGATTTTTTGAAAATGTGATACATATGACTGAAAATAGGTATGTTGTGACTAGATAACTCATACCCCTATCTAGTTCCAGCAGAGTTATCTCTCTTAAATGCAATGAAGTACCTGGTTTGGCATCATCAAATTGACAATCTAACATGGTTTTGTATGCCAGTTTGTGAGATGCACGTTAAATTAGGATAAAAAATATATTCATCTCTCCAAATATTAGCATTGAGGTCTATGGAAAAACAATTGGTACCGTGATACCTAAAGGATAATACCAGCTTCACAGTGTATCCATAGTAACGAGTATACATAGCTACCATTTATATACTGTCATAGTGTCATTTGGTTAAACAATGGATATTGACATGTTTTGGTCTAATATTGACAGACTTTACATAGAAAATATAGAAAATAACACACATTAGTTTTGGAATCGGGCTTTTGTAACTATATCTATGACATATATAGACTGATGGCTTTGTGACTGTGTAGTCAGCTCCAATATTAGCATTCAGGCAAAAAAAATAAGTTATGTAAAGTTAATATAGTTAATTCTAGCCACATATTGACTATTTTGTGCGCAAAAGATGAAAAATCATGGATAAAAAACAACCTTTTTGTTCGTGTAAAGCATGTTATACACCAGGATAGAGGAGACTCCTGGTCCATGTGTAGATAGTTCACTTGTATCTTAAAGAATATTCTGGTATATGTATTTTAGGTAGTTTGCTAAAGATATGGTATTCCTTCCTATTTTGATTTTAATTGTCCTGCTCTAATTGTCTTTTTTGTAAACTTTTGTGTCTTGAAATTAAAAATGCGATTCTCTAGTTAGTTACATAATCATTCTTGAGGTCTCCACTACATATATAATCCTGGATTTTAGGTTCTCACTTTATCAGTAATACATTTTTGGATAATTTAATTGCATTGAAGTTAATACATGTGTTCTTGAACTCATCTGTATTACATGGATAATATATTGGAGGAAATAAAAAGTACACACCTTATGTATATCATTCAGTTATCTCCCTTACACCAGACATAACATTTCAATAAATAGAAATCCACAATGTTAGTGATGTTGTATAAAAATAAGAGAAGATTTGTGAAATATCATATTAGCCCTCGGTCTTAATGCAAATTTAACTAGAAGTACTTTAATAATTTCTCCGATTAAAGTTTACAAGTTTGAAAACTGATCTAACATGCTTTGTTTGGTTTAGGTATTTTCTGCCTAATTGAAGCCCATTATTATTAATTTCATATTTAGAAGAAATATGAATTATATGCATATATATTATCTACATTATTCACCCTTTTATATTAGCTGGGAATGAACACCATGTCACCTGATATTTGGTGCCTGTAAGGGATGTTATAGCACAGGTGCCTTTTTTATTGTTCCTGCACCTATGGTCCACTGCCCCCAAATATTGTCCAAGGTAATATCATCAAGCTTTCGCTTATCATTTTTCTCATTGCTGCTTGTGTCGCCTTTAATTCCAGTATTATTAGCTACATCTCTCATTTAGATAAACACTTTCCTCCTGTTTTTAAATCCACTGGACTCACCATACTCACTGTTAAACTTTAGCCTTTTATCTTTATTTTAGTCCCCATTTTCACCCCCAAATCCAACATAACCACTTAGAAAGCTGTTATCTACTTTATTTGGTGTCATATTGGCTTATTGCATCAATTGTATTCACTACACAAAGGAGGAAGCTTTCTATTTGTATGACAAAGAGGCTGGGTAGCTTGACCTTTGTGTGAGGACTGGGGGTTAGTGACCTCTTCCATATGCTGACAGTATAAAGTGTTCAAAGCTAATACTTCATAATTAGATTGGGCCATGTCCATCTGTCCCTGTTGTAACTTTATGTGTTCATGAAACAAATATAAGTCCTTTATTTAAGATCAAAATGTCTCTTTAACAGTAGAACCGGTACATGCTAACTAGTGCATTGACCTTTGACCATACTATTAAACAATATGACATAATGTGATTTATCCCATATCACCAAAGTGAAGTTCGATAAGTGCTAATATGAATAAAACACAACTCATAGTTAAAAGAATTCATTTTATTTCAAAAGATGAGTTTGATAGTGAAGCAAAGGTATGAAAACAAGAGTTCAAACAGCTCAATAACATTTCTATACACAATCATATAGAACATAGCTTAGTACTTCATAAAATTGTTTTTGACAAGCGAGACTAAGTACATTTTGTACTTATATAGTCCTGAGCTATTTCACAGATTATTGGAAAAATCAAGGTTTGCTATAGGTATAACGGTACCAATTGCGCAATTCTAGGTGGGTGGAGCTTAAAGTGTAGGGTCCATTGCAATCAGAAAAAAACAATAACACTAGCTATGGTTGGTGGATTATATAAGAGTTATACTTTCTGTTAGGCTTAAAAAATAGTTTAGCCTCTTGGCAACATGTGGATTTATGCTAATTCCTATATTGATCATATTTTGTATTTTGTATGCTTTTTTGAAAATGTGATACATATGACTGAAAATAGATATGTTGTGACTAGATAACTCATACCCCTGTCTAGTTTCAGCAGAGTTATCTCTTTTAAATGCAATGAAGTACCTGGTTTTGTCATCATCAGAATGGCAATCTAACATTTTCTCTATACCAGTGTGTGAGATGCACGCTAAATTAGGATAGAATATATATCTATCTCTCCAAATATTAGCATTGAGGTCTATGGAAAAACAATTAGTACCGTGATACCAGATCGGAGAATAAAAACTCAATCGTAGATGTCAAAAAATAGAAATAGTATCAAACACGGAAAAAACGAATTTCGAAAATATGGTACAGCTTATACTTGGTCGACGTATCGAACTTCTCGTATCGATTATACTATGACAGATCTGCGCGCCCGATAAATATTTTCCAAGATAGATCGCGATAACAAACAATATTACATACAAGTACAATTTAGTAGAGTTTCCAAACATGGATGGAAAGTTTATGATAAACTTGAGCGGGTGATGACGGTAAATAAAAAACAAGCAATTATTAACAATGAAACAAAACCAGGTATGCTAACCGGGATCGATAATGCATATTTCAGTACAGCATATCTTGTAACCGTAGCAATATATGGAATCTTCTTAATAAAACAACCAAACATTGATAAACTCCCCCCGATGAGAGTTTCATCCATGTTGAATTGTGTAGCAGAGCGAGTTACCGAACATTTCAATTATGCTCAACGAGGAAACAGTTTAACCGAATTGAGAAAATCCAAAATAGCTAAATGGGCGGAATCAGTTAAGGAAACAGGAGCGTCAATAAACGACGTGGCCGAGTTGGAAAATAAAATAAAAATTCCAATAACTGTAAAAACTATTACCGGGGAAATATTACACTCGTCTGGTCATTATAAAAAAGGGTGATCCGACTGTAATTATCGATCATAATTCTCATGCATGGAGTTGTTCAGTACGAGACGAGTATTTCCTCCTACGAGAACAATACAATATTACTCCGGGGATATTTTTTATTACATTTACCAAATTAACAAAACCGATCTTGTATCAGTATGGTTATTTAAAAGCGATGAAGAAGAAGGATACGATCAATTTGTAAGAACAAATGGGGAGTTATATCGAACAGAAGAAATTCAAGGATATATCAATAACCTCGCGAAGAGATATACAAACGACTTAGAAGAAATATAAAAAAATCGCTTTACCGTACCATCGGTAGCAGCTCATTTTGCCAGAGAAAAGAATTTATGGAAACCGACCAGACATGAATTTCTCAGTGATTTACAAGCGAGCTGTTCCGAATACTGTCATGTTGGATTATGGAAAACGAAATACAATCATGAAAATGCTATTTCCGTTCATATGATTGTATGCTACCTAGGAAGTTTTCTCGGGTATGGTGAATGTAGCGAATACTTTGCGCGATTTGGTCATCCCACAGATGAAATGAAAAGAGTAGCCATAAACGGAACATTACCTGATTTTGTTCTGACGGGGGTTGCCCGAGTAACATCATTTAAATTTGCTGAAAATCTTCATTCGATATTTTATGTTCAGTTGGGAAAACATTTTTCAATAGAGAGATGGGCTCTGATAGTATTATTACGATTCATCTTAGATTAAAAAAAATGTTAACGTCGTTGACTGTCTCCGAGGCGATTATATCATACCGAAAACAAACATCGGCTTGGTTACCAACTCTTGAAAAATGCGACGATTGGGACACGAATCAAGGTGAAGAACGTGAAGCAAAAGATCTCAGAAGAAGATTAATTGGAAAATTTACTCAGGATGGATCATGCTATCATAAACGACGTTGTACACGATTGGTTCTTGATGACGTTGAACTAGATTTTATAATCGGGGATAATACAAAAAATTAGATATTCACCTCAAGGAAAACCGCTTATTTATCCAGTAAGGAAAAATTAGGAAATATCGTTGAATGCTTTGAAGGCGAATCGTCACAGTATACCCATTTAAGAACATCGATGCTGGCTTATACCTCGATAAATTTGTTTTCGATGAAAAACAGATTTTCTGACATCGCTGTTAGAGTCGCAACAGACTCATTTAATATTAATCGTGAACAACGGAAAAACGTCGAGGAGTTTACTACGATATTAAATGATTGGGGAACATGGAGATTAAAACAAGAAACATTACATCCGTACAACAACATAGCTGATACTCCCATCGAAGATAATTACCGCGATGATACAAACATGGAAATTTCATCGATGCCATCTGTGTATGATCCGATTACTAGAAATAAAACCGTATATTTGAGCGGGCTATGAAGATGTGGTAAAACAACGCGAGTTATCGATTTATTCGAGAAGAACTCCGACATGATTGTGTTGACACCGACTCATCGTCTTGCCCGAGAGATGAAATCGAGAGGAGTAAACGCTTGTACGTACCAGTTTCTTTCGATATAATGGCACTGATTGAACTCCCGAACGTATGGGGACAAAATATATCCCTGGGATAATTATGTGGGATGAAATATATACAGTATCATTGAAGCTATATAAAAATATTGCTGGAGTGGTTGCTAAAGCAAAACACCGCCGTGATAATATGTGGTGATCATGGTCAACCACCACCATTTACCAGGGAATCTCCTCATTATTGGTTGAAAGCAACGGTAGATTACTACGAAGAAATTGACACAGATCATCGATCACTCGACGCGGAGATAACCAAGTTAAAATCCACGATAAGGCTACAATCGGATAAAATTCAATGCGAAATAACACGTAACACAATCCCTGAAACCCGATTAGTGATTTCTGGGCGATGTGGAAACCAACAGATTTGGTAGTCGCGAGCAGAAAAAAAAATCCGAGATATACTTCAGGTGAAATTATTTGACACGCAAAAAGAACAATTTCCAATGTGGCAGGTTCCGTTATGCTATAGGACCACAGATACACAACGACAAAACATCAACGATGATATTCCTGGAACTTCACAACGTGTATTAAATGATATTGTGTCGGT
The DNA here is from genome assembly GCA_029339505.1 of Unio delphinus. NCBI lineage: Eukaryota > Metazoa > Mollusca > Bivalvia > Unionida > Unionidae > Unio > Unio delphinus. Next base: position 11,649,982 of record JAQISU010000081.1, read on the forward strand.
TGACATCAATGTTGTCGAGGACGCATTGCGCGCTGATAAATCTCCATGAGTGTTAGGTTACTCGATGACGATACATTCATCATAGGGATTAACTATCACTGATACGATTGTGTGGTTCATCGATGACCTCATCGAGTGGTCAAATTTAGTTTATCTCGCAGTATTACGAGTACGAAGAGTAAATCAACTTCGACGATATATCAGCGTTGATTATATTAGTTAAGATACCGTGGAGGTAATTCAGTATCATCTGGGATAACTAAATTGTTCACGAGTAAATCCACGCTGTGGGGCGGTTGAATCTAATCTTCATATTGCTGGTCTGTTTTTAGATATGACCACGCTGAATATTTTATGTGATCTGATACTCCATATAGGATCAGTTGATCTTTTTCTACCATCTTCAAGTTCACCAGACTCATACAAATATCTTACAGTGACATTGATAGGTAATATCGGCGATGAAAAGTCACGATGGAGTAAATTTATATTTTTTGTGTGATTGCGATAACTGGTTTCATGTTGAACGTCTGAGTAATTTCATTGTTGAACATGGTAAATATCTCTTGACCCATTCACATGATCGTTTATCATCGATGAACTCATTCGCGTATTGATGATGAAACAATTTATCTGCAAGTGTTCTGTTAAACCGCTCAACAATTGCATGATCGCGATGCATTGCAGTATGTCCTCGTCGTAATGCAGTATTATGTTGCTTCCTCGTTGATGATACTTCACCTTGAAACTCTTTAACGGTATCAACCTGAGAAGATTTGGCCATCGCAAAGGACCTGGACGATAAATTCTTTTAAACGCGGAGTCAACTTCTAATGATCTTTTGTCGTTAACGGTTCAGCTTCTTTGTATCTACTAGCAATATCAACAACAGTTAACGCGTATTTGTAAGTGTATTTTTTGACAGTGTCATGTGGCAGAAATAACATCAAATAACACTAACATCAAACGACGCATATTGAATTTTCTTTGGCGACGGTAGATAAATTTGCAATATTGCCTGTTTGGATAACCAATCTGCCGCTGTGGTATTTTTTACCTTTGCCGCGTTGGCAAGTTTACTAATTGCGGAGTTACCTTCCCAGTATCCGGTTTGAGAATAATAAATCGATTCCATATAATTAATAACTAGCACATAATACCATTTTACTTTTCATAGCTGTTTTTATCAACCATGAAGCTAATTTTTCTATAAAGGTTTCATCCGGAAACGAATTCAATGCGTGGATTAATTCACATCTGCGATATGTCGTTGCTGAAGATCTTTACTTCGATATGCAACATCGTGAGCATGACACGCTTTATCAATAGCGTTTATCGGATATTCACCTGGTCGTGGTTGATCTTGATCATCAAGTCGGTTATCTAATCGAGTTCCCGGACCACAGTAACTATATCCCGGAAGGTTTTTTTCTCCTGGATATTTTGCCCACGGAGCTCCTGGGAGCTTCGCGGCGATATCACCTCCCTTTTTATACTTACAAATCTAAATTTGTTTATTCCACACTATGCATACTTGCTAGTGATCCTATCTCGGTTATTTTTAGTTGTGATAGGTGTTGGATCAATCGTTGATGTATGAGTTTTACAATTCACACAATATAAATCCATAATATTATTTACGTTATATCTAATGGAAATTACTGACATTTCCGCGTTAAAGAAACATGAGCGTGTCAAACATCATCCGATGTTACCAAATTCAATTCGACTGATTATCATTCGTCCGTCTAGTAGTGGTAAAACCGAGTTGCTACTTAATCTAATAATGAAGTGGATGAAGTGGGATAAACTATATTTGATTGCACCGAGTGTAGACGATCAACGTTGTTATACAGTATTAAAAGATTTCAACGAGAACGCCGCCGAGATAGCCGGGGAGAATATTATTGAATTTATTACTGATATCGATGAAGCTCCGAACGTCGATGATATTGACTCCAGTATCAACAATTTAGTAGTGTACGACGATGTGATGTTAGATAAACAAAAATCCCTGCTAGAATATTCTCCCGTGGAAGACACAAAAACACCGATGTGATATTTATTACTCAACGATACACGCAAATCCCAGAGGTGATCCGAGACAATTGTAATATCCTCACGGTGTTTAATGGAGTTGACACTTATAAGCTACGAAATATGTATCAGACTTGGTGCTGCGGTGACATGGACATTAATAAATTTAAAAATTTCTTTAGTATTGCTCTAGCGACCCCTCATGGGTTTGTAACAATAAATTTATGCGATCCTCGAACAAGATATCGAATCGGACTAGATAAAATATATGGTTAATTAATCGAGACGTGGATATAATTTTTTTTCACCGAGAGGATGTACTCGGTGCGCGGAGGTAATTATTTTCACCACGTGGGAAAATAAATTGGCGGATTACAATAACCGTTATTTTGACAAAATAACGCCTCTATAAAATGGTCGGCTATTCCCCCCCCCCCCCCCACTACACTGCTGCTTTAGTATTCATTATGCATGGTCGCCATGTTTTTTCTCTCCTTTTTGGGTAGGTTGACGTTACGCTGGTGTGTGAACAGATAATCCCGTGAATATTCTGTACAGAAATACTTTAATTGGTGTTTTGTAACCAAGTTTATTCAAATACTTTCGATGGCAACAGCTATTTGTTTGTTTGAAGTCCATTGTATATGAATAATCTGGACTTCAGCTCTTAATTTACATTGTTCCGTCTTACATGCATCTCTTTTAGATAGCATAAAAAAAGAAAAGAACAATAAGAAAATATGTATTTTGCACGTCAGTAATATGTAAAATTAGCTAGAATTCAATTACGTTAATATGATGTGATTTGTACTAACTTGCACTTCGTTACCAGTGCAGTTAACATTTATATTTTATCTTTCTTTGCGTAAGTGTTTTATTTTCTGATGATGCCTTTTGATTGATTTTCTTTAGGCTGGCAGAGAAACGTGTCCACAAATTCTTTAAACAAGACATTTTTTGGAGGGACGGGGTATTTCATCATGAATAATGGAAATACGAGTTGCAGAGGTGGCATTGTGGTATTCGATTTTGAGATATTATTGATATTATTGGTAGTGGTAGCAGGAGTGGGGAAAAAGATGTAAGGAAAAAAGGTATAACTATAGCACTGCGGTGGATTTCGTTGTTTTGGTCCACAACATTATTTGTTTTCGTATTCGTCATCGATGTAATCGTCACAGCAAATATAAAGTAAAACCAGTAGTAAGAAAAAGAAGTCAGGGTTGTTTTTTTTAGAAAATACAAATAAGGTAGCCAAACGCTGTGATAGTCTTAGTTATCGTCCTGATCGTTGTTGTACAGGTATACGTCTAGATTGTGTCAGATCTGGCTGCTTAATGGATGTAAGAAAGGAAAACAACTGTAGAAACTTTAGTTTCCATGGTAACGTTACCGTCATGCAATGGTGGTTGCCGCGGCGAATCCACAAATCGCATCCTCATCCACACGCCCACTTTTTGCTCTCTAACTACGGCTGTTTATTTTGGATTTCATTTCATAGCTATTGCTCCGTTTCGTTCTTGTTTTGCGTATGTGATTTTTAAAGTCTATCACACCTATTCCATTCTTAATGCGAGAGTGGAGTATATATACTCCACAGATAGACTTATTCACATGCATGACGGCCAGATTTAACACGCACGCGCAGTTCCAGCCAAGCATTTTTCTTCACTGCTACAAGAGGGATGCAGTTATAGAAAAAAATCTTTCTTGATAATGTTCACGACTGCTGATTGTACATTCTGGCGATTTGCCACTAAGTTCACCGAAACCTTTATGGATTATGTCCTTACTTTATATCTCTAACATTTATTTTAGTCCAGGAAATCTTACGCAGACAAGTGCTTCTTTTGGTTAGTAACAGTCGACTTCCCTTTCATTTCCTGGCCGAGTCAATGTTAATTCGACATAGATTTTGGAAAATGTAACTGGTGTGACTTGATCGGTGAATTTTACTTCATCGTTTTATAAATAATTCTGTGTGTTCGTGCCAGAAAGCGACTGGCTTTGAGTGCAAATGGAATAATTCCAAACTGACCTATACATTTCGCTGCTGTTTCCATGCATTATATAGCTTAGGCATCGACCTAATTACTTTCTACTTGACGGTGATCGTGACAATCGTAGCCTTTTATCACTGTATTTTCCGTTTTCGTTTAATGTGTCTCGGCCTTCACTGGGTATGTCAGTCTTCACAGATAATTCGCAATGGCATTTCAGTTAACGCCATATATATAAAGCTATGTGCACAATATTTTACAATGTTTTTTCACACATCTTGCTGTATTGAGCACCAAGGTTTAATTGTGCACGTACTAACGCGACCCCTAAGCCGGTTAATCTTTCAATGTTTTCCAAATACATAATTGAAAAATCATATAATATTTTTGAGCAAATTTTAACAAATCAACGTTGATGCATTTAGGTTGAACAGCGATTTACTTTTTTCTGTTTCGATACAAGCGCGCTATTTGTCTAGCAAATTCAATCCTATACTGGAAACAGACGAGAATTCTTTCACCACGATGCGTGTCAAACGGCGATGCTTTTAACATCATTATATAGTACTCGCTGTGATTATTTAATGTAATATTAATGTAATATTAATTATGTCGCTGGTTTGCTTCAGCTTCCGCCATTTATGTTGCTCAAGACAAGCCCAAATTGCCTGTCCAAGCTGAGTGAGCTATAAATCTGGCCTAGATAGATATAGTTGTAAAGTAATTGTATCGCATCTGATCTTTTTCCGATACTCTAGTCTACCGATTCTTTAATGACTTTTATGGATGTTCACTGTTGTTTATTTATGATTTCTTCTTTATTTCTGTTATACTTTTTTTAAACTTTGAGAGTCAATTTAAAATATATCGTTACTCATTAAGCTTTATTGAGATTATAGAGGTATTAAATTGTCTTTTTGATAAAGCTGTCGACATCACTTTTGAGTAAGCTACTCAATCGCTTTTCACTGGTGTGATAACTATAAATTCTTAGTTAAACTCCCAATGTTATCAAGATACTCTGAGATACTGCTTAGACATAAACATCTTCATTGTAGATCCAAATATAGCCATATTAATTCCAAACTTTCTAAAAAAATCTTAAATCAGGGTGCACAGCTTTTATATACTGTGAGTGATCCATCCACCTATATAATATAAAAACAAATAATAAAATACACAAGCGAGATGTAAAAGCTGTGAAATAACAGCATAATATTCTTTCGTTATAATTTATGCTTGTATGTGTTACATTCGAAGGTATTTATTTTGTATACATCAATTTCTAAAGTATCACAACCCCGAAACATCTAAGTAAAGACACATATCCATGTAATAATGATTAATATCTATAAAAAAAGGTCACATCATTGCATGAAGTCATGAACATATATGATTGGAGCCAGTTTACAAAACTCTCTCACTTTAAACTGAATGCGCCAAAAGAAAGAGGTAAACAACGTCACCGGCACAGATAATTATAGCTCGTACAAGTGAGAACTTATAAATGTCGCGATATCTTCTGCATTAATATGTTGGAAACTGCACAAATAAAACACGAAACTATTTTTTAAAAAGCTGAAAAGAACAATTTCGGTAAATACCGAATTTCCATCAGACTTTTATAGTTAATGAAATAGAGTTCTCAAAATCAGCTCGTTATCATTTACTACCTATCGTGCCTAAAAGCTGATAAATAATATCAACGACACCTTGTATATTTGACAAAAATATTCTCGTATCAGAATCAGACCATTGCCTTAATATTAGTTATGTTAATTTGTTTGCAACAACAGCTGACGAAATCCTTAAAAATAACTATACCTATAGCTGGTCTTACTCTTTAATCAATATATTTCTTTTAAAGTAATATAATAAGTGTTTTTAATCTATGCAAAAATCATTTTTGTCGTTTTAAATATCCAACTCTAATGCAAATTCATGTTTGAGAAACTGAAATATCTAGACTGACACTCGAAAGCAAATTATTAAGTCTTATCATTTGTGAAGAATGCTGTAGTCGTCTGGCTTCACATCTGATCGAGGCTGGGCCTAAATGACTCAATTACTTTTCAGATTAGAATAACTAATGCGCTTAAAAATAATGCTGATATAGAATTACCTGTAAATGTAGCTGTAGGGTGCAATTAAAATTAAGATATGTCCTACAAAATATGTAAAACAGGTATGAGCGTTTATGATGAAATTTGACGATGAGTTTACTGTTTTATTGATAAGTAAAGAAAATGCAGATGTTTAGAAAAACGTTTTACCAATATAATGTCACAAATACATTAATATTTCAAGTGTTAATAGTCTAAAAAGTGATGACGAGATATATATTAATAAGGGACTGGTAAAGTTATTTATGTAGGATTTCTTTTTGCCTTCAGTGACAAAACACGTGATGTAGATGATGAATAAGTTCTTTATATAGCCAATTTAGCCGTATGGGTGTGTTCTTTAACTACAGTGTATCTATTTTGGATTAAATTTGTTTTCAATTTACACTTAAAGTTCGGGCTGGCTCGTTAGTGATTCGATTAGAAATAGCAATTATAGGAAGTTATAGTCTGGTAAACAAAGCCACGAAGAAAAAAATAAAATAAAATAAAACCCACAAAATAACTGCTGAACGTAATCTCATTAGAACCGAAATATTTATCAGATAACGAGCGGTTGACTCGGATGCGGGAGGTCGCGGGTTTAAACCCCGGCCTAGTCATAATAAAGACTTATAAAAATGGTACTATCAGCTGCTTCGCATGGCTCCCAGCATTAACAGGTTAGTGTTAGGACTGGTCGGTTTGGTGTCAGGATCATGTGACTTGGTGGGACATGATACAACATGTCTGCTACATGATGCCCCAGTGCTAGACATCACTATAAACTGCCACGCTGCAGACATCTTTGTGATATGATTCAAATTGTTAAAGCTAATTTTAATATGCCTAAAAACAAAACACACATTTATAAGATAACGTAGCGTCATAATCAATTTATTGTATTGACTGTGAATGCAACATTTTGCTTTTTTCGTGTCTTCATTATTATTTGCGAGAATCTCATTCACGTCGCGTTATTAGTATGGAATGTTATCTTCGCCTAGGAAGATTCGTGCAGTGCTAGTGAGTCGCTGACAAAAGTTGCTAACGTTCGTTTTCTTTATGAAGATCCACTTGATTAATTAAATGAACAAAACTGTCGTAAATTATCACAGTGGCGTCTTGCTGATCAAGAAAGAGAGCTATATCGTTGAAAACGCTCAAATGTAGTCAGGCATTATGGACAAAATAGCTTTGCGGAAATTAGCTTTTCTAAGGATAATGCAATTATATTCAACGCTTTCTACATTAATCCGTACTGCAAATTCGTGACTAGAAGCTAACTTCTACATCGTACCACAATTGTTTAAAATTATCTCGTCTTTATGTTGGTTTTTCTTTTAAATACAGAAATGAAAGAGATTTACCAAAAGACTGAGACAGGAAAACATCCAAACATTATTCCTTACCGCAGAACCGACTCATTTAACGCTTGCAATTTAAATACAATTTGTTAAAAATCATAGGATTAGAAGCGTTAACAGGCTTAATCGTCTCACTCGATTTCATTTCGTACACATTTTTGTTGCTGAATTTATTCAAATAAGGAAGATGACAGACTTATTTGACAGCTACAATAACCGCTCCTTTAGCCAATGAAAGCTAAGTAAAGTCCTTCGAAATCTTTGGAAGAGAATAAATTTTGGAACCTTTTCCTAACATTTAACTTAGCCAACTTTTTTAAAACGTTTCAAGCAAATTTGCTACAAAGTTATTAGAACAAAAATGGTGTTTTAAGTTTATTGCAAACCTAAATCAACTAATTATTTAGAACCAAAAAGAAGTCACTATTTAATAAAATCCTTCAAGCAGATTAGTATATGTTCAGCCTATCATGACCTGAAATTGCGCCAAACCCTATGAATCTCCGTACTATCTATATCCATGGCCTTCTAGTTAAATATTCTTTAAACAGCCTGAGAACAGTATTTTGTGGTCGTCATAAGACTCATAATACGCAGGAGTAACTGCCCGGGACCTTTTGTGGTACTCTAAATGATATAGTCAAGAAACAATAGCTATCCTAAATATTGAAGTTGCGTAATGTAAATTAAAAACAAATACACGTATAAAGTTAAATACATATTACAAACAATTTCTTATTATAATTTACTTATATGGGGAAACATATGAGAAACCTTTTCTGGCTATTCTAATACTTGAATGTAGCCTGAACTTCAACCCGTTTTCTGGATACTTAAACTCGCGTTCTGGCTAATTCAACTCGAGTTCTGGCTACTTGAACTCGTTTTCGTGATATTTCAGCTTGTTTTGTAGATACTTCAACTCGCGGTCTTGATAATTCAAAAAAAATAAAATTCTGGATACGTATAAAAGATGCTATTAAAAACGCATAAGATACTAATTGAAAAAAGGAAACTTTTGCAAATGAAATAGTTATCAGCTTTCAAAAGGAACGTGAGAAATTTGTATTAGTATCATGTTATTAATTCAAAAGTGATATTGTAAATAATCGTTGTAGATCCCTTTCGAACGGTCCCTGTGTACTTGGCAACGTAGAATAAGTTAGATGCGATCTCTGCATGTCGTAAAGCCACAAATGGATCGAGGAGTGGTGATGACTCAGTGTTTAGCGCAAATGACAAATGACCGGAAGGATATGGGTTAGAATCCATCAATCAGATCAGCTACTTGCCTTACTAAAAAATAAAACACCAAACCAACTTCTATCGTATGACATCCTTTCGTAAAAGAAAAGCTTATATTAAATAAAGACCGTCTTGTGCTGACTCTCTAATTTTATTTATAGTATGTCTTTTGCAAGAGTGAGACGAAAACGTTTGGACAAATGCTGTGTGTTCACGGGCTAGATGTCATGGAAACGGTGTGTTAAGAAAACATCAAAGAAGATATGCAATGTTTTCATCTTTACCCTCTATTTCTGTGATACCGACTATTAATAAAGTATTAAATACATGTATACTGATAGATTGTATTTTTCATTTTCCTGGATATAAATCGGCATAAAATAAGGATTCAATTTGTTAAACAAGAACATTCCGTTAATCACACGCTGTATTAGTCTAAAATATTATTTAATCTTTGCGGGTAAGATTAACTATTTCTAGGAGTGAGCCATGTCTAGGAGTTTCTTTTTTCTCAGAATGTCGAGGAAAAAAATGTTTGTTATCTTATTCTCTGCAAACAAAAGCTATTATTGATACAATTTTTCTTTACTTTCGTTGCAGTGTACACACAAACGCATGCGCGTGCACGCACACACACACACACACACACACACACACACACACACACACACTGTAACACAACCTACCACTTCTAAAGGTTGGCTGTAAAATATAGCCATTTTATAGAACAGCTGTTTTTATAATTCCTTGACTTGGTCTATATACTATATCTCTTCCCCACCCGAACCGCTCCGGTGGTTATAGCAGAAAGTGGGATGTCGTGGGTTCGATTCCCAACCTGCTGTCAGGATATTGTGACTGGGTGGGACATCATGCTACATGTCTGCAGCGTGATGCCCCAGTGTTAGACATCACTATTAACTGTCTCACTGCAGACATCGTAGCGATATGACTGAATAATTGTTAAAGCTACGTTAAAAATCCTAATCACACAAAAAAATCTTCCCCACCCATATCACTCATCGTCTCTGTCTCTCTTATATGATAAACATATACACATACACACAGATGAACACTCATATTTATCTTACCTCTTATATGTAAACTGGTAGACCGGTAATACAGCTTATCTCGAATATATTGATTTTTCTTCGTAGATCTAGACTGCTATCGTGTTTCCCTCGGTCTCCACCACCATCTCATTTTCAAAAACTGTGTTTTCGTATCAAATATAACTCTGTAAACATAATGAAAATAGAAGAGTTTGATTTGTACAGTAAATAAGACAAGCATCGTGTAACTATCAATAGTGTTTTCCCATAAAAACAGGAGAGAAAACAACCCGTTTTTAATTAATCAGTGAATTACCTAAAACACATCTGGAAAAAGCAACCAAAAGCACATTAGGATGTTTTATCATCCTAATATTACTCAAACAAGTAAATTATAAAAGGGCCTCAAAAGTTTGTTTACAATGTTCCCATTTTTAAAGCTATCACACACTTAAGTCTTTTATCAATATTCTTAGTTTCAAGGTTTATAGCTCTTTGCTCTTGAAATGTTTCGGAAAAGTAGACATCATTGACATCAAACGTAATTTGCCGCTAAGCCACATCAGCCAATATAATTTTGGTAACGTCGGGGTCATCTCTGCTTCCTTGGTACGGTCATTCCGTCTCTGAAATGGTGGGTGAGGAATTATTTTTTCTCTGATTAAGACAAAAGAATCAACGAATTTGACTTCAAAACAGAATTGCCCGTTTTATTCACGAATGATTAGCTGTCTTCTGTACCCTACATCTGTGACAAAAGTATCTAGGACCATGTTCGTACCGATTCTACCTCCGAAAATGGTCGATATACTTCATGTTTTTCTCCCTGAGTAAAAGTGTGCTTAGAGAATGCCCCTGTAACCCGAAGATGTTGGGTGAAGTGTTTCATAAATTAGATTGAAATGTTTAAGAGGTATGCGTATCTGAACCGGTTTAATTTATAAACCTTTTCTGTTACATGTGTCCGCTAATTTATTTAAGACGATTCAAATCATTGTATTTCTTTCATGCCTTATTCCTAGCTGCCTCTATTCTCGGATAAAAATGCTCAATAACCGATAATTTTGTTTTTCTGGTGTTACGTGATTAGGCGTGATTAGGCGCTAATTAACAACACAGAAATAGTGAGAGAAAAAACTTTGTAAATTTTAAGAAATAATTTATATCCTTGTTTAAAAATTGTAAAAATGGATAAAGTTTTAAGAATCAAATCCAAAATTATCTAATAATAATCCACGAATAAAATAACAAAAGTTCTAGTAATGAGTTTCTTTTTTCAAATATTGCTGTTTGAGAGGGTCATAGTGTTTGTCCTTGTAGGAACATCCGGAAATAAGTGCTCATATTCGATTAATAACTGTTTGAGTTAATTTATTTCCTTGCTCTTGCGAATGTGAAAATTTCTGGTCCGGATTTTTTATGTCTGAATTCGGAAGATTTTTCACTCCAGTAACAGTATAATACGATGATATTCCCTCACTTAAATCTTCATTGAATGGCACATGTACAAATGAGTTAATTGCATATTTAACCTGGTTATATCTTTCAATATATTCCTCCTATAGTTTATTATAATTTAACTCATTGATTTTCTTACCTTTGTAAGGGCCATATAATCTAATTTGAAGAAAATATTTAAGAATGTGCAGGAGAGAGAGAGAGAGAGAGAGAGAGAGAGAGAGAGAGAGAGAGAGAGAGAGAGAGAGAGAGAGAGAGAGACTAAAAATATCTCTCCATTGTATTTCTTTCAAACCATAATTTCACTTTTGACTTGATTTGCCTAATGCCAAATTCAATCATAATAGGCTGGAAAGTTCCAGACCTAAAATTTGACATTTGAAACGATTGGACAGATTTATGGAAGGCCAAATTAAGTAAAAACTTAGATCCAAGCTTTTACTCATGTTTTACATTGAACATTCCTCAAAGATGTTGCATCTGGAAACCTTGTTGACGCACACATTATGGTCAACAGGTGTTGGTTACCTGACGTGGTCTTAATTAAAGGACCAACACAATCTACCATAATTCTACTAAACGGTTCATCAAATGCAGGAATAGGTTGCAGATGAGCCTTGGGTATCGTTTTATTTTGTTTTCCTACCATTTGACAAGTATGTGGAAGTCTACTGTAGTAGGCAACATCAGTTTTGATTTTTGGCAAATAAAAGTCGGTCAAGATCTTGTGGTACGTATTATTAATCCATAAATGACCAGCCTAAGGAGTTTCATGAAGCAGACCAAGGAGTTTCTGTCTGTAAGATTTTTGACCTACAATTTGATAGTTCACTGACTAGTCATCACCAGCATGTACCTCTAGAGGTCTCGTTTTCTAATAAGAATTCCATTAATAATGAAATAACATACTTATGAGGTACTTATGAGATTTCAGTTTCAGGAATGACACTTTGAAACAAACAGATCTCATGATCTTTTTGTTTCTTTGACGACACGTCGTTTATCACCCTGATTAGAATAAAGAGAATGAGTATTCAAAAAGAGGACCACTATGATCAATACCTTAAGAGGGATCCAAACTAGGAGTGGAAGTGACCAAAAGCTTGACCAAAACATTGTTCAGCTAAAGGAATACTTTCCTTATCAACACCATTCTCAAGAGCTTTCTTTTGCCATACCACTGGTAATTGCACGAGATGGCATTTGTTTTCAATTGGATCCAAACAGCTTGTCAGTTACAAGTAGATTAACCATGACCTTGTCTCCAGCAAGGTCGTTGCCTAGTAAAACAGACTGTTCCTAATGTAACAGGTATTGAGACCATATCTGATGACAAATTTACACTATGGAGAGAAACATTAACAAACCCACACTCTACTCACTGAATAAGAACATTCTCATTAGACGAAGACTTCTCAGAAAAAAGCAAAGTACCTGACAACAAAAGGCTCTGGCGTTTAGTAGACCCAACAAATGTATTGCTTTCAATACATGACCTTGGCCCCGAGCTCTTAAAATAAAAATCTTTGGAACAGGTCTACCTTGATTCTGAAGCCATTACTTCCTAATGGTAGCAATCGGAAAAAGTGTCTTTTTTACGTGCAATATACGTAGGAAGAGAAAAGGATCTAAAATCAAACTTCTCTGAAGTTTGATTTTTAAAGATGTGCCACTTCGTGTTTTAGTGAGTCTTGTCTTAAGCTGAAAAACGTTTCTGCCAAAAGATTGTTGAGTAGAAGTCTTATGCACGAAAGGAACTTTATGGGTTAAAAAGTACTTATCAGCGGCACGAATCAGCATTGTCCATGGTTCCAATCCTGTGCTCGTCAAGGTAAGTCATAATGTCGCTAAGGAACAGTTCGTAAACTCTTTAATGAATACAAATTGTTTGAGACTTTCATAATCGTTTTCAACGTTCTATGCTAAGCGCCATCTATCACGTAACCTCTCTTTTTCTCTAGCAAATTCAACACGAGTTTGTCCAGCTTATTTTTTTTAAAGTTTCAGAATTTTTGCCGATAATCGTCAAGGACTAACTCATAACCCCTTAAAACGTATTCTTCGGTCGAATGATAGTCACGTCACCACTTTTCTGAACTGACAGTGAATGATAAATATCACGAGCATTACCAGTTAATACACATTATAATAGTTGAGTCCAATGTTTCCTTGGCCATTTCAAATATTTTCAGCACCTTTCTAAAAAGAAGTAAAATATTTGTAAACTTCTCTTTGTCTAAAAGGGGGCACTAACCTAATGTTTTTTGCGAGATCAAAACTTAAATTTGGATTTGAAGTTTGAATGTGTTTGTCACTTGCCACTTTCATTCTACATTGATATTCCTTTTCTTCGTTTTCACTTTGCATCCACACACACACACACACACACACATCTCTCTCTCTCTCTCTCTCTCTCTCTCTCTCTCTCTCTCTCTCTCTCTCTCTCTCTCAAATTGAAATTGTGTTTCTTGTAACCGCATTTGTCTTTCTTTTTCTTCCTTATCTAACTACATATGCATTTGTTTTTTTTGTGACTGCATTTGTTAATCTTTCTTCGAGCTCCCTCACTATAATACGTGTTGTATTTTTATTTTAATTCTTTTAGGTTTAGATCAGAGTCTGATACAGACTTACTGATCGACGCCAAATCACTTTTATCACAAAACACTGTTTTCTACCAACTACTTAACCAAAATATTTCTTATTTCGTGTTTCGTTATCTGTTATGTTGAATGATTTCATCTTTCTCTGAACAGGTCTAATTGTTCCTTGATAGGATTTGAAAAAATAGATTTCCGCGTTTGGTTACATTTTAGAAACTTGTTTGTCGATCTCATTTGAGAAGTGTTTTAAAAACTAGGGAAATTCAAATTTCTGGAGGACACACAGTTTTCTGAAATAATTTATCCAAAATTCAAATCAAGGACGAGCCACCAAATTCTATTTTACATATTTAGGCTCTAATAACAGTAACACAGAAAAAGTGACCAAATCAAACTTTGTAAAATATAATAAATAATTTATTTCCTTGGATAATGATTGTAAAAATGGAAACAGAACTTAACATTTAGCAGCAGAGAGGGTGAACCCTACAACGTTTTCAGACAAAATTTTGATTGAATCATTAAAACGACCCTTCCTACGATCTCATTTTAACCAAAAAAAATGTCTCAGGGGCAAACCCTACAACGTTTTCAGACAAAAAATTGATTGAAATCTTAATGAGCTTTCCCTACGAAATCTCATTTTAACTAAAAAAATGAAAACGGAGATTTTACGATTTTTTAATCAATTTTGGTCGCAACGATGTGGTCATCCACCCTCGCTGCTGCTGGAACTTTCAGTTCTGGTTAACAAAAATCATAAATGATTTTAACCGAATATTTGATCGAGTCCTTAGGACGAAAATCATTTATGATTTTACAAACAGACTAATCGCTAACACCTCTTCTTGTAAATCAATCAGATTATTTGACTGGTCGGTGAGTTTGAAATTAATTCTGGTTAATGAATTATTATGGCATCGCATGTAGACAGGATTAATTGGGTTTTCAATAATTAGGAATCCTGGAGGAGCTGTTGGTGCAAACGAATAAAGAATATATCCTTGCTGAGCTTGATTTGATCGTTCGAGATTAATTTGATAGCTTCCTTCGATAACATCACATACTAAATTGAGCGCAATCACTGAGGATATATTCACGTTGAACGGAGCGATATGCCTGCCGCCACCGTCTGGGTCATTATTGTGTTTGAGGATTTTTATTTCCTGTGATGCTGTTTTTTTCCATGTATCATGAATTATTTTAAAACCAACATCGATTGCATCACTGAGAGATTTTTGTAGTTCTAGGATATTATATCCTGGTAGTTTGAATGTCGGAATATCCTTCACGGAGATTTTATAGTCTCTTGCAAAAATATCTCTTGTTTTAGGATTACTTTCACCTAATACCTCTTGAATGATTTGCGCATTAAATGTTTCCATGTCATTGATGATTTTGTTACATGTTTCTACAACGCTGATAAATTCATCTTGGGTGAGTGTGCCGGATCTAAGGGATATAAACAACAACGAAATATCGCTATTCATCGCTCCGAAATTTACAGTGGGGTCATCCGGTTGAAGAATGTGGTAGATCTTCTTAGTGGGAGGATCTACCAATTCAATAAAAAAAATACAATTTATCATAATCTCTATAACTCTTTATTGGATTATCAGGTTTTATTCTGTCGGTGATATAATCAGTTTTTTGTGGTTCTGGTAAATCAACAGTTTTTCCCCCTGGTGGTAATTCAGGCCATCCTAGTACGGTTCTAATAGAACTTTGATAGATATCTACGACGTATCCTTCTGTGTTTATCTCAATTGCGGATGATAGCGTCGGTTCATGAACTGTTATAGCGATTTTTGACTCTACTCCAGTAATCGATTTTATTCTACGCGCGAATTCATTATTGATTTGTTCGATTTGGTATGACCCTGTTGGTATCGAAACAACTTTCCAGTCTGGGGTTCCGTCGGGTTTATTCTTATTTGCAAACACTAAAGAATTATTGGGTTGTTGACCACCAAATGATTTTGATCTGATATTAGGCCAACTGTGATACACTCGTAGTTTTGCTAGCGCTATCTCCTTCACTGGGACCGGAGAGGGGAAATTCACACTGAATTCTGGATTCGTTGATGTTATTGATATCATGCTTGTTTGTACTGGGTTCGTGTTCTCCACTATTCGTTGAAGTAATTCCTGCGGTGTTGTCATTGTTATTATACTCATGATTTATTTCTAATTTTGGTATCGATGAATCATAAATACTGACCATCACTGACAACTCACAATCTGGTAATGTTGATATTATTGAGATCATTTTGTTTTTTGGGTTCGTGTTTTCTGATTCCATCGGTGTTGTCATTGTTATTATACTCATGTTGTCGCTCTAATTTCGATATCGCGGAATCAAAAATACTGACCATCGCTGAGAATTCACTATCTGATATAATCGTATTATCGAGTGACGACGATATCATCAATGATAATTGCGAGTAAGCGGTTGATGCAATATGAAATTGAAGTAAGTAATTCTGCAGTTTACTCTGGCTGCATGATGATATCTTTTTTGCTATCCCGGTTGATATACCCCCGATTGTAGCCACCGCAGAAATGCAAATTGGAACTACGACCGGGGCAATCATTGTAACAGATGCTAGTATTATTCCGGCACCAGTGAGAACGCTTGACACCGAGTATATAATAACATCAATTGCGGTGATTCTTCGTCGGTATTTTTTTATTTTTATTTGATACTCCTCAGTGAGGGTTTTGAGTCTATTCTGAAATTCTCTGACCTGATCATAGCGACATTGAGTTGATGAAATCATTTTTATTTTAAAAACACTAGCGTTTTCAATTGTGAAATCCGAACGATTTAGTTATTTACTTAAATCCGCTACGAATTCCACATACCATGATACCGGAGTTCTAGCCAAATTTTTATCAGTAGATGTTATAGTGAACTTTTCCGTTGTATCCTTGTCGATGATCGTTGAAATCGTATTGTTGACCCCGGATGAACTCGACGATGAAATATTAAATTGAGTCGTTGTCACTAGTGTTAATCGATAAATACCCTTGACGGTTGCAGTGATATCTAATTTGTTGTTTGTAGGTGTCCACAAAAATGATCCGTGTTGGATTGTATATACTACGTTATTGGTTTTCTCATGAGGAATTTTTGTTTTTTCAATGATTGTTATCATCCTCGAAAAATCACCTTTGACGGCTTCGATGAAAGTTTTCGTCTCATCGATGGATTTTTTAATATCCGGGAGTTTTATTTCAATTTTATCTAACGGGGTTCCAATAAATTTATCAATGATATTTCTACGAAATGATGTAAACTGTTTTCCGTTTTCTTCAATTCTAGATTCAAGTGTTGTTAGTACAAACACAGAATTGTTTAACTCATCGTTGAGAGTTTTTAATCGATCTGTAATCGTCGAAACGAGTACACCCGGTTTTAGTTTACCCTGATCGGAAAATAACGCGATAGTATTTTCGATTGCGTTTTGTTGTTTAACTAAAATATCATCCAATGACACATCACTGGATTTCAATTTACCCTGTTTGTCTTGAAATACAACTATTTCATTAGGATCAACATTTGTTAAGTTCAACGTCTCAGCTATTTCATCTTTGATTAGTTTTTTTACATCCTTGACAGAATCAGGTGGTGCAGTGTCATCGGGTTTGGGTTTCAAAGATCTCCCCCAAATATCAATCATGTTATTGTAAAACTCTTTCTCTCTCTAAAATCGTTTCGATTTCCAGCGATTACTAGTGTATTCATTAACGACAATATGTGGTGGTTTTCCGCTTGGGTTACTCAAGGAGTTAGAAATAGCGTCAAGGACATTTAATACTTCGCTGCCGCATATTGGTGGGTCAATCATCGTTTGTGTTGGTAGCGTAGAATACCAAGTCTTCATTGGAAGGGTTTTTATATACCGCATAAACTCTTTTGGTGGGGCTAATCCATATGAATCAAAATAGACAATCCCACGTGGATCAATAGCGTATGCAACCCAGTGAGTTCCAGGTCCGGTGCTGTTATCTAAATTAATGATTCCGGTTTCAACGCTGTTTGGTTGATGTGGTAATTGATCTTTCATAAAGACACCTCTGAAGTTTTTAATCGCGAGTTTTTTAGCAGCATCCATTAAATCAAAATTGGACATAGGAACCATAGGTTCCTGAATTAATAAATCGTTCCTGGTAGTCTTAGACCCTTTCCGCTGTACCACGAATACGGGGTTCCTGGTAGTCTTAGACCCTTTCCCTTTTTTTTATATCCTTTCCCAGTTGCCTTCTTTAGTGCCATTCCTGCTGCAGTACCAACGGCTCCTAACACTGCCGCTTTAGCCACCGCTGGGGCTGCTGCTGCAATCAATGCTGGAATCGCAGCTAACAACGGAAATATACCGCCTGTTTTAATCATATTTTTGATAGCAGCCGCAGAGAGAGTAATCTGAACACCTTTTTTGGCTGCAAGTGCATCATTAAAATGTTTCACCTGACGAGTTGTCAGCGATAGTTTATTTGCACCACCAGTCATTTGGTTGGGTTTCAACGTGATTGTGGTTCCACACTTTTTAGCTGATTCCGATTGCAATTTTTTTAATTGACCGGGAGTTAACGCAACACTAATAACACTATATGACATGTTATACATAATAGATTGATTCTAATTCAATGAAAAATCGAGAAAATCAATCAAAGATTTTCCACTGGTGCATCTACCACTCTCATTCTTCCACCAGCACCTTCGAGTAGCATTGATTTATCACTGAGAATGACAGCAACCGCTCTATAATTCGGGATAAGGATAGGAGGTACCCCACCAACTGGTGGACCAGTCGGACGGGTTACACGGGCTCTAAAGTGTATATCAACGACAGATTGTCTTGTTAAATCAAGATGTTCAAGTGAAAAGTAATAAATCGGATAGAGGCTTTTAAAATCCAATTGCGATATTTGCAAACCAGTATCCACATTTTGATCACGTGCCATAAATGACAACAGGTTATGATAGACACGTGCAATATGATTCTGACCGTAATCAAGTTGTATATCCTCGGATGGTTCCTGCTGTCCGTTTATTCTCAGCGAGACTTCATTAACACCTAACTGATCAAATATCATATGGCTTCGTTCTTGATTACCAACTCGCGCATTATTCTGTAACGCTACGAATATATGACGTGGAGCTGAAACACCTTGTTTTGATGCCAGGTGCCATGTGAATGTACCATCAACACTGTCTTGTTTAATATCCGTGGTCACTGATAACCAACTCAACAATGATTTTCCTCCTTGGTCCATAAATGATAGTAGTCGCTGTTCTTCTGTGATTGATGGAGTTAATACTGGCATCCACAATGATAGTTTTGTTAAAATGACTTTACCGGGAGCAACCCCAGCATTACGCCAGATTTCATCATCATCAGTACCCTTTCGTACAAGCGCTACTGTGTGTTTAGCTCCATAAATAACTTTTCGGACGTTTCTACAGAATCCAAATATATGATGCAGTGGAATCGCACATGAAAATCGTCGACGCTGCCCATGCAACGTTGCTACACGTGTTGCAAATCCTAAATTGAGATTACCATTAACGCCTCCGAGAATATCAAACGCAGCTCCGGGTCTAGTTCGACGTTCTGGATTAGCTGCTTCCTGTTGATCGGCTTCTGCATTATCTCTTGCTGTTAACACTTTAATGAATTGAAGGTGATCAGCGTTATCAGAGGTATCCTTTGCAAACATCATAGATGGACCCGCTGATCTTGTATAATCATCAGAATATCTCGCTAACCCTATGATTGTTGTGGCCACATCAACTTCACGGTCAATGGATTCAATTTCTTTTCCATCAATGAGATATCTAGCGCTTTCAAATAACGCCATTATGCCGTTATTAACAAAACCAACTCGGACATTTGCGTTATTGTCATATGGGGTATCAGCTGCAACATTTGTTACAAGTTCTCCTTCTACTTCAAAAAATGCCTCACACGGTAGAAAATATTTACTGGTATCATGAACTTGAAGTTCAATTCGCGATCGGAGATCTGGTTGTACTGCGTGATAAGAATAAAATTGAAAATCGCGTACAGAATCATTCTTGCCAACTGGGGCATCCATATCAAATGCTGGATCAGGTGACCTTTTGAACATTTTATTCTATTTATCAGAGTCTAAATCGCGATTTTTCATTTCATCGTCGTGTTTTTTTAAAGCCACTTCCTGCTATCATGTTTGCTATCATGTTATTTTGGTCCCCTTGATTTATCAAGGGAGTCACCATCGACGCTAATTTTTCGTCTACTGCGTTATTTATAATTCTACTAACACTTGCAGGCATTTCCGCTGTAGACGGTAACGGTTTCTTTTTTCGTCTCACTAATGATGTTATTTTATTCTTCGCAGCTGAAAACGCTTTTCCCGCAAGATCTCCAACAGCACCAATACCCTTATCACGAATAACATCAATTGCTTTCATTCCTAGTTGTTTAGCCAACGGCATCACTTTTGGAGCCATTCTCGCAAATAACCCTGCAATGGTATTGCCTAAACCATCTCCGTAGTATGCTCTATAAACCGGAAACCGTGAATTAACTACGTAGACGGGGGTTGGTTTATCATGATTGTAGTGTATGATCATTATTTGAAATCAGAAACAATTTTTCAATTGGAAACGCTAGCGTTTTTATTCAATCCCGGTGATTAATCACTGTGATAATCCTCCACTAACTCACCAATGAAATCTCGATATGTGCTGATATCTATGATACCACCCTGAAATAATCGTCTACAGATATCAGCTGCTTCATTAATTATTTCCGGTGAGTTATTTCCAGCTCGGAAACCTCCTACAAGAACTTCTAATCGTGATATATCATTGATAACACTACCAGGACATGTCGTGGTAGAGTCAAAGACATCCTTTGGATTTCCAATCGAATATCCCTTTCCGCTTGTTTCCTCAGTTGTACCAGTTGCGCCCTCACTATCATCAAGTAATTTCCTTTGTCGGCCTCGACTTTGTTGTTTTTGTATTCCATAGCTATCAACTCCTACTTTAAAAGATCTATACTCAACTGTATCCTTTTTCAAATTACCAGTAATCCCCTTATTCGTTTTATATAACCAATCTACCCAGTCGTCTCGTTTAATTCTACTGTTTTTATACTCGTCTTTTAAAAGCTCTTCCCTTGAATAATATTTTTGGGCAGCGAAAACGCCAAAGTCCGCATAATCGTTGGGTTTTATTAATTGATATTGTTTGATTTCTGTTATAGCTTCTTCGGTGAGTTTGTCTATAAAGGGGGTACCTTTTGGGGTGACGACATCAACAGGTTGTGGTTCAGGCGCAGAATCATCAATATCAGCTAATCGTTCATACTCGCGCTGAGTTTTTATATCACTGGATAGCTGTTGTATCCCTGCGCGTGTTTGTCCGGTCTCTGCTGCTATCTTTTCAAGCGTATCAAGCAGCGGCGCCTTCTTTACTCGTTCTCGCTCAGGAATATCTCCGTATATCGCTGCTTCAGTTAACTTTTTCACATCTTTGGTCGCACTTGTTATCGGAGTAAACAGTTGTTCACTTGACACAGAAAAGTCAGTCTGCGCTTGTTGTCGTTGTTGCAGTTTATTCCGTACAGAGTCACGAATTGGTACAAATCTCCTGATTGCATCCAGTCGTTCACGAGCCAATCGGGTTGTTAATGCTTCATTGACCATTATTTGAAATCAGAAACAATTTTTCAATTGCAAAACACTTTTTCAATCCGACCTAACACCATCGTGGAAGTGTTTTGAGATCTCTATCATTGATGGGGAAAGTGTGGAAATCCTTATAAAAATAAATAATATCACACTTTCCCCACTTTTCCATTTGATCAATCCGAACCAGCCATCAATTTTTTATTCACTGATTTCAACAGTTTTAATCAAAAAATGCTAAAAAAAAATTAAAATCTCTATGAGGGACGGTCACAATCAAATAATGATAAATGGTTGGTCAATCAAAATTGTTCATTTTCTTGAATTAACGCCCGTAGGTTTCTAACTTTAAAATTAACCTCCTTTTTCAATTCGTATTCGTACCCCAATTCTTTTCGTATTCGTTCTACGATGGTATACAACGGAGCGAACACACTTACGTCACTGGAAAATGCGAGAGAGTCCTTAATAGAATTCTGAATTGTTTTGATGAGCGCATACTTCTTTGGTAGCATATACTTGTTAGTGCTAACTCCGTATTCTATATCCTGAAAATCAGACATGATTTGATCAGGATTTAACCCATCTGATAGTTCAATATCCCAACTTTTCAATTTTGAAATCTCGGATATGATGCTATTCATGTTTTCAGAATTCATTATTCTATAATAATGATATATTTCTAAATGAAAAATATGACGCATTAGACATAACTAAATTGAATTTTTTGTCCCGTCCTTTTTGAAATAGCCGATCGACAAACCCCCTCTGCAACGAATCGTACTGAGGCTCTACAAATATTGAAATACTTGCCGGCTTCATATATTGATTTAAATATTTTTTCTTCGTTAGTTGTTGTATTCAAAGATTTTACTGGTCTCGCTTTTTTTGAGCAAATGCCAGTCTCTCCTCTTTTCAAATTCTCACTTTGTGTGATAGCTTGCAGATTTGATAAAGAATTGTTCCTTGGATTAGAATCCTTGTGATCGATAACAAAACCATTTTTGATCAATCCATTGAAACATTCAAATACGAAACGATGATTGTAATATTTCTTCTTTCCAACAGTAAAGAACAAATACCCCATACCATTATCCCACCCAACTGGGTTCTTCAGTCTACAGTGTCTTACAACACCATCACTGGATGCTTCATAATTTGTACTCACTGGGTGTGGTCTGAATTCCTGGTTCATTAGTATACTATACTATTTGTCTAATTCATTGACTGATCCATTGCAGTGATTCATTATACATAAACCTTTCATTTAGACACTTGTTTTTAGTATAGCATGAGGGAGTTCAAGAGATTGCCTTCGAAAAATGCTGAATTCAATGCTGATAAGGAGTTTAAGAGATTATTGAAAATCAATCCTAGATTTAATCTCGATAAACCCAAAAAACGTAACAAACGTCCAATAGACGGAAACATGAAAGAGTTTAAGAGATTATTGAAAATCAATCCTAGATTTAATCTCGATAAACCCAAAAAACGTCCAAGAGTAGGAAACATGAAAGAGTTTAAGAGATTATTAAAAATTAGTCCTAGATTTAATCTCGATAAACCAAAAAAACGTCCAAGAGACGGAAACATGAAAGAGTTTAAGAGATTATTAAAAATTAGTCCTAGATTTAATCTCGATAAACCAAAAAAACGTAACAAAATCAATCCTAGATTTAATCTCGATAAACCCAAAAAACGTCCAAGAGACGGAAACATGAAAGAGTTTAAGAGATTATTGAAAATCAATCCTAGATTTAATCTCGATAAACCAAAAAAAACGTCCAAGAGAGATTACCCCTGGAAAGATGCTCAATTCAATCTCGATATAGTTTCTAATACACCAAAGAATACAATTCTTGATAAAGCCATGATTAGTAAAATCAGAGACTGTTTTAATGAATTCAAGCGTGATGGAGCATCTTATTGTTGGTCAACATTTCGAATTGATGGTGTTGTTGATGCTACCATGAATGATGAAAAAGCAGCAGTGATAATTTCACGTGTTGGGGAAAAAAGACATTTTTTCCGAATCAAATTCATTATCGAAGTCGATGGCAAATGGATTATTAAGGATAAATTTGAACCAATCCTCCAGAATAAAAAAGCTGTCATTGTGAGTAGAGATTCCAAACCAGGGATTCTAACCGGCATTGACAAACCATACTACGAAAGATCTTATCCCGTAACAGCAATGGTTTATGGGATATATCCGTTAAATGATAAACCCGATATCGCAAAACTAGCTCATATGAAATATTCGTCAGGGCTTAATTGTGTAGCAGAACGAATAATAGAACACTTCACAAATGCATCCCGAGGAAATAAACTAACTGATCTGCGACGTAGGAAAATAACCGAGTGGGAACTGACAGTGAAACAGCATGGTGCAAAGATTTCTGATATAGCTAAATTAGAAACATCGTTACGATTCCCAATAACCGTTATGACGATAACCGGAGAGGTTTTATACGAACCGAAATATAACAAAAATGGATCGCCAATACAGATTATTAATCATAACAAACACGCGTGGACACCTGCGGTAACAATATTTCCACGAGAACGAACCGTGAAATATATCCCTAAGGAGTTCGTCGGGGATGTTTTCTATGAAGAGAAATTATTCGATGCTATTCATGCGTTGTGTAAGGATGATCCTGTGTCAGTGTGGTTACTTAGAAGTGATGAAGAATTCGATCAATTTGTAAAACCAAATGGTGAATTATATCGCATTGAAGAATTAGATAACAGAATGAGAAAAATCGCTAGTGATTTTTCACCGGAGAATTCCCATGAAAAACTACTCACGGATAGTTTTACTATTCCATCAGTGGTAGCTCACTTCGCAAGAGAAAAAAACTCATGGCGTCCAACACGAAATGATTTTCTCGAGGATGTTAAATTGAGTTGCGTCGAATTTGGTCATGGAGGACTGTGGAATACGAAATACTCACGTGATGGTATGATTTCAATTGATATAGCCGCGTGTTATCCCGGAAGTTTTCTCGGGTATGGGGAATGCGCTGAGTACTTCAAACGATTTGGACACCCCACGCATGAAATGACTCGTGTTGCGATTAATGGACCATTACCTGATTTTGATTTAACTGGATTCGCTCGTGTGATATCATTTGAATTCGCTACAGGGTTACATCCGTGTAGTTATGTTTGGCTCGGTAGACACCTATCTGAAAAACACTGGATGCCAATAGTGCTATTGAGATATATGATTGATTGTGGTATGCTAATATCGTTGATTGTTTCCGAGGCTATTATATGCTATCGAGCTCAGAAAGAAGTTTGGCTACCACAACCCGATCTAGATAGAATAATCAACGAACTACGAAAACAGTTTCCAGATTTCAGTGAAGAAGAAATCATAAATTGGTCTAAGAAGTTATTTGAAATTAAAAAAGAACAAGCAAAAGATCTCGGAAGAAGAATAATCGGTAAATTTACCCAGGGTGGACGATACGACAACGCAAAATACTCTTCGCGGTTGATCATAGATGTCGCTGAATACGATTTTATTGTAACGGATTTAATGAAACAGGGAAAACTTGTATCCCGTAAGGATGCTTTTCTATCCAATGGTGAGAAATTAGGTACGGTTGTTACCTACTGTGATGGATATAATTCCCAGTACACACATTTGAGAAGTTCAATGCTAGCCTATGCTTCTATTAATCTATTTTCGATGATAAATAGATTTCCTAATACCGCGGTTAGAGTGGCCACTGATTCGATGTATATACACAATAAGTACAAATCAGCTGTAGCGGCATTCACAGATCCCGAAGAAAATTGGGGGCGTTGGCGATTTAAAAAGGAGATGCTACATGAGTATTGTGAATCCGCAGACGTTGCCATGGATGATAAATATCTTTGTTGCAACCGTATTGAAATTCAATCAGAATTTTCTAATGCACCACCGGTATCTGATCCAATATGTAGATATAAGACAGTTTATTTAAACGGTTGTGGTGGGTCAGGAAAGACAACTCGTGCAATTGAATTATTTCGTCGTGGAAACGCTAGCGTTTCTAACATGATTGTGCTAACACCGACTCACAGACTCGCCAGAGAGATGATACAACGAGGGGTAAATGCTTGCACTTATCACAGTTTTTTTCGATGGAAAGGTGACAAATGGACTCCTGAGCGTATGGGTGATAAATTCATTCCTGAAATCATAATTTGGGATGAAATATGCACAGTGTCATTAGATGTATTAAAAACATTTCTCGAGTGGTTGTTAAACAAAAACACAAAAGTCGTCATGTGCGGGGATCACGGCCAACCACCACCATTTGTCGGTGCATCTCCACATGAATGGCTAAAGGGTTTTGTAGACTACTATGAAGAAATCACCACTGATTATAGATCACTTGATGAACGATTACGCGAGTTCAAAGCGCTAATTAGATTACAACCGGATAGAATCCAATGCGAAATAGCGCGTGAAGTGATTTCAGAAACCCCAATGAATGATTTCTGGGAAGCGTGGAGACCAAACGATTTGATCATTGCAAGTAGAAAAATAGTCAGGGATACACTTCAGATGAAGTTATTTGAATTGCATAAAGAAAAATTTGCAACGCTTCCAGTACCCCTTTGTTATAGGCCATCGGATACACGAAAACAGAATATTGAAGTTGATATTCCAGGACAGAGTGAAAAACAAATTCTCGTATTAAATGATATTGTGCTGGTTGATATCAATGTCGTTGAAGATGCATTGCGTGCTAATAAATCCCCGTGGACGCTAGGATACGCAGCAACAATACACTCTTCACAGGCATTGACTATATCGAATACAATTGTTTGGATGGTGGATAATCACATCGAATGGTCAAATTTAGCCTATCTCGCAGTATCCAGAGTACGAAACATAAATCAACTTCGAAGAGTTGTTTTCGATGATAATGACACAACAATAAGTGATATTGATGTTACCATCATTAATAAAAAACTCTCCGGTTACAAACAACAGGACAAAAAAAAAACAACGAGAATTTGATATTGATGCTGAATTAATAATCACTTTGAAGAAACAACAGAATAATCACTGCGCGAGTTGCAATTGTATAATGCGTTGGCAGTATTCGGATAAGGATCCTCGCCAATTCACCGTAGACAGAAAAAATAACAATCTCGGTCATGTCAGAAATAATGTGATGTTGACTTGTCTTGAGTGCAATAGACGCAATGGTGCTAGTTAAGACCATGCGGTGGCAATTGAGTATCCTCGGGAATCACTTGTAGTTGTTGTCGAGTAAAACCCCGCTGAGGGGCAGTTGAATCCAGTTTATAGACTGGAGGTCTACCAGTTGATCGTGTTATACTAGATATCTTATGCGTAGTGACGCTCCAAATAGGATCAGTAGCCCTTTTTCTACCCCCTTCAAGCTCTCCTGGTTCGTATAAGTACCTCACAATGACACTACTACCAAGAATTGGTTCTTTGAAATCTTTTTGTGGTTGTACGGGTATTGACTTCTTTTTAATCGCGTTGATAGGTTTCATGTTGATTGTTCTAGTAATCTCGTTATTCAGTGCAGTAATCACAGATGGTAATCTTTTAACCCATTCACTGGATCGCTTTTCTTGAATGAATTCTTTTGCGTATTGATATCCAAATAACCGCTCAGCAATCGTCCGATTAAATCGTTCTACAATGGCCTGATCGCGATGTAGCGCAGTATGCCCTCGTCGTATGGTGACATTATGATGTTTCATTGTAGATAACACTGCACCCTGAAATTCCTTGCCAGGATCAACCTGCAATAGATTTGGCCAGTGCAGAGGACCTCGTCGATAAATCCTTTCAAATGCAGAAGCGACTTCAGTGGCTGATTTTGTTTTTAACGGTTCTGCTTCTTTGTATCGACTTGCAATATCAACTACGGTTAACGCATATTTGTAACCACGATCATGTGGCAGAAATAATATATCAGCCTGATGAACTTCATTAGGAGCGGTCACATCAAAATGCGAGAATTGAATTTGTTTAGGCGGTGGTAGATAAATTTGCCATAGTGCCTGTTTGGATAACCAATTAGCCGCAGTGGTTTATTTCACTTTTGCAGCACTAGCGAGTTTATTGATTGCAGCGTTACCCCTCCAGTATCCCCTCGGAGAATAATAAATTGATTCCATATTATTAATTACCAGCACCTAACATCAATTTACTTTTCATAGCCGATTTTATCAAAAATGAAGACAATTTTTCTTTGAAGGATTTATCAGGAATAGCATTTAACGCATGAATTAATTTCACATCTGCTAGATGCCTGTGTTGCAGATTGCTGCTTTTATAAGCAACATCATGAAGGTGACAGGCCTTATCAATGGCGTTTATTGGTTCTTCACCGGGGTTGGGTTGATTTTGATTATTGAGTCTGATATCAAGTCTGGTTCCCGGTCCACAGTAGCTATATCCTGGAAGGTGCTTTTCTCCGGGGTATTTTGCCCATGGGGTTCCAGGGAGTTTTGCTAATTTGGCTGCGATATCACCTCCTCGTTTTTTTTTTAAAGGTTCCTTGGGTTTAGAAACAAATCTAAATTTCTTTGTACTACATTGTACGCATTTACCAGAAAGCGCTGATCGGTTATTTTTTGTTGTAATCGTCGTCACATCATCTGTGCCAGTACGCGTTTTACACTTCACACAATATAGATCCATAATTTATGTATAGAAATATGGATATAATTGATTTTTCAGCGACTAAAACAAGAGAACCAATTAAGCATCATGCAGCGCTACCAAACTCTATCCGGATGATTATAATCGGGCCATCTGGATCCGGTAAAACGCAATTGTTGCTCAATTTAATAATGAGATAGATGAAGTGGGATAAGTTGTATTTAATTGCCCCTAGCGTAGATGATCAACGATGTTATGAAGTGTTAAAGGATTTTAACGAGAATGCATCAGAAATTAAGGGTGAGAACGCCATTGATTTTATAACCGATATCGATGAAGCACCGAGTATTGATGATATTGATGGAGATATTAACAATTTAGTCGTATACGACGATATAATGTTTGATAAACAAAAAAATCCTGCTAGAATATTTTCCCGTGGGCGTCACAAAAACACTGACGTGATATATGTCACTCAACGCTACACACAGGTTCCAAAAGTCATCAGAGATAACTGCAATATTCTTTCTGTATTCAACGGAGTTGATACTCATACTCTTAGAAATATTTGGCAGACATGGTGTTCTGATATGGACTTCAATCAATTTAAAAACTTCTTTAGTCATGCTCAGTCAAAACCACACGGATTCGCAACAATAAATTTACATGATCCTCGGACACGATATCGTATCGGACTCGATCAAATATTCGGTTAAAATCATTTATGATTTTTGTTAACCAGAACTGAAAGTTCCAGCAGCAGAGAGGGTGGATGACCACATCGTTGCGACCAAAATTGATTAAAAAATCGTAAAATCTCCGTTTTCATTTTTTTTAGTTAAAATGAGATTTCGTAGGGAAAGCTCATTAAGATTTCAATCAATTTTTTGTCTGAAAACGTTGTAGGGTTAGCCCCTGAGACATTTTTTTTGGTTAAAATGAGATCGTAGGAAGGATCGTTTTAATGATTCAATCAAAATTTTGTCTGAAAACGTTGTTGGGTTCACCCTCTCTGCTGCTCATTTTTAAGAATCAAATCCAAAACTGTACCAAGACGGATCCACAAATTGAATCACAAAATTCCTAGTAATGAAATGTTTAAATAGATTCAACTTCGAGTCATTTTGGAAATTCCATGATGGAAGACGATGACGAATGTTAAATTCTGTCATGTGTTTATCTAGAAACACTATTTAACACTCAGGTGTTGGAAATCCGAATAAAATGTTAATAAACCAGCTATGTTCAATAATTCTGTATGAGCACATCAACTATTTCATGAGATGCGAATTAATTCTTTAACATCCACCTTAAGTGAAGGAAAGTTAACATGGATTCAAGAACTGGCCAGTACAAAAGAAAATGACTAAAAATCAGATGTAAAAGTCACAAACTAACTATATATTTCACTAAAACAAAGATTCCGCAGTTTCGAACAAATCCGTAAATTGCAAAATCGAGAAAAAATGGGGAGGTGGGAATGAGTTACTTGATCGTGTTATGACCATGACGAGAAAAAATAATTTTACTTTAAGAATAAAAATGTCTTTACTTCTTAATTCACTAGTTCCATCTTTACCTGGACAACAACCAATTATTTAAAAAAAAATTAAAACCTGTTTAAGTGGTTTCGACTAACCATGAGTCAAGGTTAGAATTTAGGTCAGCATTTCCTGTTTACCAAAGAAACTTTAGGTCAACCGATTTTCTAACAAATCCATCACCTCTAGTGAATAAGTTTACATTACATTAGCATGTAATAAAAAAAATAACAATTAGTTAAGACTGACAATATATATATATATATATATATATATATATATATATATATATATATATATATATATATATATATATATTAAATTAAATTAAATTAAAATTAAATTAAATTTATAAGTTTATCTTCGATATATTCACTAACCAGTGTTACGTGTACCTGGTTATCTATCTATCTATCTATATATCTATATATATATATATATATATATATATATATATATATATATATATATATATATATATATAACCAGGTATACGTAACACTGGTTAGTGAATATATCGAAGATAAACTTATAAATTTAATTTAAGAAATTCTACGGGGAATTTAACTCAAAAGGACTCAGTGACTCAACACTTTTCATTACTGCTTCTTATGTAGCTAGATCGATATGGATGTTAGAGAGTAAAACAATAATAACAACAGTTGTAAAATCCCAACGCAAAACAAAACGAAATAAAATTACATCTTGGATTTCATGTTTACACCTTTAGAATAAAAACACAGTGTATGCAATAAAAAGCGAATACAACAAGATATCCGTATATTGAAGCTCCATTTGTCGGAATTCTTCTTTGTTTGTAGGACAACAACACAGTTTAAGATTGTGGATACATTTGGGTCTAAGTATTAACTAATATCCCAGTATCGGAAACCTGTGAAGATGAATTCCTTTTTTATTTTTAACTATACGACTTTCATCCGGTGTCAATCTATATGTATACAAAGCAAACAAAATGCCGCAAAAAATTGGGGAGAAAAAATTCAAATAAGGCGCACAGCGACTGGAAATAAGGCAAAAAACACGTTTCCCTATTATAGGATTCGAAAGATTTCGATACGATGAATATGAACAGGAAATAATATCTTGACAGATGGTTATTATTTGCCACGATCATATATAAATTAAGTTATTTTACGTTTTCTCCTTATGTGGTCTACTATTACAGGATGCTATAAATAAATCAAATTTCCCTCATGTATCCCTATCCATCATACTGTATTTTAAAGGAAATAATCTGATACGTTTCGGAGAATGTTATCTGTAATCGATACTCCCTCCGCCTTGAAATTATACGGATAGGCACATTTCCATTTATATTGACGTGACAATCCTCTGATATAAATCATTATTATATAGTGCTAATGGATTTGACATATACGTTCACTATGTAAGCACGGTCAACACCCCTTTTAAGGGTAGGGTGACTATATAACAATATATTGTCAATATTGCTTTTGCTTTCTCTGTTTCATTACTTGAGTATATTCCAAATCATTGAATATTTCCCCCTTTAAAAAATCAAGGTTTATAACAATTAAAATGTGTGAAATTTCGTTTCATCATCGGCAATTCCTGTATTCAATGCTAAGTTCAATGACTTTGAACACGTCTTTATGTATCGGGACACTCAAATTGACCACACTTGTATGATGATGAGTAAATGGATTGCGTTGAGGGAAAATATTTCATACCACGTACCAGAAATTGTTCTAAAATCTGATATCTTCATACCATGGTCTGAAATATTGTCGTTATTAAGCGATCGTCGAACTTCTGACAGGATATTTATCGTATCTCACCAAAACAGGGTTGCGTGACGTTCAATGCGATAAAAGACCTTCTGCCAGGATATTTACTGTATTTCACCAATAAGGGTTGCGTGAGGTATAAGGCGAGGATATCTCACCAAATCTCTAATGCGTGACTGCTTAGTTCATTTTCAAATCAGTATCTTTTAATTTAACGACGTCGTTTAATATTCCGATAAATCTCTCTCTGTATCGGTTCCAAAATCATAGAATGCTAATTCTATAGAATTAGAAATTCCACTTTATACTGTATGTACAATTCCTTGTATTGTGATTATATTCTGACTTATCGCTAGCAATATACAGACTTATAACACGGTTTTGTTTATTCACTTATTTAGCTTTAACTTGATTATTTTAATGATACCATCCTTCGAAATTGCTAAAATTAGTTGTATAGATTTTAAGTAAGATAACGAGTTCACACACACACACACACACACACACACACACACAGAGTATTGGTTACCTGACTTGGTCTTAGGTAAAGTACCAACACAACAATCTACCATAATTCTACTAAATGGTTAGTCAAATGCAAGGAATCAATTGCGGAGTAAACCTTAGGTATCTTCTGATTGGGTTTTCATAATATTTGACAGGTATGACAAGATCTACTGTATTTGGCAACATCAGTTTAATTTTGGCCAATAAAAGTAAATCAAGATCTAGTTATATATCTTATTAATCCCAAAATGACCAGTTAAAGAAGTTTTATTGGTCAGACTATGTAGTTCATGTCTGTAAGGTTTGGGAACTACAATCTGATTGTTGTACTGACCACCCATTACTTTCATGTACCACGAGAGGTCTCCATTTTCTAATAAGAATTCCATTAATAATGAAATTATATATAGGTACTTATGTGGCTTAAGTTTCAGCAACGACACTTTGAAACAGACAGGAGATCTCATGATCTTTTTCTTGTTCAATGACAATTGATTGTCATTTTTCACCCTGATTAGAATAAAGAGAATGAATAATCAAAAGAAGATCACTGCGATCAATACATTCCGATTGATCCAAACAATGAATGAAAGTGACCTCATGAAAAACCTGAGCAATACATGTTTCAGCTGAAGGAATACTTTCCTTATCAACACCATGTTTCAGCTGAAGGAATACTTTCCTTATCAACACCATTCTCATGAGCGTTCATTGGCATAGGTAACGGCACAAGCTGACACCAAATCAGGGAATTCTGTCCCGATTGGATCGACTTTCTGATCCAAGTAAAGCTTGACAGTTACAAATAGATTAACCACATCCTTGTCCCTAACTAGGTCATTGCGCGGGTCAGGAGACCAAGTTTGATAACAAATTTACACTATGGAGAGAAACATTAACAAATCCTCACTCTACATCTCGCATAAGAACATTCTCACTAGATGAAAACTTCCCAGGAAAAGGCCAAGTATCTGAAAATAAAAGAGTCTGAGAAGCTCCTGTGTCCCATAAAATTTTAATAGGGGTCGGTTGTGCCCAATCAACCAAAATTGAAATAGAACCATTCGATATAAATGATTCATAAATCTCCATAATAAAATCAGACTGGTATTTATTAGACTCAATACATGTATGACCTCGACCTCTTAAAATATGAACATTAGGAACAGGTCTATCTTTAGTCTGATGCCTAGTTGTTAATTTGAAGCAATCATAAATACATGTGCAATAGTTACACGTAGGAAGAGACAAAGATCTAGAATCAAATTTCTCTGAAGTTTGATTTTTAAAGGTTGAGTTTTAGAATGGTTTCCTGTAGGCTGAAATACTTTTCTGCCAAAAGACTGTTGAGTAGAAGTCTTTTTTTTATAAAAGGAAGTTTACGAGTTAAAGTGTACTCATCAGCTGCACGAGCAGCATTTTCCATGGTTTCGATCTTGTGCTCGTCAAGATACGTTTTAATGTCACTATGGACACAGTTCTTAAACTCGTCAAGTAATACAAGCTGTTTGAGACTTTCATAATTGTTTTCAACTTTCTTGACTAAGCACTATCCATGAAATAACTGCTCTTTGTCTCTAGAAAATTCAACACGAGTTTGTCCAGCTTCTTTTTTTTTTTTGTTTATAGTTTCTGAATTTTTGCCGATAAGCTTCGAGAACTAACTCATAACCCCTTAAGATGTATACTTTGAGCGCATCATAATCACCACTTGGGTGAACTGACAGTGAATGATAAATATCACTAGCCTTACCAGCTCCCGTAGCCATTTCAAATTTTCAGCAACGTTTTCAAAACGAGTGAAATATTTGTCAACTTCTCTTACACTGAAAGGGGACACTAATCTAAACTATATTTCGCAAGATCAAAATTTTAAATTTGGATTTGAAATATGAATGTGGTTTTCATTTGCCAGCTCTATTTCTTTCATCATACATTACATTGATATTCTTTATCTTCCTTCTCAATGTGCATTTGCATGTCTCTCTCATTCTTCTCAATTCACATTTGCTCTTGCTCTTTATCTAACTGCATCTGCTTTTGTTGTTCGTGTAACTGCATTTGACTGTCTTTTCTTCCTTATCTAACTGCATTTGCTTTTGTTGTTATTCTTTATTTAACTGCATTTGCATTGATATAAATTGTAACTGCATTTGTCTATTTTTTCTTTCTTGTCTAATTGCATTTGCATTTGTTTAGTTTCCTTTCTTTCCTGACGTTCTAGCTTCCTTAACTCCAATTCCATTTCGTATTTTAATTTTAATTCTTTTACTTTTTAGATCAGGGTCTGATACTGACAATCTGATAGAACCTAAGCAATTTTATCCAAAACAAACTTTTCTACCAAATACTGAATCAAAATTTAATAAAATGCTTGTTTGGTTAAGGAAGTTTTCGTTTCGGAGAGATTGTACATTCGGGCAAGTTGAATTAATTCATCTTATTTTGGAAAACGTCTTATTGTTCCTTGGTAGGATTTGAAAGAAAGATTTTCACTTTTGATGACATTGTAAAAACATCTTGTTGATATCATTAAGGACTTCTTAAGCTAGAGGAATTCAAATTAAAAATAATACAAATTAAACCACATAAAGTTTTCTGAAATATTTTAGCCTAATTTCAAACCGAGGACGAGCTCCCCAATTCTATTGTTACGTGCTGAGGCTCAAATAAACAGTAACAAAGAAAATGTGAAATAACAACCTTTGTTAAATTTAACAAATAATTTATTTTATTGGAAAAAGATTGTAAAGATTGAAAAAAGAACGTAAAGTTTTAAGAATCAAATTCAAATAATTCAAGAATAATCAGCGAATTAAATCACATAAAGCCTAGTAACTAAATAATCTCGTAGATTCAAGTTCGAGTCCCGTTGGACAATCCAGGATGGAAGACGATGATGCATGCTGAAGTCTGTTTTGTGCTTATCAAAAATCCAACTGAACTGAAGGAAAGTTAACATGTATTTAAAAGCATGGCTACAACAAAAGAGAAAGCCTGAACGTTAGATTTAAAGAACCAAAGCATAGAATATTTCACTAAAACAAAGATTATATCGTATTCTGATTAGCAGTTTCGTAAAAAAAATCCCCAAATTGAGAAATGAAGAAGGGGAAGGAGTCACGTGATCGTTTATAGCACGTACTCCTAACATGACACTGACGAGAACCAATCATTTACTTTCAGGATAAAAGAAGTTTACCTCTTAAGTCAGCAGTTCCATCTTGACCTTGACAACAGCCAATAATTTTAAAATTGATGTTGATGTCGCCACTAACCTTGAATCAAGGTCAGGATCTAAGTCAACTTTACGTGTTTACCAAAGAAAATTCAGGGCAATCGATTTTCTAAAACAGAAACATAATTTCTAGTGAATAATTGTTTTACAATAACATGAAATGAAACATAAAATAAAGCATTTAAAACTGACAAACAATTTTAAATTAAGACAAATATAAATTAAATAAGATATAAGTAACAGGTAAAGGCCGCCTCATTAAGTGATTTGAACCGGTTAGGTTAAAACCAAAATAAACGAATTTATACAAATAATAAAAAATCAGAATACTGCATTACTTTTATTGAATTTTGACACTGGAAAAGAAAAATCAATAAATTCAAAAAGAAACTTTCGAAAAAATTTACTAACCACAGGCTCAATATCAATTCACGTTGTATTGAGTTGTGAGTTTGCGGATAGTATTCAGTTACTTGCATGTAAAAGCGGAAAGCAAATACAAATGCAAAGGGTACTTGAGAAATTCTGAATATCTTTGCTGTAAGGGGTTTTTGTTCCCTGAACTCGTCAATGTAATACCAATCAATGAATCTGAAGCCGCACACGAAGCACACCGAGCCCTCGCATGTGTATGCGTGCGACGTAGAATAGGTAAATGAGAGCCACTAAAATGGTGGAGAAGGAGAAGAATTATGCTACTGTGCAAATAGTATGCTTTAAAATATCCGACGTTTTTACGGTCCCCCCTTATTAATATCAAAGCCATCCTAGGGTAGTCTCTAATTGATATCAAAGCCATCCTATGGTACTCTCTGACTGATATTAATGCCATCCTAGGGTACTTTCTGATATCAAGGCTGACTTAGATAAAGCTTGCGAGTGCAATTCTCTTTCGTATCGTAAAATTGTTCTAGGTGGTTACATCGTTTTAAATAGTAGCGAATCGTGGAAGAAGACTCATGTTGTTTAAGACCGTTGTCCGTGATTAGTATGCGGAACATGATTGTTGTGAAAGAGGTAATTAATGAAGATGATCGATTATATTACCACGACATTGATTCATCAGCAGTTTACAATATAATGAAGACGCAGTTTAATCTCTAACAGTTTTGTAATTGTTTGGTCCAGCATTTTGTTGATGACTGATAAGGAACAAACACGGGTTGCATTCTCCCAAGAGCTCCTCGCCAGACATGAACAGGGTGACCAGATTTATTTCTAAAACCGAATCAAGAGAAAAGAATTAAGTTTAGATCGAAAATAGCGAGCAATGACCACTAATCTCGACAACATGGACAGTCAACGGTATTTATCGCGCATTTTTTTTAAGTAAACGCCTCGGTCGTCCACCTATCCTTGCCTGCCTTTGTTAATTCAAAGTGACATTTACTAATTGGATAACTAGACTGAGAACAAAGGTAGTGTTTTGAGGGGAGTCACTGATGTACTGTTCAGAAATAAGAACTTTGCAGTACAATACGCTAATATTCTTAACTTGTAAATATCCCTCGTAAAAGAATGGAAAATGTCTGATGGTACTAATAATGGTAATAAAGATACAATGAGATATGACATTTGTGAGGCTAATGTTTGCAGATCTGGCATCAAAAGCTATTTCTTACATCTTTTATACTCGTTTATCTTCCACGTTTTCCAGTTCGTATTCATTTAAACACTTACCAGTTACTTCATAGTATGTTTATATGCTGTTTCTATGTTCATTTCATATTGATTCTTTTCATTTTTATCAGCCGTTTCCTGTGATGTTCTGGAGTAAATGAATAATGTATGGTGTTCTTTAAATCCGAATCCTTTTAACAGCTATGAGGTGTGGGTTTCTTACGAATTAAATAACCAGCAAAAAGAAAGCAATTGACGAAGGTGGTGATAATTTTTAACTGACGGAGGATGGTGGTCTGACATGTGAAGATGATGATGTTGAAGACACAATGGAAACAGATATCGATGATTCTTTTAGTCTAGCAAGTTTATTGACAGAAATATTTACGCTGTAAAGCGCTCATTAGAGACGTGGTAATAAGCAAATGAAAGTGACCATCAATATGATTCGAATACCATTTACATATATAAAAGATAGAACATTCGTTTTGAAAACCGACGATAGTCTAGTCCAAATATTAAGAAAAAGGACATTAGCAAACTGCTGGCTCTTAGAACAATATCAGATTAGACAGAATGTATCTTATTATCCATTGGTCAAGTCGGAAAATGCAAGATAGAAAATAGTTGGTGATATCTGAGGAATCAAATCAGACGGAATTTAAATATGAGATTGAACCACATGTTGTCTAAATGCATCCGATACACGTACCAAAGAAACTTTTCATCGACAGATTGGTTTGATGTTGTTTTAATTGGACCGACCCCACATTGAAGAGACAACAAAAATAGGAAATCAAGATTTAACATTGTTGAGAGCATTACAGTTGAAGCTTTCCAAAACAAGTCTTTGAAATTGTAACTGACTTATATAAGACCTTTTTCGGTAACCAACATAACAATTACAATAACAGTAATAAGTAACAAAAAAGCAAAACCAACACGGAATATTCAGCAAATGACTGAATTTGTTTAAGTTTTAAAATGAAAAATTAAGAAGAACTTACAGTAATGTGAATCAAATCACAAAAAATCCAAAATATTATAAAACACGTTAAAACGTATAGTGTTCCGAATGAATTCGTATCCTGTATGTACTTATGTACCAATAATCTTGAATGTGCAGATATACTGCATGTAACTAATATCATCATAATATAGGCTTGATCGTTTACAGCTTATATTGAATATCATACGATAAGTTATTGCATTGCCGGCATCGATACCGTTTTAGGGTGCCTGACCTGGAAGTGGCTGACCCAATCCATCGTAATAATTTTGAGGATTGACGATGGTCCGAATCGATTTGCTCAGGAAGCTGATCCTACGAAACAAAACCTTGACGTTGCAAGCGGCTAAGAGATGTTCGAAATTAAAGTTACTTAAACTTTTTTCTCATGCTTTTTCTGCTGGTTCTTTCTGGCATTTCGAGCCCTCTACTGATACAGAGTTATCTATACAAGGACATTCAGCTTTTCCTTTGCGGGATGTCTTCAATTGTCAAAAAATGCCCAGAAAAAGACATTTCTACACAGACGGCGAGAAGGAGGCTCCATAGCTAACGCCAAGCAAGAAAGATCTTCAGGTCACCTTACTGGTCTCGCTGAAACCTTACTGCCAGGATTACTCTGTATCGGTAGAGGGCTCGCACTGCCATACCCGGACATGATCGCGCCAAAAGAGGGACTCTGCGAGGTTGACGTAATGACCTTTTTATCCAAGTCCTATGAAAATGTTACGGATCACTTGCTGATGACCCTGGACGTTTTTTAATGAGCCTTATTCCCATCAATGGACATTGGCAACTCTGCTATCGGAGAGAGTGCTGTTGTCATCTCCGATAACTGGGGCATGATTTTGCTAACCATTTGTGTCCTACTGCTTCTCATGCCGCAGAAGCTGCTCATGTCATTACTGTTTAGGCTCGCTTGATAGCGACTGGTGAAACGTTGGTGGAAATGGCTGCAGGCACAGAAGACAACAATGTTAATAAAAATACACCTACGATTTTACGTCGCTGAACACGTGATGGTCTCATCATTGCTTTATATTAACTACGAATATTTTTAAGACGTGTCTACAACGTCTTGAGACTACATCCGACTTTACAACGCACATTCAGGAAATAGGTAATTCTTTCGCTTTTGTTGTCGAAGGTATTTCCAGACTGATCAGTCAGCCACATGGTAATTTCTGACATCGTGTACGTGATCGTGATGGGATAATAAATGAATGGATTAGGACGAAGTTGCATTAAAGAGTCTTGAGGAATTCAATGTGCATTAAATAACGTTGGAGGCAGAGCACTCTAAATCTAGGGATCCTTGGGAGATTGAACAGTTGATGAGGGGGATGTGCACGTCAGTTATGTTGACGTGCAGCTCTCTTTCGTACACTTTATTTTGGGTCACGGACGTCTCCCCATGATGTATCCTATGGATGTAAAATCGTATGGTGTAATTTCCCGAAAGAGTGATGCGAGTCCAAGCAAGAAATAGCTTAGATTTTAATATCAGAAGTAGTATTTCCGTTAGCGGTGATCAGTCGTGAGATGTCCGTGGCGATGTCGGTGGTGCTGAGTCGACCTGGATAGATCATTATCGTGTTTTGTTGTGACGCGACCACGTATGAAAACCGATTGTTGTTCGTAGTGACATTAAAGAAGCTGTTTCATATTTCAGCAGTATTCAATGCGATTTCATACGAAGATTATTGTTCATGTACCTTATATCTTACTGCGGATGTGAGCGTTTTAGAGGCAAAAACAGTGTAATATCGGTGAGAGCCATTCGTTAAAACTATCTAGTCATCGTTTAAAATTTGATTCTGATCTGACGTCACTAGCTTTTATTTCAGAAGAAGATAACTGAGGATTTCCACCATCTTGTTGTCGACATCCACACACAAATTCTCAGCTTGCTTAGAAGCGATCAGCAACTTGGGTCGATGGATGGTCTTAGCAGGGGTATGAAAGTAACTTATGCTACTTTATTTCTTTTCACTCTTTCTATGCTGAAAACCATGATATGATCCTGCCAGTTATTCCTGACTGCTGCGCTTGCCACTCAGCCTCTTATTTTGCGTATGTTCTAAGTAATATGTGTACTGTTTTCTCGGTCTTCTGAACGACTTTTAAGCTGATTATTTATCTGTTTCAACTTATCTGTTATTTCGCTCATACAAATTCCTTCATCCTCTTCATCAGCTAAGGTGCTCTTAGCCAACAAACCCTGCTTGTGGTTTACTTTATCAAGTAAATCACGTGTTGCTACAATGTCGAAATACGCTTTGTCCAAAGACCTTACCTACTTAAATATGTTTGCATGGCTAGCAATTTTTTGCATCAAACTCACTAACATTCTAAGCTTGAGTTGGATTTTGTGTAATTTATCTCCTTCATCAGGTTACGTTTTGACTCTTTAAGTGCTTTATAATCGTTCCGTGTAGTGACCATTTTCCCCTTCATGCAACCTTTCTAATTACTCCTTGGTCTCTCTCGCTCCTTCTTACGCACCTCTTCGGACCTTGACTTTGCAAGTTCCACTTTATCGTTTACCTTTTTCAGTCTAGCTCATTCCTCTAACATCCTTCTTTTTGTGCCTGTCGTTTTTCTCTTCTAATGATTTTTCTACAGGCTAGCTTCTTCCTATTTTACAGTTTTTTCACGTCTGTCTTCTTCCGCTTCATGCAGTTTTCAGTGTGAATTTTCCTGTTACTTCCTTAGTTTCTGACTTCTTACCATTTGCTTTAGGTTGTTGTGAAGGTTTTACCTTAGTTTGAATTTTGGGTGGAGATTGAGTTCAGACTCGGAGAAGCTAAGGTAAAAAAACATTATACCCAATATCAACCACACAATTACTACAAATTGCATTATTATCTACTCGAACAAGGTGATAAGAAAGATTAAAGATGGAATGTGTGGTGTACCCATCAGGTAATTCATAGGACTTCAATCCAAATTGTACTGCATCACACGCGATGATGAAATCCTCATGGAAAAGTCAAAGGAGCAAAAGAACATTCACCGCTAAAATATTCACCCAACAACATTACACACAATCACTGCAAAAGCACATAATTTACTATGAGAACTGTTAAATAACAAAGACACCACAATCATTAACAAAAAATGATTATACCCCATTGATCATAAACTATACTCCACCGACGGCAATCACACACTCCTTCAAAGACAAAAGACATACGAAAACCACAGTGAAAACTCAAACACATGCATATTAGCCAGAACCGCCTTCCATCACCATAATGATCCAAAACTCAGCCAGAACCTCCCAGAGAGAAGTGAGCCACAACCAACGTTCCCTCTAAGCTGCATGCGTGCGCAGCTGCTCAGGCATCCCCGCGCAGCTGAATTGTCAATTTTTGCTCAATCCAACGTTACATTTTGCTCGTCTCCGTAATGCTTGCGCAGTGCAGCGAGCACTGCGCGCACATCTACCATTCGATTAGAGGGAACGTTAGCCACAACTCCCATTTCTCTATGAGAAAAGCATAGGTGAGCTAGAATCCCGATTTCGGGCTCCTACTGATATATTTGATTAAATTGTCACATTTTCTAAATACGGGGCTCGCGTTGCTCTTTTCTATATTCCATTAACTTCATATGTTGTGTTATTAATTACTAAATCCTAGGAATATTACCGTGGTCGATAATCCCCTAGATAACAGCAACCAAACCAAAGGCACCATATAAGACGTAGACGGCCCTAACAAAGTGATCGCTTGTCGTGGGATCAGAAAATATTATTCCAGTGAAGGTTCTGAGCAAATATACAATTGATTTAGTTTCTCCAAGCATTGTTAATTTCTGTTTTTCTTATTAATGAATATCGTTGGAGTGAATTGTACATTGTCAATTCATTTGTATGTTCAGTGCATGCAATGTACTAACTATTTCTTTTTATCATGTGATCACACCATTGAAAGTGGCTGAGACGCGTATTTGTGGAATTGGGGGGGGGGGAGATAACCTAAGTTTTATCTTGGGAGAAGGGTTAATTAGGTAAGGCCGATTGTTTTTGCAACATATAGTCTGGTTTAAGTGAGTCCATATGTAGGGCTCTACCTGAAACCGGTAAATATGTGTGGATAGAAGAGTAAGAATAGGCTATGTAGAGAACTTTATTATTTGTCACGTCTGGTACTTTTACTACTGCGTCTGATGTCATTATGTCCATGAACGTATGAAATATTCGTTCGCAAGCTTCTCCCGAAGTAACGTTCGTAGAAGCCTTCGTAGATAAGTAGGTCAATGGGATAGCAATAGCACGGAAGTTAGCCACATACTGATGATTTTAACCCACCAGTCTCAAAAAGGATCAAACTTCAGTTTTAGGGGCCGGTCGTATCACGTCTCTAAGTGGGTCAAATTTAGATCGTATCTTCGATGAGGGTGTGCCCTAGATAGGCTAGTCTAATTCGCTCTAAACCGTTGTAAGGAACATTCTATACTCATACTAAGTTGCTGTCGTTCATAATAGGTCGTCCATGAAACTCGAATCCCTCTTGACGGTTCGCGCAATTTTCTCATCACACGGGTGAAGACACTTGAGGCATTCAGGACCCAGAATAGAAACGACCATCCATCTGGAGTTGTGAAGGTAAGTCTTGTTCTGTCTCATTGCAGAATGGAATTTACACGTTTATTCAGATAAATTTTCGAACAATATTTTGCGTTGGTCTGTTATCTTGTTTGGTTTCCATTAATTTCAGTTTCATATGCTCTACGTTCAGTAGCTTCAGACTCAACTCCTCCAAGTCGGTCGTGCCAGATATCTCTGTCAACACTTGAGTATTCTTGGAGTATCTACTTCACCTCTGTACGTTGTTCTTAACGTCTTGACAAGGACAACATTAACGTA
The DNA here is from genome assembly GCA_029339505.1 of Unio delphinus. Taxonomy (NCBI): domain Eukaryota; kingdom Metazoa; phylum Mollusca; class Bivalvia; order Unionida; family Unionidae; genus Unio; species Unio delphinus. Next base: position 11,692,735 of record JAQISU010000081.1, read on the forward strand.
GGTTTGTTCTCTCCACAGGAGCAGTCGAATGATGAAGGAAGGAGAAAGAAGGAAGAGATGGAAACAAACGAAAAAAAAGTTGGAAGGAAGGAGTAGAAGATTGAAGCAGATCATACAATGCCAAATTATGAATTAAATAAGAATTGGATTAACCAAGTTAATTACTCATTTTTTGGACCGCTTTGTGGCTAGAGCGTCCGCATCGGAAGCGGAAGGTACTGGGTGACTCGGTGGGACATGATACTACGTGTCTACGGCATGATGTCCCAGGGCTAGACATAATTATAAACTGCCGCAACACAGACAGCGTACAGATATGACTGAATTTTTTTAAAAGCTATGTTAAAAATCCTAACCACACACACACACACACACACACACACACTAACTTAACTCTTTCGAGCAGTATTTGAAGACTTTATGTTCATTAGTCCTACTTATTGGATTCTTTACTGTTTATAAAATATTTGTCTTCACCTACTATATGCATTTAGTGTGTCAGCTTCGCTGACTGGGGACTTAAAATTGTTAAAGCACATTTTCTGCGGTGTTATGTAGTCATCGCTGGACATGATCAAGTTCTGGTTGGACTGTGACAACGAACATGGATGCTGTTTGATAAAATGTGTCACTTATTGCTAAAAATCATAAAGTCGCTCAATATTTCTATACTGTACGCTGCATTAATGTCCATTATAGCAGATTGTGTTAGCATTCTCACTATATAGAAACGAGATGTCTCTAGTCTGACTACTAGAAAAAGTTTATAATGTTTAAGTTTTGTTCCCCTGCTGTTTCCTTACTTTGTTTCTTAGACTCATCAGTTCTATTTTCATGAAGCAGAGTTTCCCAAAGTAATCTGGCCTACATATATGAAGTATGCAACCTTCGATAACCTGTCTCATCATTATGCTTACGTGATCAAGAAAATAAATTGATGTCACGAAACACCTGCCAAGATGAATTTTCTTTAATATAAATGCGTCATTAATGTTTGAGTACTGCTGAAGTTATTATTGGAGCATGGAACATCCGTACTCTCATGGACAAAGAAAACGTATCAAGACCCCACAGGAGAACAGCTCTAGTTTCTAAGGAGCTAGCACGCTACAATATTGACATCGCAGCCTTGAGTGAAACCAGGTTCGCAGAAGAGGGTTCTCTTACTGAGCTAGCCAGCGGCTATACATTCTTCTGGAAAGGAAAAGCCCAAAATGAGGACAGGATCCATGGAGTCGGCCTGGCTATCAAATCAAGTCTTCTGAAGCAACTCCCGGAAATGCCGGTCGGTATCAATGAGAGGCTAATGAAAGTGAGAATCCCTATAAGCCACAAACGGCACGCAACAATCATCAGTGCATATGCCCCTACCCTATCGAGTTCAGCAGAAGCCATCGAACAGTTCTATACGGACCTCAGCTCTGTACTTAGCTCAATTCCAGCTGACGACAAGATCATACTACTGGGGGATTTCAATGCCCGTGTTGGCTGCGACTATGTTCGATGGAAAGGTGTGCTTGGCAAGCACGGTGTCGGCAGAATGAACAGCAATGGCCTGCTCCTACTCAGCAAATGCACAGAATTTAACCTCCTAATCACAAACTCAATGTTCAGAATGGCGGACAAACACAAGAACACCTGGATGCACCCCAGATCTCGCCAATGGCACTTAATTGACTATGTAATAGTACGCCAGCGTGATGCCAAGGATGTCCAAATCACCAAGGCCATGCGAGGAGCAGAATGCTGGACAGACCACAGACTTGTCAGAACTACCCTACAGCTGCACATTGCCCCTCACCACCTAAAACGTCCTAAGCTTGTGCGCACAGCCCTCATGGTTGTCAAACTGCAGCAGCCTTCCACCCAGCTCGATTTCCAGAAGAGACTAGATGACATGCTGTCAACAAACGGTCCGTTATGTGGAAACGCCTCTGAAAAATGGAACAAGCTCAGGGACATAATAAGAGAAACAGCTATGGCAACCATGGGTCCAAAGAAGCGAATACATCAAGACTGGTTTGATGAGAACAACGCTGCCATTGAAGATCTGCTTGCCAGAAAAAATAAAGCTTTTATGGACTGGCAGAATGACACAAACTCCATCCCCAAAAAAGATCGCTTCAAATCCTATCAGGCTGAGGCTCAGAGAGAAATCCGCAAGATGCATGACCAATGGTGGGAAAAGAAAGCTGAGGAAGTGCAAAGCTATGCCGACACTAACAACTCCAAAGAGTTCTACAACGCCATCAAATCAATTTTCAGCCACACAAAGTCAAGCTCTACGCCCTTACTTGCTGCAGATGGCAGTACAGTAATAAAAGACAAGAATGGCATCAAGGAAAGATGGAAAGAGCACTTTAATCAGCTCCTAAACCTGCCCTCATCAGTCAGCCGATCTGTTCTTGACCAAATACCCCAACAGCCAATGCTCAACCAACTGGATATTCCGCCAAAGATGGAGGAATTGAGAAGGGCCATTAAACAAACAAAGTGTGGCAAGGCACCTGGAAAGGATGGTATCCCAGCGGAGGTGTACAAGACTCTCAGTAAGCAGTCTCTGGAGGCATTCTATGACGTGCTAATCAGCATCTGGACGGAAGAAGAGATGCCAGACGACCTCCGTGATGCATCAATTGTGACCCTCTATAAAAACAAAGGCACACGTATGGACTGCAGTAACTACAGAGGCATCTCCCTGCTTTCCGTTGCTGGAAAAATACTTGCTCGCATCTTGCTCAACAGGCTTATTGCAGCAGTGTCAGAAAATAACCTCCCCGAGTCTCAGTGTGGTTTTCGCCCAGACCGCAGCACCATTGACATGATGTTCGCAGTGAGACAAGTCCAAGAGAAGTGCCTTGAGCAGAACATGAATCTATATGATGTCTTCGTGGATCTGACAAAGGCTTTCGATACAGTCAACAGAGATGCACTGTGGGTAGTACTCAAGAAACTTGGTTGTCCTCAAAAGTTTACCAACCTCATCCGGCTCCTCCACATTGACATGAATGGAGAGATTCTCTCAGATGGTGAACCCTCAGAGAAATTCCCCATATCTAATGGTGTCAAACAGGGTTGTGTACTCGCTCCAGTACTATTCAACCTCTTCTTCACACAGGTACTACTCCATGCCATACGGGACATTGACACTGGCATCTACATTAGGTATCGCCTGGATGGATCAGTGTTTGATCTCCGTCGACTAGCTGCAAAAACCAAGACACTAGAAAGACTCATCATTGATGCACTCTTTGCAGATGACTGCGCCCTCATGGCCCATGAAGAGACTCACCTACAAGCAATCGTGGACAGATTCTCTGAAGCCTCCAACCTATTTGGACTCACAATTAGTCTAGGAAAGACAGAAGTCATCTTCCAGCCGGCCCCAAACACTGTCCATTCGCAACCCTGTATCACCATTGGCGACACGCAGCTGAAGAATGTGGACAGTTTCAAATACCTTGGCAGCACAATATCTAGTGATGACTCTCTGGACAAAGAGATCACTGCGAGGACCCAAAAAGCCAGTCAAGCACTAGGACGACTCCGAACCAAGGTCTTGCAGCACAAGGACATACGTCTGTCAACAAAGCTAAAGGTGTACAATGCAGTTGTCCTCACGTCTCTATTATATGGCTGTGAAACGTGGACAATCTACAGAAGGCACATCAGACAGTTAGAACAATTCCACCAGCGCTCCCTGAGATCCATCATGCGGATCAAGTGGCAGGACCGAATCACCAACCTGGAAGTCCTTGATAGAGCCAACACAACAAGCATCGAAGCCAAATTAATCCAGGCCCAGCTTCGATGGACTGGCCATGTCATCCGCATGGATCAAAGCAGAATCCCAAAGCAGTTGTTCTATGGCGAGCTATTCCTGGGGAACCGAAACCAAGGCCGCCCCCACAAGAGGTACAAAGACAACCTCAAGACAAACATCAAGTGGGCAGACCTTCATCCACGCCAGCTCGAGCTCGCTGCCTCAGACAGAAAGCATTGGCGAGCCCTGACCAGAAAAGCCTGTTCCTCCTTTGAGGCCGACCGTCGCCAGCGTCTTGCTGCATCCCGTGAGAGACGCCACAGAAATGTATCCCAGATACCAACAACCACCGGTGTCCCATGCCCCACCTGCAATCGCATGTGTGTATCGGAATTTGGACTCCGGAGTCACATGCGCGTCCATCGTTGAAAGAAAGTGCACAACTTGTCTTCCTCGACTCGAGAGACTACCCAAGACTGCTGAAGTTATAAGATGCGGCATTACGTGCTACACCATCTGTATCCAGGCAGATCGTGTAAGAAAAGATATTTTTTTTCTGCAAAACTCGTTAGTGCTGCAATTAAACTTCGTAAACATTTTGAAGCCGTGATTTTTGCGCCACATTCTTTGGCGTTATATCTGCAAACATTAAACGAGTATCGGACTGATATTTAGTTTAGTTTGACCATAACTCATTTATAATTATGTACAAGCACATATATATTCTCAAGTTTTGCCAATTCGTTTTTGTGACGATTGAAAATTTAACTAAAAAGAGTTGTAACCATGCAGGTCAGGTCATATTCCCATTCGCCTCCCGTGGTTCTGATTCTTGTTTACAAACTAGTTGATAATGTATTCATAGTAGGCACGAGAATCGAATGCAATGCACAAAGAGAGAGAGAGAGAGAGAGAGAGAGAGAGAGAGAGAGAGAGAGAGAGAGAGAGAGAGAGAGAGAGAGAGAGAGCAGATACCCCCACAAAAGAATAATATATGCTTTAGTTAAATGTGTAATATCGTGACGAACGTAGATTCCCTAAGAGAAAGAAAATATATGTATGTGGCGGCTTATAACCTCTCTGAAGGACGGTTGTCGATGTATGTGTTATAATAGACGATGGTGTTCTAGCCCGGATCGAGCGAATAATAAAAGTATGAAATTAACGGATGGACTAGATAGAGATCTGAGCAGAGATACAGGCTAGAACAACACGAGCCCAAGTATAGAGCATATAATATTTGATTAGATAACCCCCTTCCCCCAAAAAGTTGCACAAGACGAAATTTGGATACACTATTGATAGAAAATAAATTGCACAAGTTTTAAAAATGCAATTATCAGGTTGTTTTTTTTTTACATAGATACATCAAAATTTGATCATGAAATCGAGTCTCGAACTTTGATTGTCCAACATGTCCAATTAACCTGATGACTGATTGCGGGTCACTCTTCAGCTGCAACTCAGCTACTAGATCTGTGACAACTCTCTGCCACTGGCGTGCTCATGCGTTACTGCCTTTAACGCGTCTCTCTCTCTCTCTCTCTCTCTCTCTCTCTCTCTCTCTCTCTCTCTCTCTCTCTATATATATATATATATATATATATATATATATATATATATATATATATATATATAATATATATATATATATACATACATACATACATACATACATACAGTTAGAATATCCAATCAGAATTCAGCTTTATCTTACCGATATTATTAACATACGCCACTCGAGAGTATGAAACTTGTTTTTCATCTTTCCAGCTGCCATTATTAAATCAATCTCTGCAAAGTTTAGACTTATGAAAAATATTTCCTACAACATTTCAACTCTTGGTATTACGCTACAGAAAACGAGAGCTTTATCCCCTTGACCAGTTTTGTCTGACTTAGTTAATGGAAACTCATTAAGAATCAATCCTGCCATACCAGTCATATTACAGTACGGGCATTATCATACATGCCATGAATTTACTTCCGTGTTAAATCACATACATTAATTTAACATTTCTAATTGTCTCAATGACACCTGCAAAATTCACAGACATTTGCAAAATTCACATTGTTACAAAATTGGAGTGGATAAATAGATGTGTATATAATAAACCATTTAAGAAATACATCGCTACAGTTCTGTTCCGGTCATATTAAGAAAAAGTCTAAGTATAACTAGAAGCTTATTACAAATGCATTAACATCCAAAACAGTAAGTATTTTACAACATCCTGTTATTTAGCTTAGTATGAACATCTTGTAATGAATGAATCTAGAAAAATCTTGTAAGAATGATTATTTTATATCACTGTTACTCAGGACAAAGGTTCAAGGCACAACGTGTTTGTTATTGGCACATACACCCAATGTTCTAAGGAATAAGTTTAACAAATAACCCTCAGTTCACGATGATAAGATAACTTAGAAGGACTGAATCAATCTTCAGAGTGGATCAGAGACACAATCATGTTAAATCAATTTCTTATAATGAATATAAGACGAAAACTTATTGTTTGTAGCTTCTCATAACATGACAGTGTCGACACGCTTCCCGATGCTGGAATCAATCATGACTCTAAGGATCAATTGCTTGTCGTTAAAGTAGACTTGGCGCTGTGCAATAAGGATGTTTTGGAATGACTCAAAGCAGACAATGACTCTCTTAAATCTCTGATAAAATCTGTCATTGTCAGTACCCTTCTCTACGCTGAAACCAATCTTGATCATAAAAGTGCGATTCTGCAAAGAATCATTGTTGCTGTATGATAAATCCCAAATATAAAAGAAACAAAACTATGACACTAGTGAACTCCGCTCGTTTTGTTCTTATTTTCTAAAAAAAAAGTGCCCTAAAACGAGGCTACATTATATTCTTACTAACTAACGAGACGCTATAGTCATTTATAACGAATTAAGCGCTTTTTTTCTATTACCGGGTTGTCTAAAACCCTGACACAACCGTATCAAGTTAAGCATTGGATAAGAAAGGGTTTTAATTTCTAATTAAGTAATTGGTTTTAGTACCCCAAGTCATCTGGAGCAACCACCCATTCGCTCCCTTACCCCTCGTTAGTACGATACTGTAATTGGTGAGCTCCCTGTTTCCTGGTGTGTCCCGAATGTGTAGGTATATATTCTTACTCCTGTACATTTTCCGCAGCATTTACGAGCAAAATATACTTGGGTAGTATTCGTTACTGCGTGTACGAATACTCGCTGGCCTTGCGTGCCGTAAATCGATTTAAAACAACAAGGCTTGGCCTGATACAATATAGTTCCTCTTTGCAATGTTTCGAGTGTTAACGACATTTGATGACGCGTCAACATACGCGCTAGTTATTGCACAGCCTTACTATATAGCACGTGTACATTATCAATATTAACAATGGAGTTATATTTCAGTGACAATGAATTAAACAATATCTTGACATGGATAATAAATCGCATAAACTCCATATAGCAAAAGTATAATAAAGATTTTGCAGTTTTTTTAAAAATTTATTTTGCAGAGAGTGTACTAATAGACAAATAAACACTTAGAGTATTCTGTTGAAAATGCGAGTGATGGGTTCTTGAAGTGCAAAACACCAAAGAGACGCGTAAAGTTCCAGTTTTGAACAGATTCATCCAAATACTGAAAATAAAGAGAAACTCCCCCCCCCCCAAAAAAAAAAAAACAGCAAAAAAAATATCGTTAGTAATTTTTGCAGGAATTTATATAATGCGAAACTATACACAAAATTGTCTCTAAACGTTGTTAAACATATGTAAAATAAAAGCAAAGCAAATTTTTTTTAGGTTATCTTTTTTAAATTAGTTCCTTTACGATATAAAGTTTAGTCAACTAGCGGGTGATTCCACACAGATTTCAATGATATATATTTGTTTAAATGTTTTCATTTGAATGATGTCCCCGTATGTGTATTTTATTATCGATGCAATACAAACGGGGGCAGGAAGGGGTGGATCCAAACTCATTTCTGCTGCCTGAGGGTGCATTATCAAGAAAATGCTGTTCTAACCCCAAACACCCCGCAAATTATATTTCGCATCACGTGAGTGAGAGGGATCTGGGCATCGATCATAACAAGAGGCATGTGCCCAAATCAGTTAAAATACAGGTCTGTCTTTGAATCCGTCAGACATCCGCCGTAGTTAGATTTATGGAAAGAGGCATAAATTTTTTTTATATTTTTGCAAGCACCTGCAAAGGTCGTTAATTTCAAATAACGCCGATGTCTTCAATATCGACAATTGAATTTGTCTCGGTTGTGATTTGGTTTGAAGTGTATTGATTCCAGATGTGTGTTGCGTTCGAAAGTGATGAATGACTTCAAATTTTAAAACGTTACAGCAATTGTTGCTGAAGTATAATGTTTCTCGGGTTAACTTATTTATGTCATGTATTTAAAAGATAAGTAACTCATGGATGGATGAGATGTGAAAGTTTGCTTGGACTATTGCAAACACTATTAACCTCTTTGTACTGTTGCAATTGTAAAACAATTAGTGTTAGATTTTATTTTAGTTTAAACCAGCGAATGTCGGAAGAGCTGTTTTGAAAGAAATCTCAGTTCCAGTATTTATATTTAACTGTTAAGCAAATGCCATGGTTGAAATGTGTTTTTGTAATATGTCAGTTGTAATACGAGTCTTCACTTTGAATGTTTATATTTCCTTGGTTTCCTGTCACAACACTTAGCTGTGTGTAACACTTAAATATTGTAATTGCTAGTGGCTGGGAATGACACCATGGTGCTTAATTGTTTTGAGTGCATTATAGAATTTATATCCCAGAGAAAGCCACCAAATCGCATAAAGTTACACGAAATCGTTGGCGGTCAGGGTTCCGCTGTGGGCGCCGCCTGGTGGTGGTGGTGGAACTTGAATTGCTCCCCTAAACCCCTTATCTGGTGAGAACCCTTCCCCGGCTACGGCCCTCTTATTCTGGACCTTTATGCGATCATCGTCGCTTTGTGTACCATTTACGCCATTAGCGCCGGGCGCCATTTGCAATTAGTACGTCACTGAATAAATCTAAGCTATTCTCTGTATTTTTGTTTTGTTGCTATTTGCCGCACACATAAATATATTACGAACTAAATTGGAGACAGTCTGCATTTTCGAAATTGACCAACGGCGGTTTCAAATATTAACTAAGACTGATAATGATATAATTTGTAGAAGATGAAAACCAGTCTATTGCACATCATGTGGGATCCTTGAAAAAAAGAATGCCTAACTGCAAAACAAGGAGCTTACTATGGAAGTCATTCTTCCTATTCAAAAATTTGAGGACGAAAATAATACATGAGAAAGAAAATGAAGACTAACAGACGTAAGAACACAAATATTGCGGAATCAACATTTACAGTGTATTTATCGATATAAAAAAGAGCAATAGTGGCTTCATAAAATTAATTATCTCATATTAGATCACGTGTCCTATGATCCTATGACGCTGAGTAGTATTAAAATGTTCGTCTCATCCCTGAAATTTTTGCCTGATATTACAATTATAACGAACATTGTAGTCCCATATGTTCACTTGCTTCATGCGAATGCATTTCTGATTATTATCTACTTGCAGTTGGTTTGCAAGAGCAAATAAGGTAGGAAATATGTTTCGTTCATTAATGATTTGAGCAATGTCATACAACACTTGACTACTTGCAGAATTTTTCAACTACTATCCTTCTTGAAAAAGAACAGAGCCACGCACATTCTTTGAAATATGAGTCGTAATGATTGTACGTACCGAAATGTCGAGTCATTCGTTACTTTAGCCTTATTTTAAATACTACACTTCACACTATCGATTCAAAATTGTGTTTACAATCCATTAAATTTGATCAGATCGTACATTACCTTCGAATACAAACTAAATGTCACGAACATCAATGAAGATAACAAATTGCTTTTGTTATAAAAGAAATGTTAAAAAAAAACAACATGTACGTTTGTTTTCAATAGTTTTATGCACATGTAATGAATGTAATTCTTATGTCCATGAAACCTGATGGTACTTATGCGTACGTGTTTGGATAATGGTACTTTAATTGAATACTGTGAAAGCATACTGGGCCATGATTGGGACAGGATGTATATTCTATACATTGCCTTCTTGACGGAAAGCACCGTAATAATATTTGGATTATTTATTTCATTTTTATCCCGGTACTGATCGACCTATCTATAGAAGTATGTGATGGGTTTTTAATCATAATTGCAATTACCCTTTTACACTTAACAGTACCCACCTTTTCACAAGTTTTCATTTGCTGACATTCAATCAAATACAGAAATGCACTTGAGTTACATTTATTTTACTAACGCCATATCTATTATATAACAATAAGGCCTTCGCATTCGCTTGACGCAATAATAGTAATAGCAAAAATTATATAACGTAAATATTTGGAACGTAAAGTTCAATTCTAGTTTATGGCTTGGTTAGTTTTCAGATAAGTTATATGGAGTATTGAAAGTTAAATATCAAAGAATCCACAAAAAAATATATTTATCCATTATAATTTTCAACTAATTTAAACATATCTTTTATTAATTACATATTATATATTATATATTTAGACACAAACCACACATTTAAAAAGGAGGTCTTTAAAATAACAAATATCATCGCAAGAGAAGAAAGAATGCATTATTCAAAACTGTCTTTGATGGTTCAGATTGACGTTGTTAGCTTTTTGTCAGTTGAATTGTTTGGAATTATTCTAAATAAGTTACAACTTTGATAAGATGATGCATTAACATTTTCGAACTTAAGAAATATACAATTTATTGGAAGGTTTTCATGCTGAATGAAAGTAAATATCATAGTGTAACATTCTAAGAAATAACGACAAATAGATTTGATACTAAGGTTTGGTGAAAACTGTTTGGTAAATAAATAAATAAATCTTAAAACTACGTTTGTTTTGCACACTTGAAAGTATAGTAGAATTGAATTTTTGAAACTAGCACTGTCTTTAATTTTCTATTATAAAATTTCTAAATCACCAGGCAAATATATTCTAAACGCCTAAGACTTAAGTTTATGTTGTACTTATCACACATTAGTGCATTTGATTACGAGGTCATTCATATGGTGAAGTCATTTTCCGCCAAAAACAATTGCAAATACAATTTAATTCGTGGTTATTGAAGTTGAATTTCTTATCTTTCATGACATTATTCCTCTACGTCTAAACGAATCACTTTGTAAGACGTATGGGGATTGTAAACAAATATCCTTACCACTTGAAAGATATTATAAGATTTCTTAGTTTCCTTTCATTTGTGTTAATAATACTCGAACGACTGCAAAATGTAAAATATAAAACTGTCCCCTGCAAAGATACTGGTTAGGCGTTTGAATTTATCCGAAATCTCATTAATTAGTATATTTTTGAAACTTAGAGGTCTTACAACTGGTCTTTGGGTTTTATTTGTCTCAGAGGAGACAAACGTACTGAGTTTATTATTACAGATTGTTTCCAATGACAGAAATAGCTTTGAAACCGTAACAGAATATTTTGACTAAATCATATATGCAAGACCTTATCGGCTTCCTTAGAGATATTACAAAATACCACGCTGGTGTAATTGCGAAAATCCAGTAACTTACTAATTTTATCAAATATGTCCCTTACTGATACCCGACTGAATGTATCTTTTTAATGTCTGACTGGAATTTAGTTGTAACCTTTCGTTCAAACTGAAAATTATACGTGTTGTTAAAGGCTCTTTTTTGGTAACTTGCCTACAGAACTCTATAGCGGAATTGGCCTGTAATTGATACACATTTTTGGCATCGTCTTTTTCTAAGATGAACAACATGCGCTTCTTCCAACTAGCTGAGAAGAAATTATTTGATACTGAGGCGCTGAATAAAAATTGTTAATGTGGTTAATCAGCAACACTTCTGAATGATCTATAACCGAATCCAGGACCGGAAACTAAGTCTCACTGCTCTCGCGAACTACTTTTTCTTTATACTCAGGAAGGGAAACATATAAAATTGATTTGAAACGGAACATGGCGGTGTGTGTGTGTGTGTGTGTGTGGGGGTACATACAGTTTGTTCTTAATTGGAACAAAGTAGAAAAAGGATTCAATTTGTTTCTAAACCGAACATGAGGGCGGGATACAATTTGTTTTTAAACGGGACATGGAGGGAAAAGATAAAATTTGTTCTGAATTAGAACAAAGGGGAAAATATATACAATTTGTTTTTAAACCGAACATGTGGGGGTGGGAGAGAGATACAATTTGTTCTTAAACGGAACATACGGGGAAAAGATAAAATTTGGTCTTAAATGGAACATGGGGGATAAAAAAGATAAAATTTGTTCTTAAACGGAACAAAAGGGAAAAGATAAAAATTTGTTTTTAAACCAAACATGGAGTTGAAAAGATAAAATTTGCTCTTAAAAGGAACATGTGGGGGGGGGGGGAGATAAAATTTATTCTTAATAGGAATGTTACATTCGGGTTAAAAGGACACACAATCACCAAGTAAGGGTCCTATCACTTTATATAGAATAAAGCAAAAATCTTTACAAAAGCTAGAAAGAAATAACCAGTGTTCTTTACAGTACAAAGCCCTGAGTTTAACTACTTGTTCATGCACTCTACTCTTGTTTTAGAAAGGGCTACAGATAATGGATTATAATTAATTTAACATGTGTGCCTTATCAGAAGTCAAGAAGTCCAAGCTCAGATAGCCCTGGGAAGATAAACAACAGATGCTGAAGGTGTTGACAGCCTCTGGTATCAACTATCCAGAATGCTGCCATTAATATTCTGGCCAAATGTCTCTACTAACAGGCTGAAATCTGATACAGCACCAAGGGTCACATCATACTTATAACACCTCCCTTCTTAAGAGGAAACTTTATGTTTTCGATACAATACAATTTTATACATCAGAAAAATGATAAAACTTGCATAATGCTTACATTATTACTAACAAGCATAAAGCTTAGAGTCACTACAATTAACTTCTGTAAAAGAGTTTTGAATTCCATCAGTAACCATCCAGAATAGGGGAAATCCAACAAATTGGTTACCGTCTATATCTGCATAAATTCATTCTGATTATAAAATAAAAACAGAACACTTAAGTTTGAAAAATCCTAGAGTCCTGAACTATCCCAGTAGGTTTCTAAGCACTTTTGAAGTGTACTATGCACACCAGTATCTTTTGTCGTTTAATTCCTACACACTTCAGTTACATGCATGATAATCCATCTGCATTCCCATGTTGTTTGCCGCTCCTGTGCTTTATAATGAAGTTGTAAGGTTGGAGTGCCAAACACCATCTAAGTAGACGCTGATTCTTGCTTTGCATTTGATTCAACCATGTCAATGGGTTGTGGTCAGTCACAATTTCAAATGTCGTCCCTGACAGGTAATACCGTAACGAATCAATCGCCCACACAATCGCAAGACATTCCTTCTCAATAGTTGCATATTTCTGCTCTCGCGGAAGAAGTTTCCGGCTTAGATAGGCCACCGCATGTTCGTCACCGTCCATTGTCTGGCTTAGCACAGCACATTTGTATCTACGCAGTAAATTTATATGATAGGTTACCATACCTCGCCTACCGGGTACCGATATCTGGTAGTTAACATCGTTTACCTTCCGGACCACACGATAAGGTCCCTGCCATTGTGCCTTCATCTTGGATGAACTTGATGGCAAGAGAATAAATACTTCATCTCCTGGACTAAATTCTCGTGTTTTCGTGTGACGATCATAAAGTGCCTTGATTTTCTTTTGGCGACCCAACAGGTTATCTTTGACATGAGCCCCGATGTCAGCCAACTTCTCACGCATTTTCACAACATGCTCCACAGTTGACTTCCTTACATCCTCCTCTCCCGTAAACAAACCTTGTAAAATCTGCATTGGCCCCCTAACTGGCCAACCATACAACATCTCAAAAGGTGCAAATCCAGTTTCCTCATGTGGGACCTCACGATATGCAAACAACAAATATGGTAACATCTCATCCCATTCATTCTTGTTGTCTGTACAGAACTTCCGCAACATTGACTTCAATGTCCTGTTAAAACGTTCTACCTTTCCATTCGCTTGTGGGTGATAAGGTGTGGTTGTAACTCCACGGATACCCACTAGTTCATACAACTGTTTCAATAAGGTGCTAGTGAAGTTGGTCCCTTTGTCTGTTAATATGACCCTTGGAAAACCAACACGGCTAAACAGTTCAATTAGTGCCCTAGCTACACTCGTTGCCTCCATATCCTTTAGAGGAAAAGCTTCAGGATATCTGGTTGCATCATCAATCACTATCAGAATATATTTGTGTCCAGACTTCGTTCTAGATAACGGTCCTACAATATCCATTGCAATTTTCAAAAACGGTTCTGTTATTACCGGTGGACAAACCATTGGGGCTTTCTCACCTGCAGTACGTTTTGCTGTTATCTGACATTCATGACACGATGTACAATATCTTTTTACATCAGAAAACACTCCCGGCCAAAAGAATGATTGGAGAATCCTCTCTTTTGTTTTCTCCAAACCCAAGTGACCTGCAAGGGGTCGATCGTGTGCCAGCTCCATTACCATTTTTCTCAATCCTGCTGGTACAAGAATCTGCTCCCCTCCACGCGAACCATCACCAGATTGCCATTTCCGCCGCAAAATAGCATTCTCCCAGAAGAATGCCATTGGCTCCTCCTCAGCCTCTTCCCGCGTAGCAAAGGACTTATCTCTAATAATTTTCAGTGAAATATCTGCAATCTGTAGATTTGACAACATGTCCGCATTCATTGTTGAAAGTGTGTCAAATTCAATGCCATCATGCTGATCAGTATCTGCTTGCTCGATGCTGTCGTTGACAACTTCATTTTTACTCTCATCCTCACATTGGTGAGTATTTTCTACCGTCCTCTCATCATCGAGTCCTTTTGCCATCGACCTCGTAACAACAAATGACCCTTTCTTACTAAGTATATCCATCCCTAATAGGGCTTCAGCGGCTAAATTTGGAACAAGACCCACTTGTGCTGGTCCCTTATAATACGTTGTGTTGATATTTACCACTGCCAACTGTGCGGTAAATGGCTGACCCACTGCTGTATATAACGTAACTTGGTGCCCCTCCAGCTTGCAACTCTCGTCAACGAGATCTTCTCTTATTAAGGTCATATCGGAGCCAGTGTCCTTCACAAACATGATCTCACGCCCATTTACACATCCTGTTTCCGAAATAAGCCTTTCACCAATTGTTGGCCTAACGAAACAAGTTGCTGGGTTACCACGATGTTTCATGTCATCTGTTGGACACTTACTTGCAATATGTCCCCACTGCCTGCATCGATAGCACTGCATATTCTTACGTGTGGACAGGTAATTCGTTGATGTTACTTTCGCTTGCTGCTGTAAGTTCTGAATACCCCTGCTACTATTCCCATTTATGTTCGGACGAAACATATTTTTCTGCCATTGTTGTTGTATATTGGTGGGAATATAATCTTCCGCAGCCTCAACAACTGGGCTAGAGCCCTTGTTCCTCCTAATCCACTGTGCTTGATCTTGTGGCAAGGCTTTCAGGAAAAATTCCTCACGGAGACAAATAACTGGGTCACGATCATCCAATAAACGCTTTATGTGCTGATCAATTCTGGCCATCAGACCACGATACGTCTCTGTACTCCCCTTCTTCATGCTCACCAACGCAGTGAAATGTTCATGCGGTCTCCTTCCAAAACGATCAATCAGTCCTTTCCTGAGTTCCAGATAATCACCACAAGCTTGAGTTGCAACATATCTAGCCTCACCTGTCAAAAGAGTTAGTAGCTGTAGTACTTTCAGCTCGTCAGACCACTTAGCATGTTTTGCAACTGTTTCAAATTCTGCTAGGAAAGTGACAATATCTTCTCCTCGTTCATGGTCATATGCCTGTAACTTTACTTTAAATGGCATTGAAGATACTTTTTCCGTCACGTTTTCTTGACGTTTTACTCTTTCTAACTCAATTTCCAAACGCTTCATTTCTAATCTTAATTTTTCTCTTTCCATTTCCCATTCAAACTCCTTCTGTCTTAACTCCAATTCTCTTTCATTCTTCTTTGCACTAGGTTTGCGCTTTGTTTCCTTGGGTGGTTGCATGTGCTCAAGGTTAGTTTCCTCTTCATACTCCGGAATCTCACTGTCTGTAAACTCCATCAAATTATGTGTTGCCGCTTTTCTTCTTGGTCGTCCTGAAGCAATCATTGCTCCCTCAACTTCTACATTATCAGCAACCGACATAATGACAAACTATACGTACTGTAAGTTCTATCACTGTATTCACAGCCACTGGACTACTTTTTCTTTTCTAAGAATTTCTGGGCTTATACGTGTACACTCGTTACAGTGATACACACTTTGCATTTAGCAATTAACAACTGTAGGTTATACACACAGTACCACCAGTCACTGCTAATTCCAACGTATTGAATAATTCCAAATAATTCACACAGAAGTATTGGAATCCCACCGCTGCCACCAAAATGTTACATTCGGGTTCAAAGGACACACAAACACCAAGTAAGGGTCCTATCACTTTATATAGAATAAAGCAAAAATCTTTACAAAAGCTAGAAAGAAATAACCAGTGTTCTTTACAGTACAAAGCCCTGAGTTTAACTACTTGTTCATGCACTCTACTCTTGTTTTAGAAAGGGCTACAGATAATGGATTATAATTAATTTAACATGTGTGCCTTATCAGAAGTCAATAAGTCCAAGCTCAGATAGCCCTGGGAAGATAAACAACAGATGCTGAAGGTGTTGACAGCCTCTGGTATCAACTATCCAGAATGCTGCCATAAATATTCTGGCCAAATGTCTCTACTAACAGGCTGAAATCTGATACAGCACCAAGGGTCACATCATACTTATAACAAGGAACATGGGAGAAAAGATAAAATTTGTACTTAATATGATCATTGGAAGGCCAACATTAGAGCCATCATCGTCAATAACGATACAATGGTATTCTTTCAATAAAATAATGCTTTATCATCACCAGTAATGGCGATATCAAGCTTACCGAACTGATCCTTTATGATTGAAGTTGAAATTGTAAGCTGATAAGAAATATTATTTGTTGAATATATAAGTAATATATGAGATAATTTTGTCTGAACCACATATTATGTAAATAATTGTTGACTGTGTATTTGTGTTTTGAGTTTATTTGTGTTATTAAGTTAGATTATGTGTTTGAGTTATTCTCTGTTTATATTTCAACCGTTAGTACCAAAGGCCGTTAATTTAAACAACGTTTCCTACAAATTTCCATATAACACTGTCTTGCACAGAGTTTGTCATATGGACCTATTGCAACGATTTCATGAGGAAAACATTCTTAAACAGAATCATTTCTTTTAATTAGCGAACAATCCTTCAACTTCATTTCCGTCTGATTTTCTATTTTAAAATATCAGCCAATAAAATGTATTATCAACTTCCTCAATTAAGAAAGGTGAACGATATGATATTGTGAATAGAACGTATCCAAGTACAATGCAAGTATAATACAAGCCTACGTTATTGTATTATTACAGATCCCTCTTTTAACAATTGTTATTCCAAATTCGATTTGTTTCATCCGCTATAGTGATAGGACAATTAGGCATTGACGAAATATTAGTTACTCAGGTCGGTTCCGATAATTTAGGTGCGAAATAATTCCGATGTATGATAATGCCAATTATACAAACATCAATTTAATAAATTTTCATTCATGTCGCCTTCAATGATGATATTTCTCGGGATATTCAGATATTTATAGGAACATATTATAGTACTCCCAAACCAGATATGGTTATAAATAAGATCTGTAAATACTTTCTAATATGTATTTTGTCTTTGCTAAAACTATTGACAAGGATCAATTCGGGGAACACATATACTACCAATTCAGAACGAACCTAACTTACAGGCACAGTAGTGCAGCTGAGGTTGTATTTGCTTACAAAGATGATGGGATATTTATGTATATCAATTTATTAAATACAATCTGTGGTAAATACCATGTAGGTAGAAGTTCTCGTTATTAAATGCGAGCTTTTTGAAATCTTGACATGAAACATTTACATGTATGTTGAACTACTTGTATAGTTATATTTTAAAGTTTTTGTGGTACGAGAATGATATTAGAAGGAAGACCCAGTTAAAACTTGATCCAACAGTAATGTTATAACTCAATTCTGTTTGGTTCGTCTCAACATCTACTCCAGAAACTTGAAAAGTTCAAGCACAGCTGCTGCTCGGATCAGCTTTAGATTACCACGTTGAGAGCACAGCTCCCCGCTACTGTGTACCATACACTGGCTATCCATTCGATCCGGAATCAAACACAAAGTATGTTTTTGGTGCTACGTTTCACTGACGGACTCCAGTCCAGCATACCTATCCGGCCTTACCTATGTGTATACACCAGCAAGATACTTACGCTCCTCTTTTGACAATCGTATACTCATTATTCCCACTATGAAAAGGAAGTCATATGGACAACGTTCTTTTGCATACCAGGGCCCAGCAACGTGGAATGAATTGTCCGTTTAAATTAGACACAAAGCCACAGTGATCCCTTTCAAGAGTGCTTTTTTAACGCACCTTTTTCGACTGCAAGAACAAACTTAAAGACCTAATAATGTTTCCTACCTTAATTTCTTGCTCTCCAATTTCATGGTCTTTTGTATTCCCCCTCCCCCATTTTTGTATTCATATCATTATAGATGTTGTTAAGCGCTTAGACCTTCTAAAGATTAGGTGCTAAACAAAGTTCTCATTATTATTATTATTATTATTATTATTATTATTATTATTATTATTATTATTTAAAAGACCACCTATTAAAATTGAGATCACCTGAACAATGATGTAAAGTGATCTTGAGTATTCAGGAAACACATAAATAATATCATGACGATCGCACCAAAATTAAATCAAAATGCTTTCAATAGCTTTACAGTCAACATTTACATGGTAACTAATTTTATTCACCATTAAAATTTACATCCATTCCCGTAAACATTTACACTAATTCCAGTCAACATGTTCATCGACTACTGTTCAAGTTAAACATTTATATCAACATCCATTCTAGTTAACATTTAAATCTAGATCTACTCCTTTCAATATATTCATCGACACAAAGCCCAATCAAGATTCATACCTATTCCAACTGACATTTACACCCTTTCAAGCCCACGATTGATTCGAGTCGACATGTACATCTACATTCATACCAGCCAACATATACATCGACAGCAATTACAGCTAACATTTACAACCAAATCAATAAACATTTATATCGACATTGGCGCCAGTCGAGATAAACATCCACACCCATTCCAGTCAACATTTCCAGTCCACATTTGTTTCGATACTCATTCCAGTCACCACTGAAAGCGACAATCTTTCCCGCCAACATTTACACCCATTCCAAGCAGAATTTACATCGGCATATTTATGTCCGTATATATTGATGATATGAAGTCGATAGGTAAAAAAGCAGAGAAAGAAAATGCACATCAGTGTATTTCTGAGAAAGAGATATTGGCTTGCTCCAAGTTCACCAGTCTATCCGAAATCGGAAACGTTACTAATAAGTAAAACGCAAGATTCCAACGCTTAGAACTGTAGAACTTAGAACTTGATATACATGTATATTGAAAACTTGATAGAAGTTTGAAATTAAAATTAAGAACAACAACCAATCAAGAAGAAGATATTTAAGAAATACATTAAGTTATGACGTAGAGCCATCTGTGGTGTGGTACCCCTCAAAGAGCATGGGAAACAAACTTCATTCAGAAGCATCTGACAAGAACAACATACTAAATCGTAAAACGAACTAGTCTTCACACAAGAGGGACAAGAGTGACCTACCAATCCTACATAGAGATCATTACCCACCAATGCCTGACGTTCATGTTACCGAAGACGGTATAACAGCTTATTGCGATAAACTGACCCACATACAACCACCAAACCAGACATGGTTCCAATAAAAATCCTGACAAATCTATCAGAAGGATGTGCACCATACTAGTACTACATTTAATAGTATTGACTCTCATACGGTTATGTCCCTGAGGTATGCAAACAGCAAATGTGGCAGCTATCTTCAAAAATGGATAAGTATTCAAGGCCCGCAAGTATCGACCTGTCTCCTTACATATGTCTGCCTCAAATTGCTCAAACAGATCATAGCAACATGATGCATCATCTATATCATTTCAAAATGCTAACAGAGTGCCAACATGGTTTTCGTGTCAGACGAAGCTGTGAAACAGCTCATACCCCGAGTCGATTAGAGCGACAAATCTTTCGACAGAGGAAAAGATTATGATCTTGCGGTCTTTGACTTTAAGTAGACCTTCAGTTATATCCCTTCCTCCCCCCCCCCCCCGCCCCCCGAAAGACTAATTTAAAACTCGAATCTCTGTGGCATAACGCGCAATACTCTGAAAGTGATCAGACATTTCCGGACATACAGATCGGAGAGGGCTATAGTAGATGGAGCAATATCAGACTCGTCACCTGTTGTTAGCAAAAGACCTCAAGGTAGTGGTTTGGATATCGTCCTGGTGCTCATCAATGACTTACCTGCGACTGTCCAATCCAGCACAAGACTGTTTTCAGACGACTGCATAGCCAACCTGGAACTTAATGCCACCAACGATTGTGAGATCCTTCAATACAACCTAAACCGACTGGCTCGACTGAAAGAATTCGGGAAAAATGCAACATCGTAAGGGTTTACAGTAAGAAATCACCAATCCTGTCCGAATATACTATCAATGGGAATAAGCTAGCTATTAAGCGGGCAATAACATATCTTATGGTGGCATTCTCCGGATATCTCTCTTGAATAGGCACCATATAGTGATAAAAGAGAAAAGTATCCTTTATTCAGTGCGCCGCAACCTCCAAATCAACAACAAGGAATTAAAATGAGCAGCATATGTCTCACTTGTACAACTTAGCCTTGAGAACAGCTCAGCCTTGTGGACCTCACATAATAAAGACATAATAAATAACATAGACACGGTTCAGAGGAGAGCTCCTAGATTCACCAGACGCAAATACAAGGATATTAACAACGTCAGTACAATGTGGGAATCATTTGAATCTAGGTGAAGCAAGGTCCAGATGACTATATTGTACAAGATAGTGAAATGGCCAGTCGACATACCTGAAGACTTGACGCCTGTGTATAGCCAAACGTGGGCAAACCAGCAGAAAGGTTAAAATTAAAGTCATCATGAACAAATTGTTCTACGTTCTGTTCCTTTCCACGTACAATAAAGGACTTAGACAAAATTAACATCAATAATTTCTTGGTATGTCATAAGCACGTGCTTTCCAACATCTCATTCTAATGAGCAATTCAGGTAAAATGCAGATCTAGTGATTCCCAGGAGCATGCCGGATGAGGTTTGTCATTACTCTTCTATACACTGGTCTTCAGTATTTGAGAAGTCATCTGCTTGGCTACTGTTACCAAGATATTTATGTTTTTACATTTTACGTCTATTTATATCGTATAGATAGTAGAGTTTGTAATCATAAATTGTATATCTAGCTTGATGGTTGCTTTACATAATTACATGATAATGTTTCACCAGTTTTGTTTATATAACACCTAAAATGACTTATTTAAATAAACTTTATTATGACACAAAAGGCAAAAATATATTATGTATATATAAGTAGGTAGTTTAGTTCTTATTCAATGTCTACTCTAAGCTTCTTGGCTTGTCACTTGTGTTAATTAAATGGAACTTCTCTTTTTACTGTCCAGCATTTGTCTAAAAGCATGGATGGTCTCCAATGTTCTCTGATAGCATTTCTTCATTGTTGAAACGTCGGATGAAATCGCTCACCGTGCTCGTCGCTTGCTGGTCTGCAGTTCGGTGGGAAAACATCTAGATGAGAGTGCATACATCTTTAGTGACATGTTGCAACCAAAGCCGTTTGTAGGTCTTGAGCATGTATTCCGCCAACTCCCTTTAGTTGTCTCTCTTGTTGTTTCCTACAACGATTTGTTGTCAGAAACTGGAAGGCCTTCCATGTCTTTAATTTGCCACGCAGTGCAAGGTCAACTGCACCATCACGACGAAGTTCACGAATCGGGGGACCACCAAAGACACCTTTCTTTATCTAAGCTTCATTTAACCTTGGCAAGTTTCCACGGAGGTACTTGAAAGCTGCTTATGTTTTGTCCATGGCCTTGACAAGGTTCTTCATCAGACAAAGTTTGATGTGCAAGGTTGTACAAAAATCTTCCTTGACTGAACAAGTAGTGGGAGCTGAATACTTTTCCTCCCATGTTCCAATGCCTGTTTAAATGGCCAATCTCTCCTGATGTAGTAGGATCAATGCAGATTTAAGACTCGATTTCGATGAATCAATGAATAATCTCCACTCATCTGGATCATGAATGATATTGAGGCCTGCCATCGCACGACCAGTGTTGTTACAATATACCTTCCATGATAAAGAGTTGGGGAAGATAATTATGACGGTCACGGAACATGGAAAATATAACATCACCTGCCAGGAGATTATACTGGTGTAGTCTGGAGCTCAACAGATCTGGCTTACTATTGGATAGTTACAAACCCTTGACAAGGTCATTCAGTTCACCTTGTGATATGAGATTTGGTTCAAAGGACGACGATGAGAGTAAATATGAATCACGTCACATTGATGGTTTATGACTAGACTTTTCATCCTCTTCCTCTTCTTCGTCGGACTCAAGTGAGAATGATTCTGGTACACCAGTAGCCATCAGTTCATCTTCGCAGTGTACTGGGAGAATAGTTACAGAAATGTTTGGATAATGCATTTTCCACCTTTTTCTTTTTTGACACACGTTTCCCAAATGTAAGCACCATGCAAAAGTAACAATTGTTGATATGATCTGTTCTTTCACTCCAAAACAATGGCACAGCAAAAACATATCTTTCCTTTTCCTGTTCAGCCATTGGCGAAGATTTGTTTCACAAGTGTTGCAGCAGTGTGGGGCCACCGCTTGTCATGATCTCCAATTTTGCAGCAAATTTTACGGTGATATACCTTCTTAACCATAGTGGTTATGCTGAGCGTTTCTGATGCAAAAGTCTCTTCAACACTAACCTAGTCAGAAGTAATCATTATTGTTCGCACATTACGAAGCATCTCTTCTCACTTTCACTAAACATAAATGTGTCCCTTTGCAAAATCAAACACTGACAAAAAAGAGAGCACGACGCCGTATAATTCCTAGAGATGATATAGGGCAATTTGTTCAGCAGAGTGATGAAAGCTTAGTTATGATTGCAAGATCCATAACTTCTAGAAATAACATGATGCAGTTCATATCATGTGTGACGCAATACTATCTTCAGATTGCATCATCATGCATTGTTTTTCAAAACAATCAAGTACTGTCCAAACCCAGACATATATATAATCCTTTATCCCTGATGTGTTTTGGTCATTTCTGGTTTAAATTGAAATGTCTTTGCTTTATACCCCACTTTATCCTACGCCATTCCGAAGTCAAGGGTAGTATATACTTGTACCAGTATAATATCTTGAAAGCTAGAGCCAATCAACAATTTTAAGCATCATTTGCATTCTCAGTGACCCAGAATTAGTAATGTTTGACTACATTTATTTCGGAGGCATTTTATCTGCAGACAGATGGCTATCTATCATATCGCTACCTTCCTTCATATATTCTTGACCACGCACCATCCATTGTTTAATTGTCAAGTGTGACTTTGTCAAGGTATTTATAAATGGTTTTGAAAGTGATTTGGGCTTTTTCAAAGAACACCAGTCTATACTTTCGAAAGTGATTTTCGCTCGCTTGGACTTTAAAATACGACAACAGTTTACAAACATCTTTCGTTAATATCTGCTATGTATGGAATCGAAATTGGATGTACAAATAATCTTGAATTTATTTTTTTTATGTTTATTTTGTTAACGAGATTATTTTAGTTATGTTTCATTCTGTTTTGTCAAGCATACGGTTTAATTAAATATCCTTACCAGGCCATATTATGAACACACATAACTAATTCTAGTCTAATTTCACAAATATACATAAAATATGAAAGTCAAAAAATGTAATCGGTTTGCCAATATGTCATTAAGTGTCGCCTAAGCACGCTATATGTAGTTTTATTTTTGAACGAAGAGGTTAAGCCTGTTAAAGATCCATTTATACTAGGCGAGGCGCGATGCTAATATCCCAGTACATCGACCCTTTTTATTCAAGCCGTTAGTAACGCTTGCAAACATTTTTGAATCTTAATTGCTTATGTATTCAAAAAAGCCGATCGTCGCTAAGCATACTTAAAATACGTTGAGTTTGCAGGATTTAATTTAGGATTAAGTAAATAACGAAATAACACGCATGGGAAAGTAATACTTTGATTAGCCATTTTTCGAATGGCACGACATCTGAAATCCAAGCTGATAAATTGTCAGAACCATTCAAAATGCGGTATTGTGGGTCAAAGTCAAGCTGCAAATACACATAAAAAGCACTTTGCGACTATCGTTGTTTATCTAATGCAAGTAGCTGCGAAATCATACATCTGGTTTAGAAGTAATTTGAGCTATCCCTGTAATCTTATCAGGAAATTAAATTGTTATATTACTCCGTCAAGGTAAACTCAGTTACAACGTGAGGTTAAATTTTCACATGAAACTTCTAAAAGATGCGTTAGATCTAAAAATAAATATCTTCGCACTTGGCAGAAACATAAGTGACGATTCCTTTCTCTTAGAAGGGAGAACTAACACAAAAAAGACTCACTAAAACGGTATAGCGGTAGCAACGACGAAATATTCCTCAGCAAAGACGTTAAACGATTTATCGATATAATAAACACAAGAAAATATTTCCTGATAGCAGGTTGTAGGCGATATAGACGGCTAGGAGATAAGATATACCGAGTAACGACGCTGGCAAATGTTAAGCATAATTTATAATATACAAGTTAGAAGTTAACATGGAATGTAATCTGCATGATGAATAGTAAAGAACGTTGTTGTTTGTTTAAGTTGTTTTTTTTTATTAAAAAAATGGAGACCTTCATTGGTAAATCGAAAGACAGACAGCATTTACACATATTGAATTTTGGACATTTCCTGCAACGGTAGGAATTGCAGCATGAAGTTGCATGCACATGTATTATATTGTGATTGAATGTGCAAACACTTTCGCATTCTGTCAGTTACTGAATAAAACGTAACGATCACATGTCTATCACTAGATGGCGTTAGTGTAACATTGATATTGACTTTATGTTCGCACATAAGTAACAATTGGGAAGCATGCGACCAAATGGTCCATATCATACGTGCGCCATTTTTGTATCATGCTAGGAAACCGCAACCATATTTTAAAAGCAAAACATAATAAAACACCGTCAGGTAGTGTCATCGTTATTAGCGTGATGTCATTCTTTAATGTTAGAATTAAGGATTTATTACTGCTATTATCAATCAGCAATCCATTCTCTTAGCATCAGCTTATTTGAGCACAATGTGTTGTTGTTGTTGTTGTTGTTGTTGTAGATGTCATTTTTCAGCACACGATATGCTATATATAGCGGCCAGTATTAATGGTGGAGGAAGAACATGGGAAAAACCCCTGAAATAACCACCGACCCACGAGAAGCTACTGGCAAGCTTTCTCACATACCCACATTGGTCGAATCTGAGACTCGAACCCACGCAGACAGAGGTGAGATGGCAGTGATCCGTAACAAAGAGTGCTTTAGACCACTCGGCCACTCGGGGCCAAATCTGTTGTAAATAGAAGATTAAAGGTTTGCATGCATTTAAATCAAGTTATCCATATCGCTCTAGCATTGTATTCATATGTACTCATTGTTTGAGGTAAATAGAATAACAACCGCAACCCCCAATACCCCCTCCCCCCCAAAAAAAAAGCAAAAAAAAAAAGAAGCAAGAAACAGAAAGAAAACTAAATGAGATTACATCTGGGCATTAACCACAGACGGAACAAGTTCATGCAACAAACCAGAATATTTTAAATCATTTTTCTAGTGTATATCCAACGTGACGGGGCTTGTTATGTCGCCACTATGGTAGGTGTGTTATGGTTTGGGATTTACATTATTATAAAAGTCCCACCGAGGCTCGATTTTGTAGGAAGTGAAATATGAGAGAGAGAGAGAGAGAGAGAGAGAGAGAGAGAGAGAGAGAGAGAGAGAGAGAGAGAAAGAGGTAAAGCTCAGAGCCCCCAATCAGCAATGCCGACAGCTGAATTACTGAGTACACCAAATGTGAAATTAAAATTAATAGCAATTAATTACAATTCAATAGGCAAATGATAATTATTCTCCAATCACTCTTCTTTATTGCATCATTCGGTTTATAGTGTGAGTTAGCTGTCCCACCTGACCTTGTTTATTTTATTCATTTGTATCTCTCCTGTCCCACCAAGTAATTATATCCTCCCGACTTCCTTCTTAACTCTTTCTCCTCCATGACTGCGGCTTATCAAATTCCTTCTCTTCGACTCCTTTTCCGACTAGCCTTCGATTCACAATAGACTTCTCCACTAATCTTTATTTCGTCTCCTTCCTTGATTATCGGGACTAAATTATGGAAGCAGGACATTACCCCCCCCCCCCCCCCACCGTTAATCAACTCCCTTCAACTACCCCCCTGCTATTACCCCCCCCCCCCCATTAATTACCCGCACAGTAAATTACCCCCACCCACCCCGTATATTACCCTCCTGCCATTAGTACTATTTAGAAATACAGATACATGAATACTGTTGCAGAATGCTACGCAGGAATATAAGTACAAGGATGCTTTTATCATTTTTCTCAGAGCATATACCAAAAAGTACAAGCTCTGGGATTTCAGGAAAGATATCAAGATGATTCAGAATTTGCAATATCAGTTAGATTGGTAGCTGCTTTGGCGTTTGTGCCGCTCTCGTACACTGTGCAGGTTTTTGAAGAACTTCAAGAACTTACAGAATATGACAAGACTCAATTGTTAGATTATTTTGAAGATAATTACATTGGCAGAAGAAGACGCCGAAGCCGAGCTGATCCTGTCTTTGTTCCTCAAGTTTGGAATGTACACAGCCGTGTTCAAAATGAATTACTTCGTACTAACAACATTTTTGAAGGTTGGCATCGACAAAAATGCAAGCTGCCGTTGCTGCTGACCATCCAAACATTTGGCGCTTTTTGACAATTCTTCAAAGAGAGCAATCATTCCTGAACGTGATAATTTCTCAGCAGCTTGGAGGACATCCAGCAGAAACAACTCGAAACATCGTGACTACAGTGCTCTGGTTATGAACATTGTTAATGACTTTGATAATAGAAAGCACTTTGAATACTTGCGAGGGATCGCACATAACATTCAGCTGTAATGATGCCAATATATTTTATGGTACTATAACATTATGATATCATGATTTTAATATTGACCATTCCAGGACAAGTACATGTTTTCAAGGCTGAGATTCATTTACTTAAATAAAAATTAGCAATTTGCAGTTTATTATAATTTATTATGTATTCTTAGGGTATAACAATTTAATGTTATATAGTAATAGATGGGGGTAATATACTAAGGGGGTAATTGATAGGGGGTAATGGCAGGGAGGTAGTTGCAAGGGGTAATTGACAGTGGGGGGGGGGGGATAATTTCCTAGACCCCTAAATTATACCGGAAGTCTTTCCCTTGAAAACGTCTTGTGAAAACACAAGGACGTTTGCATATTTCTTTATCCATCTCGTTTCGCATTACCCAATAATCAATTATCAGATAAAGGCTAATAAACGTTTTTGTCACGCATTCGTGCACATCGAAATACCCATACGTTCTTGTATGGTAAACAACGTCGTAATAAAAACAAGTTATCAACTACTTATCATACAGAGACATAATTAAATTGCGTCACACACACACATATATATATATATATATATATATATATATATATATATATATATATATATATATATATATATATATATATATATATATATATATATATATATATATATATGTATGTATATATATATATATATATATATATATATATGTATGTGTATATATATATATATATATGTATGTATGTATATATATATATATATATATATATATATATATATATATACATACATACATATATATATATATATATATATATATATATATATATATATATATATATATATATATATATATATATTATCTCATTATACTGAACAATATCATAAACAGACGCATTTATGTACATTACACTCCTACAAAGTATACTCAAATATTCAAATATCCATGCTGATATATCCTTACATACATATTAGCTAATTTTACACATTGCAATCATTTTTCAATGTTACAATTCAATTCAAAAGCTGCAAAATCTAAAATAGCACATGAATAAATGCATTAATTTACTACGAAGTAACCAAATAGCGAATTACAGTATTAATTCTGGCCACGTGAGAACAATCAACATAATTGTTTACAAATGTAAATTAAAACCTACAACGGTAATTATAGGAACTTACGTTAATAGTAATGAAGTAAACATACTGCACATAATTACAATTACAATGCCGAAATATTCTACAACAATCGAGCAAATAATTTACTGACCTTACGAACCTTTGTCTTTCTTAGAATTTCCTAAGTTCCCCTACAAAATTACGAGTGGCTTACAATGGGTTATGTTTTATAACGTTCTAGAACGATTTGTGGGCAATTACTAAGTTGCTAGCTTGAAAATACTAAATTAAATTCGGATTGAAATGGTGACAACACCCGCTCTCAATTCCGATTGGATTTCGATTCGGTCCTGATCTATACAACATATCAGACAATGCCCATGTGCCGTCTGTCAACGTGGTGAGATTTACGACACCTAATAATCCTTTGTTGTTGAAGAAAGGTATCAACGTCCACGTGCAACTTTTCACATTCAACAACGTTGGGTTATCGTACCTTTACGAAGAGGACCAACTATAACCGCTTGTTCTAACATATATACACGCCTTCTAACAATTTCTTTGTTCCCCTGACATACGCGATCGAGGGCATGGTAACGTAAGGAGCCTTATACTAATTTATATACATACGAAGAGAAAGAAGGAGGAGCAAGAAACAGTTTCTCTGATAGTATAGCATTATTATTGGTTTTATACGATCAAAACGTGGGGTGGGGTATTTAAAATATTTTGATCATTATTGAGTTGTTCTGCAGGGTTCTTATTAGTATACAGTATGTCAATGGATCCCATCAAAGTACTCCCCAAGCAACCTTCATTTCAGTTATCTAATTGTTAAATGCCAGGTTTGTATTAGTAATTTGATATTTTGTTCATACTCTAGAAAACTGTACTTCCAAACGAGTGGCGGCTTTAAAATTATCTGCGACTCAGCGAATCTATGATAACGGTATTCTGCACAAAAAGAACACGTGGAGCGCAATCAGGGATATATAGAAGATGTGGAAACACTAAGTCTGTCAGAACTGTGTATTCATGCGCTGGATCCTTACCGCGAAGTAGATTGACAACTTGGGTACCGCTATTCGAACGGGTGATTCTGTAGTGTACTGCATCTTTTGACAACACTTTGGGGGCATATAAATATCCAATGTACAAGTACTGTCAGGTACATGTACGTGGATAGCAGGGGCTCTTCCTTTGAAAAATAATCTTTAATCTTATCACCTGAGGCAATCTACTTTAAACACCTCAGGTCACTCTCTTCAGATTCGGAGAATAGCTGTTTAGCAATTTCAACCAAAGCCTGCACTTAAACAATGGCCAAAAATGCGGGTCCCATCTTGGGCAAACCTTTCATAGATTCAACTGATTGCTCAGTATGTTTAAAACAATCGACGACTCATTGCCGGTTATAAAAGAGAAATTTCCCACTGTATATCAAGCAACTGTGTTCTTTATATCAGCAACTTTCAACTCACAAATCGCAGACAACAGTCCTCCAGAACATGGATCATCTTCCATGGATTCGGGACCGTCTTTAAAATGATGAAACCGCCTCAGAACTCTCAGTATCCAAAAGCAGTGTAGGAACTCTGGTCATTTTGCACATTTCAGAAAAAATGCGAGATAGACTCGTGTCAGGTATGTGTGCCCCATACGTGATCCACGCAACACCATCTATTCCTTTGATGTGTTTTATACTTAGAACGCCAATCTCCAATAGTGGTGGTTGTTATTTGTGTTTTAATTTCACGTGTTTTGTCAGATCTGACCAACATGCTCATTTACAAAGTTACCGTGGATAGATTTTCTGCTTTGTCTGCTCTTGCATTACCCTTTATACTAATGTGGCTAGTCTACTGAATTTCAAATATTTCACCGATTGCATGAGAGCATCTTGTTTCTGTAGCATTTGGGATATTAACAGGTTTCAGAAAAAAGCCTTTGCCTTGATTTCAATATAAATAACAATATGAAAAGATGATGAAATTTGATCTTTGTGAGGTTTCAATGAAGTCCAAAGGTTCTAAGGTGTTCTTTTACTGCTCTGAAAATTGAGGTTTTATCTAGTTATCTGCTCGACAAAGTGGCACTGAGGCGTTGCACGTCGGCACCTTCGACCCCGATTGGATATGTAATTTATTACGTCGTATGAAAAGCTTTCTCTCAGTCTAAAAGACGAAATACTATATGATCTTTCTTTATGAACGTTTTTTTCTAATAACATGCTTGATGTCGTACAAGCTGGTCCACTGGCATTGTGCCTCTCTGGTGTCTGAATCCAGACCAATCGGCTGATAGTATTCTCTTGAATTATATATACGAGAGGAATAAAATTTATCATCAGATAAATAGTCTGCAAGTAAAACCTTTTAATAAGATGAGACGATAGTTTGAAGACGTGGTATGGTACTTTTCAGGTTTATGTACTTATATCACAGTCTCTTCCAGACAAGACTGAGGGAATATTCCAGTTTCACAAATGTTTCTGAAATGTTTAGGTCCATTTAAAGCAGTGCAAGGTGTTTCAGAGGCTGACAGAGGATATCATCTGGTTCTTCTCAAGTGTCGTGAACTAGATCAAGTGCGCCTGGTAATTCTCTGGATGAAAGGTTTCAGCGTTATCAGATTACAAATGTAGCTTTTCGTTCATTTTCTTTCATAGCATATGTTTTCAGAATAATGGTCTTGTAAGGAGTCTTACTGTAGTGTTTTGGCAAGTGTGTTTTATAAATGATGTTCGGTCTTGACCATTTTATCAAATTTCTTTAAATATTTTATACGGATGCCGTTATTGTTGCGAATTATTTTTCATACCGTTTTCGATATCCATTTAATATAGGAAAGAGAGTCGAACTTAGAAACATAGAATCCACATATTTTCTCCTATTTCTGAGTAATAGCAAGGCGATCTTCAGTTCGGCATATACGGTATATATATATATATATATATATATATATATATATATATATATATATATATATATATATATATATATATATATATATTCAGTTCGTGGATTGGCATCTAATTGTTAAAGACATTAATAGATCCCTGCGTATATCATCCAATCGCTGTATGTTAAGACGTTTCAGAAGCGACAAAAGAGTTTAGTAATGTTTGCGCATAAACCGGAACAGACTGGATCATTTCAATGGTTTGGTGTGGGTGGGTGGGGTGTTTCAAGAATTGCAAAAGGGATCTGACGTTCCTCGAAAGGACACCTGAGAAAACGTCTATGGGTATCTATTTACTCAAGGTATGCATTCTACCCAATAAAAGTGTACAAGAAGGAAACAATGGAACACTGCCATCCAGCCCTGCCTAAGCGTCTTAATAAATAAAAGGATTGGATCCAGCACGTTTTAAAAACGACCAGCTCTCAAATAAGATTCTCAAGGGTATTAAAATGTTTTCCAATTTGCCCTGTTCAGTTCCCATCTCTGATCTAGCCGTTGAGGTTTCGGAGTATTACTTCTTAAGTGTATTGGAAAGTAATCACATTACTGAGGGTGTCATCAACGTTCTAAGAGAAGTAAAAACAAGACGGGATACAGTTTTTCACATCTAATGTCTAATGGAACTTGTGGCAAGATGCAGGTAGTTGTACGACTGCCCAATTAAAGGGCAATGATTGTATTCTGAGACAAAGTCTTATAATTTCTTAACTTCTCATTGATTGCTTTAAAAAGTTTGGTGATCTTCAAAAGTCTCAAAGAAAACAAACGGTCTTGATAATTGGCCAGTAAGATTGTCGAGGAAATATAAATTGATTTTGAGTGCTTGGGGGTTCATACACTTAGCATGAATACAGGAAAGGCCGTCGTCGGCAGTGAAGCAAGCATTTAGATTAATTGGATGTGACCAGTTGTGTTACTGAATATTAGTATTTCATTTACAGTTGTTATAATTTGCGCGATGTCGTCAATACTTGCCTCGATAGCTCCATTGTATTATTGTGTCAGATATTTATGAAAGTAGTGGAGAAGTTTTTCCTCTTCATGGTATTAGGGGTCACTCCAGTGTCCAGACCCTCAATACTTTCAAACGTATTAAAGAGTTTGAAAAGATCATCAAATCGCTTGGGAAGTTTTGTTGAGTCTTAATTTCTTATTTTTTGTTCAGATCGTGCATTTCCAATGGCACGTTTAGGGGATAGAATCAACCCGGTTTTCAGGTATCTAAGCCGAGTAAACATCTAAGCTTACTGTTCATCGGACCAATTGTATCAGTGTTTTGTTGCTATTTTTGCGGGCTGGATTAGGCGGGAAGTTTATTTTGGAAGAAATGGAATTTTTATTTGCTACAGTGTCACATTTTATTGGATTCATTTATTCTTTTGCGTGTGTGACTGATAGCACGTCTATTTAGCACGCGTGAAACATATAAGCTTGGTCTTGACTTTTTTCTTGCCATTTAATGTTTTTCTGGATACATACAGTATTTATGGAAAGTTTCTTCTCATGTCTAACCATGCTTGTGTAGGATTTCCTCACTGCCAAGTAAAAGTGTGCCTTCCACTGTATGGCTACATATGAAGTCATGGATTTCGTTGCTTTCATACTTTGGATACCCTTTAGTTTCCATATTGGAAGTCACAGTGTACCATAAATGATCTTGGCAATTTGCGCAATATATTTTCGTACCCCTCTTGCCCTCACCTGGAGGCAACATAGTTTCCTCTTTGTATTGGTCATGCTTTTGGCAGTTAAAACGCTGCAAATGATTATTGATAAAATGGTCAGCCACGATCTTCCAGAACCAGGCTTTGATCGAAAAAGGTAAAGTGGCGCAGTCAAAAGTTATAATGTAATGGCCACCATCGCTTAATAGGCTCGATGCGCTCCCGATTTTAGTGCTTTATTTTTTAAAAAATGTCTTTTGACTGTCTTCGTCTTCGTTATGGTGCTCATCATGCGTCAGCTCTTCTGTTGTAATGAGTTTCTTCATCTGCTTTTGGAAACGAGCACTATTAGACTGGTTCTCTACATGACGCGATTCTAACACGTCCGCGTGTTTTTGGTTTGATGGACCCTCGTTAACTGCATTCATAAACCACTCTTTGCTACATTGTGGTGCACCCTACTAAACGAAAGTCAACTGCTTTCATCTTCACTTACATGCAAACAGCAACGACTAAAACAATGTTGTTGCAAAGCCATATGTGTGTATATGTTGATATGTTGATATTGATTTTCTTGTCGCGGCATAATTATGTGGCATCATTTTCAGTTGAACTCTGATTGAAAAAAATGATTTACTTATTGGAATTACAAAGTACTCATTGACT
Source organism: Unio delphinus (assembly GCA_029339505.1). Lineage (NCBI taxonomy): Eukaryota > Metazoa > Mollusca > Bivalvia > Unionida > Unionidae > Unio > Unio delphinus. Next base: position 11,726,337 of record JAQISU010000081.1, read on the forward strand.
TCCAGATTAACATTATAGTTTGGAATTATTGTAAATTGATGTACAGACATTCTGGATTGCATCGTTGGTACATCAAGACATAAAGGACTACAGCAATTATTCGGACTTTCAATACATATGGATCTGTGATGCGACATTTAGGATTATTTGTCATTTAATTCACAATACTGTAAGTGTTTCTTAAATTTACACTTATCAACTAATGTTATTAAGAGCTTAGAGATTCAAAGATTAATCTCGGTATTTATGCATTTTATTATTATATTTGTATTATTATTATTATTATTATTATTATTATTATTATTATTATTATTATTATTATTATGTGCTCGTGGGAATCAACTTTCTGTTATGGCAAATGGTATCTGTACTTCCTACCCGCCTCTGAGCCAAACACTGGGACATAGATTTATACTAATTTGTTGTGTTCTTATTTCAGAGTTAGATCGAGTTACAAGTTCGAGCAGAAAGAAACGTTACAAACTGGATCCTTGCCGCCAGCCTCAGAAGCTATGTCCCAAAACATTCTCTGATCTAAAGTGTGACCTATTCGAGGAATGGATACCATTGAAACGTAATGTCTTTAACATAATCTCTTAAACTTTGTGTGAATAACTGATTGAGTATAGTGGGCATATCTGGCCACCCCTCAAGGAGAAGATGAGGTTAAGGCAGTGTGTCGAATCGAAGTCACAACCATTGACAGGGCCTCTAAAAAGGGATCGACTCCTCCAACGGCATGAGATGCCAACTCGATTGTCTCTGCCCAGTTGTCTTTAACAACATTCACCGATGACGCAGAAAGGGGGCATTCTATAATCAAATCCCAAAGGGGAACAATCACATATCAAAGAAAAATTAAGGAGTGATTTGTAATCGCAGATGAGTTTTACTTATTAGTATTAATAAATATATTATATTTGATACATTGAATATCGTACATGTTATAACTGGAAAAGAGCATTCATCTGATTTACCACTGCAAAACGATCAAATAAAAATCAAGCAGTCATAGAACAAGACCGTGTGACAAGATAACTCGAGCATATTTTGTAAAAGACAATCAAGACAAGGAGGTTCGTTCTGTAAATTCCTTTGTGGAGTAGCAATTACTTTCTTTTGTTTATGTATCCGTCATTAGTGAATCTATCTGGATTCCGCTTTAGAAATCACTGGATATTTAAGAATATAAGAGAACAGGACGGTAAACAAATTAAGACGGTATGAGAGCGATGACAACATGAAGGGAAATATTAGATATCATAAAATGGTATTAAAGTAAACGTCCCGTTTCCTAGTGAACTAATTGAAACAAGCACATAACGGATGTCTTAAAAAATTATGTTTCATAATAAATTTTGCATTCTTTTATGAGCAGCGAATTCACTTTTAACATTTTTTACTTTAGGTTTTATATAAAGCTTAAACATAATTACATGGAAAATCATAAACTTGCTCTGAAAAATTGATACACGCTGCTTTTTTGTGTCCGTTACATTAATCGATGCTCGAGACTCATATGTATCCGTGGCATTAACCGATACACGTGGCCCCTATATATCCGTGGCATTAGAAAGTCTCCAGTATTTTCAATATGTTGATGGTTTATGTAATAATGTTTGTCGCCTTATTGGCGTGATATGTTCGACTGATATTTAACCAATCCCGTATTTACCAACGAATGTATAGCCAAAAGCTTAATTCATTAGGAAATTTTAAAATCTTCATCTTGCAAAAGTGTGCACATTGAAAGGACAGAAATGATAACCGTCTGCAAGAATTAAGTTACTCTTTCTACATTATTGCCAAATTTTAGTGATACTTTAAAGACTACAAATGATTATTAATTGTGGATGTTTTAGTCTGAGTTGAATTTTAGTACTCATGCATTTTTGTGATTCAAGGGGCAGATTTTATTTGCTTGTGTGGCAAATAGCGTTTGGACATCTGGTGTCAGAATCTGCGTTATAGAATGATACTGTTCTTACATTCCAAGTTCAGGCAGAATTTAATACAGGAAAAAACTCATAGAAGCGTAAGAAAGTAAAATACGGCCGTTAATCCACGTTAGGGTATCATCTAAGATAAATACATCCATTTCTTGAAATTTAGAAACTATGTGTTGTTTCCATTTTCCACCGTCATTAAATAGATACTCTAAAAACGACAGCGTTGCACTAATATCACTTCCACCTGTCCGGAAATTGATCAGTGTTGACAACACGCAGAGAACCAATCACCAGACCGGAAATGACACAGCTTACATGGTTGAAGTAATACACAGACACGTAGTTAGAATTTGTCTTTGGTGTGATTTGGACAAATAGACAGCCATTTCATTAAATAACAGAAGAGTCGTTAATATTTATCTATTCTTTACAATGTATTCTGCTCCATTTAAATTTACAATAGATGGTTTTCTTTTTTGTTGTTGTGGAACATGGAGCGGTATGTCAAGATTGCTTCCGTTCTTCTAATGCTTTGCCTGCTGAGATTTCTAGCTATTTGTTCATTTCATATTTTACCTAAGTGTACGAAGTACAAAACGTTTTGTCTATTGTCGAACTGGATGCAAATGTCACTGAAATTTATGTAAACACATTTACCTTTCGTATTATGCGAATAAGCTTTACTTAGGCTAGATCCTCGTTCGATAATACTTATAGAGATTCCAGGTAACAGGAAGTTCAATTCTCAAATTAACATCTTTGGACATCAACGACAGCGAAAGTTAAAACGCCAATAAAAATATGTCCAAGGATTAGGGGATGAATGGATATTAATGGTGCATACATTGTGAAATTTCGTAACTTAAGACATTTATAAGCCGAGGCCCACGTGGCTGAGTTTTTGATGTTTTGTGGGCTGTTTGATGTATCTTTTAATATATTCAGATGTTTCGAGTTTTCCTTTCCCTCTGCGAGTGTTATAGCAATGTAACTGTAACGTAATCGAATTTAAATGGTGATCGATTTAGTTTCAATTTATATCTGTCGGAAAAATTTCAAGAGACGTTTACTCTGGTAGGAAGATCTTTAATTTAAATTATTGAAGCTCTTTGGTGCACAACTTTTATTCTTGCATCGATGCGAACGGCAACTGATATATCGACGAACTAATCCAACAATTTTTTAAACACATTAAACTGTTGCTTCCATTAATCTTGCACGATGGTTATTTTCCGTCACTTCTAAAAACAGCAAAACAATTAAATTACAAGAACAGAATTAGCAGTTATTTGGATGAGGGGGGAATCGATGTCCTTTGAAGAACTTTATGCTTCATTCCTGAAAAGGAAAAGAAAGAAAAAATACAGATATTGACCTTGGACTGTTCTAAATAGTAAAAACGTAAAATTATAGGAACGAAACGAAAATTCTACATATGATTGATTCAAATGAAATTAAGATCACGCATTATTATGACGTCACTTATTCAGAATGATCTATCCACGTTTTATTTATACCATTTCTGTATACAGCATGGAGGGGTTCGGAAAGTTCCAATGAGCCTGATTTTCCTCGAAAAGGCACTGAAGCAAAGGTCTACGACTATTTACTCCGAGTGTAAATAGTAAAACTTCAGGAAATTTCAAGTGACAAGTGACTACGTTTGTGTATCTGTGCGTACAGTTTATATATATATATATATATATATATATATATATATATATATATATATATATATATATATATATACATACATACATACATATATAATAGTTGCAATTTACTGAAATATTTTAATAAGATTATTTATATTGTTCAATAATTGTATTAATCATCAGTGTTATCGATTTTAATAATCTGTAAATGTGACGTTGTAAACATAAAGGTTGGCTGAAATATGTTGTTGAGCATAAAGTATGTAAACAGACGCATTTACAATCATTAGTACGTGTCCCCAATACGCTGAAATCACTCTACACATGTATTTAATGGCGAGAAGGTGTAAGGAGAAGAGAAGGGGAATGGTAAGCCCAGTGGGGCCCAATATTCCCATCAAACAACCTTTTATTTATTGCGAAGGGGGCACGGAAAGTAAGGTGAGGTAGGGCGGGGCATGATTTCTTGTTACCCTACTGTGGTTGCCTAGGTAAAATTATTTCATGATTTCGACAATATTTCTAAATTTTTTGCTCCAAATCCTCCTTGAAGTAAGTAAATGTAACAGGTCAATTGAAAAGCATCGAATGCCGGTTTGTTTACAGCAGTAGTTTAGTTCTGGTCGTTGCATTCATTTTTAATAATGATCAAAGGTGGAATTTCCTCAGGCAATCGTGTAATGTTAACACAAATATTTGCCTCGTACAGAAATAGACTTAATTATCAAGGTTAAATTCGGAAGATTAATCGAGTTTGAAAGGGAGTTTTGAAAAAAAAATAATTATAGCATTCAATGATTCATTAAGCGGCTCCCTCTTCCTCTGAAAGCCGATATGATTCAAGTCACAGCTCATCATCACGGAGTAAGGCTTTTTGGAATTGCGAAATTCAAGCATGTGATGATGCTACGAAATTATGACTGGAAGAATTTATGCTTATGAAATGGTACAGAACATAAGAAGTATTGAACGAAATCTGCATTGTACGAAACAATGTAATAATTTAATTTATTTTTACAAACACTTCCTAATATTGATAATAGTTTTGCAAAATGAGTGAAGTTGTGCAAGACAGTCTCACATTAACATAATTTTCGATGGGTTTTTTTTAAGAATTATTGTGTCCAAATTAGTAAATGAGCCCTTAATCACAATTTGAAATTTTTTCAAACTTTGTTTTATTTCATTGCCATGTAGTTTTCTCTCCGTAGCTCTGCATGTGTCTTTTGGTACAAACAAAATTTAATCTCACTGTCCGTGCGCAGATGATTGCAATCAACAAGAGCAAAATCCTGAGAAAATAGAAAAGTACATGTACTAAAGCTGCGTCTTACGCAACGAAAACCATGCCCTACAATTTGGGATTAAAAATATCCCGACAGATGCTTTCAACTTGTAGAATAAACAAAGCTGTACAGTGAGGGGAGATAAGACGCTAAACAGAAAATATTCCAGCGGTCTGAGCAGATGTTTTACATTGCCTCTATTTCATATTGCATAAGTATATTTAACTTTTCATCAACGATTCATCAAGATCACCATTTCAGTAAAACCCACACTATAACTGATATTGTTTTATATCTCCTGGCCTTTAACATTTTGACAAGGCTATAAGTTGGACTGGGAACGAAGCCGTTAAATAAAGCTGAGTATGTTTGCTTATCAGTCATAACGTGTCTTTGTCACACGTACGCACTCACACCCTGACATGGAAAGCATAGTGCAATGTCAAAAACTGACCATCCACTAGAGTAACAAAAGTCGATATCAATCAGTAAAATATTTCGTTTCAGATAGTCACTACATGGAGAATAGTTATTATATAATTTTGGTAGTATATGTTTGCAATACAGAACCTTTCGTATTTGGTCTAAACATGTACATTTGCCGCCTATCCTATTTTAAGACATCCTTGATGATGTTAACATGGCAGTCGTCACGGAAAAACAATAATTCAGTTAGTAGAGGAAACGTTGGTGACAAAAATATCATAAATACTGAAATCTCATAATCTACAATTCAGGAATATTTCGAAAAGCTTTCAATTACGTGTTAATAGAAAACAGAGACAAGTAAAGAAAACAATTTGTGCAAAAGATTGATCATTCTCGTTTCTCATCGCAAACATCTACAATGGCTGACAATCTTAGGACGATCTGATCTTAACTTTCAATGTGTCTGTCGGCGTTGTTGTTTCTAGAAGCAATTCCAAACAAAGACTAATGAGTTTAGGGTGCAGAAATTGAGTTTAGAAAATTAACATTGCGTTTGCTCTGATGACTCATGCATGCATTACTGAACAGTTCAAACGAATGATCAATGGCCATCTGTAGTGTAGGAGCCAAAAAATTCTGTTCACCAAAGATCAAAAGTTTTTTTTATAGGAGAACAGTCTAATGAAATATGACAGCCATCGTGTTAAAGTTTTCACAGCGCATATGTTGCATTCAGGAATATTTCGCCAATACCATGCGGAGTGCATTAACAACAACACTATTGAAATTCTGATCTCAGTAGAGGACGACGATGACTCTGACAACTGGTAGCATCATTGATGAACAATCGAGGATACTTATCGTAAAAGAGTTTTCATATAAGGAATATAACTTGCAAGGATGATACTTTTCAGGTAGATGCCTGTAGGAGGGAAACTGGTGTTACACTAAAACTGACCATCAAAGACCTGTGGCCACAGTATTATTGACGGAGTATCATTATGAGGATTTTAGATTTCTTGTGCTGATATAGGTCAAAGCTTCTCTACCCACATGACTTTACTCTTAAATCACGCGAGTGTAAATTGCTCTAGCGAATCCAAAGTGAACCTTTCGCGACTGTAATCATGCTATCAGTCTCAAGTGCAGTCTTTCAAGTAATGCCGCATTCCGACCAAAGTACTGATGATAAACGTGCTGGCAGAGTAATTAATATACATTAGTAAACATGTAAACGGTTCACCGCTGTAAATCAGTTAGCTGTTTTAGTCAATAATGCATCAATTCCATATCTGTGGACGAAGTCGTCCGTGGTTTTCCATAATTGTTTTTAATCATCGACATTCATCAAGTACAGTATGGTAATGGTATTAACACTGCTTTGCTCAGTTGCAAGCATTTCTGAATAAACACGTACTCGTAATCCTATCAAACGTATTGTACTAGCACCGCACCCTGCACTATTTACTATCAATAGAGCCTAGAGAATAATTTCGATTGACGTTGCTGTAACAGTCACTATGGTTGCAATTTATGCCACACTAAGTCTGATTCTACAAATAACATCAGCAACAAGATATGCAGATTGTATTTATATGAGTAGCACACATTTTCTAATATGTGTTAGTGACGATCTGCAGCTACTAAATAATACAAATTTGTATATGTACACATTTTAGCATATCACTACTTAAATATCCCACTGCTACAAAATATCTCATCAAGATCATTATGTTTTTTATTTTCTCTAAACCTTGCCTTTAATGTGTTTTTGAAACTGAGAGTCATACAGAATTATGGGAATGATGAATAAAGTTCAGTCAGTATTTTGGCATTAGTAAATATTGGTTCATGAGATAAACCATCAATTGCATAGTAGTACCAGTAACACGATCGTCTTGGAACCTTTATGGTAGGCTAAAATGTGAAAAATCGATTTTAGAACAAACATGTCCTTTGAAATGAAGATCCAGAGTAATGAGGAATAAAATAGGTTGTATTATTGAGTATTATATTGAAATCACTACTGCTGAATATGCGTAGATAGCCTATAATATTAAATCGAATTCATTACTACTGAGTATGCTAGGATTAAGCTTGATGTCCTTAACATTACATGGAATTCACTGGTACTGAGTATGCGTATGTGTAAATGCAGTACAATAAAACACGGTTGTGTGCAAATGTAGTACTGCACATAGATGTGCAAATATAATATGTCACAGAAATATGCAAAGGAAGTACAGCACATATGTGCAAATGTAGTATAGGACAGATAGATGCAATTATAGGATAGAGATGTGCCAATGTAGTGCAGAGATGTGCGAATGTAGTACAGAAAAGTCCAAATGTAGATTGGTACAGAGATATGCACATATAGTACATAGATGTGCAAATGGTACGTAGATAGGCAAATACAGTAAATCACATACATTTGCAAATGTGGTACAGGACGGAGATGTACAAATGTAGTACATCGCAGAGATTTGCAATATAATATAGGACAAAGATGTGCAATTTTACTATAGCACGGAGATATGCAAATTTATTACAGCACATAAATGTCTAATTGTGATACAGATAACAATATTTGTGAGTAAAAACAAATACAACTTTTGAAATATCGTTTCCAAAAGATTGAAATGGTGAAACTGGCGATTTAAAATGTAACTTTAGTTGAGAGTGAAGTATCTCCCTTGGTTCAGTGGTTTACTGATATGTATCTTACCGGTATGAATTCTAATAATTATATTTATTATTGAGACAATGCAATGAAATCTAGAAAATAGAAAAACCAAATCTCAGTAAGCGTTACAGCGGTTCATCATCATCATCATCATCATCATCATCATCATCATCAATCCCTTAACCAAAGATGTCGTCGGGGCATCATAGTTGACTGTACAACAAACGCTCCCCATCTGTACCTGTTCGATACTGTCCTTTGGGTTATTTTTCATTATGGCATTGTTTTATGAATCATAACAAAAACCTGTAGGGGTAACATATCCATATTTAGACAGTCGAAAACAAAAAAGCTCAATTTACTTTTGCAAGTTGATTTCATAAATAGCTGCAAAAAATATTCATTCAAAAAAAATATTCCAGAAGGCGGGGTTAAAAATGTTTACCCACGATCTCAGCCAATCATTAAAGAGGATACTGCACAATAATTTCATGGGCTTTCTTGGACCAATCAGAATCACATAAAGTGATATTTTAACAGGTGATAATATCACAGATTTGAAACTGCTAATACAACAGAAAAATAAATACCATCTGTGCAAACTGTGCGAAGCTCATCGATAATGTCGCCCACTTAGGCACCACATTTATGCGTCACACTTAAGCACCACATTATGCGTCACACTTAGGCACCACATTTATGCGTGATGGATTGATAAATTGTTAATAAAACATTTTCTTTTCCTTAGCTGGCTCTGCATTATAGATTTGAAGAGGAATAATTGCAGTCAGTATAAGTTTAATAAAATAGTTATTAGGCTTTATTTAACAATTTAGGGTTCAGAAATGATCTAGTATAGCAAGGTGACTTTGTTTTCATCGTGAAAAATCGTGAAATTCATCGTAATATACATTTAAGATGAGTAAATACAGCTTGTTGCTGTTCAGTATGATTCCGATTTTTTGAGGGAAAAAAGAACTGTGCACTTTTAGGATATGAAATTTAATATTTGTATTATAGATACTGCTCATTGGCTTAATGGTAAATGTAGAGCACAGCAGGAAGCTACAGAAATGTACTAAACATTCCTTCCTTTTTGTCATCTTAGGACTTTCATAAATCAAATATCTGTAAAATTTTGCATTACGGTTTTGGATCTGCTTCTTTCTGTTGTTTACTTTATTACTATAGGGTCGTAACACTTCAAATATGTTCAAAATATAACGATTTTCAAAATGAGAAACAAAATACACAGTTCTGCAGAACGCAATTTACTCTATAACAGATCACGAGAGCAAAATTGCATGATTTACGAAAAGTAAATCCACGTAACAGTTGGAATCATTTTAAAACTCCGAAACGTGTTAATAATTTTAATTATTGCTTTGCATTTTTCGAACATTTGAAGAAACTCCCAAACTCCCTATCAGAAAATAATTCTGGCCAATAAGAGTAGAGTATCAACATACGAGACGAAGATATTACTGACAACTTTAGAGAACCGAATTTTTTAGAGTATGGTACTCCAAATACAAATTAAAATATTGGCTCATCTGTACAATAAAATTAAAATATTTTTTTTCAAAATAACAATTAAACACCAGGTCTTGACAGAGTTTTCGCAACTGTTCATATTGAAAATCATGAGCGCCATACTTTAGTGACAGCACAAAGATTTAAATTATTATCGATAAGTGTCAGGTTATCGCGGGTCATGAACGTTATTCGTATATTATTGTATAAGCCCCACTTGTCAAAGGGTAATTATTACGTCCCACTTTGTCAAGGGGTATTGCACAACATATAATAACAATACTATAACCCACTACCCTCTGATACTCGTTATCTAAGAGATGACCGCCCTCGGTATAATTGCCCGGTTCGAGTAAGAGAATGTATATGGTAACCTGAGCGAGTATATTGAACAAAACAACTCCGAGCCCCTGTAAAGATAAACAATTTAATCAAATGCATACACAATCATGAAACTTCCTGTCATTAGGAATACACGCGGTGTAGAAATAAACTTTCACCGAATTACAAATAGATTTGAAACAGAATTAAACAAATTAGCCGTTCTATTACTGATAGTTACAAATCATCATATAATCGAGTAGCACAATCGAAGTCAATGCTTTGTTTGATTTTCATAACCTGTTATCCTCGAACCACGTTCTCTGTTCAATCCAATGTTGTTCTAGAAGTCCGTTCCTCTCTCTATATAATCTGCCCTCGTGGATGTTCCGCTTGAATCCAGACTTGTCCACTGTATCAATGTATACACCTCTCAATTCTTTTTTCTAACGTGAACGTCTCTATTTCCGTCTTCACTTCTTCCCGAAAGCTATTTTCTTCCTTTCAAACGAAAATTAAAACAACCTAAGTCTCTCTTTGCAATGGTTATAGTTGAGACTGTCCGTTATTCCTGGTTCGAACAATCAGATATTTCTATCAGTGATAACAATTTTACGGCTAGTAATTAACTACACATATCCTCAAATGAATGTAGTTAAACCATTTGTTAATTCGTTTTGTCTTGACCTAATACATAAAAGTACTACAAAACGAGACATTGAACCGTAAACACTGTCGCTAAATTATCAATGACATCAAAATTCGGTGAATTCACATGTATTCTTGTAAATCCCTTACTAACGTAATACATTAAATTATTAGAACACAATCAGTATTCAAACAATATGATAAATTCAAGAATTAACGCAACATTCCCTATTCATACTCAGCATAGTGTTTTTACAACATAAATTAACCCTACGCCATTTTTAACTAAGAATTCAGGTAAGAATTCCAATTCGTAATTCAATAGCACATGACCAAATAAATGTATCAAATGAATTCATGCAAATACTTCTGATTCATAATACAAAACACATTATTATACAAATGTACGAAATTTAAATCAATTATACAAATGTATCAAACGAAATCATGCAGACCCTGTAACTAACAATATTTCAGTGAATTTGCGACAATACCTGTGTGTGTTTGGTGTATCACTCAACCGTTGGTTTTGGCGTTTTTGTCCCTGGTCTGTTATTTAATTGGATCTACTTCTCTAAAATACTATCGGGAGCCTTACTAAATAATTCGACACTTCTTCCTCTCTTGCAGAGAAATTTTTAAAGACTAATTCTAATTTAGCTAGTGCGATATTATGTTCTAAAGATTTCTCGTGTAAAACACATCCCTCAGAATCAAATGTATTTCCTCCAGCTTCCCTCCAAAAGTCGCTTACGTCATTGTCAATATGATATGCTTTGGTTTTAAGTAACAGAATCAATGTATTCTCTAATTCTGACATTTTCGTGATAGAATGAAACTTTATAAGGTCGCCGTCGGTCAGTCGTCTCTGAACAAATACGGTTAATTAGTACAACGGCCACATCCTACTATACAGATCTCTCTCTCTCTCTCTCTCATTCTCTCTCTCTCTCTCTCTCTCTCTCTCTCTCTCTCTCTCTCTCTCTCTCTCTCTCTCTCTCTCTCTCTCTCTCTCTTGCCTTTGTAAATCTAAGTAATGGCCATCTGGCCACAACTAATGTTTTTATTAATAGATCGACCGAAAATGTGGCACGTCACAATAAGAGCAAACGGAAATTGTATAAAATCCAAGTTCGTTACTTTTTTCGTCTGTAATTTATCACACGTACTTTATGTGTGATTGTGCTTTTTTAAAATTTTGTTTACTAGCGTAGTTTTATCTATTTGAGTCTAATCGCTACGATGTATTCACTGTGACAGTTTATGATGATGTCTAACACTGGGGCTTCTTGCCGCAGACATATGTTATCATATTCCATCCAGTCACCTTATTCGGATACTAGGAGGACCAGTCATAACACTTAACTTCGTAATGCTGAGCGCCAAGCGAGGAAGCTTTTTGTGCCAATTCCTTAAGTCTTTGTTATGACTCAGCCTGGGTTGGAACCCGTGACCTTCCGCATCCAAGGTGTACGCTCTCACCACTTAGGTTAATGGAACAGTCTTACGTCGTTTCTGTACTTGACAATATTGGGTACAGAATATATAAATAACCCATAATAATTGATTGTGAATATATAAAGACTGGCATTCATACGGGCGTTCTGAATTCGGGCCTGAGTGTGAAAAATTAAGTTAATGTAATGTCTACCTCTTTTTCAGAGGGGTAGTTAATTGGATCTAGCTAAATTACCTAGGGAATGACCGTTCTTGATGCTGTGTCCCGGTATGAGTGAATAGGTAGAATATCAACAAAAAAATTGGCAATATTATTGGGAAGAAATAATGCAATACGAGCCCCCTTTAGACAAGAAAAATAATAAATTTAATCAAAAATATGATTTGTGGTAATTTCAATTCAACTTAGGTTATATCAACAGGATTACAAAGCAGTGTTTAATTTGAGTTTGTTTCATAATCATAATGAGTGGAGAAAAGAGTGCAATGTCCACGACTGATTGCATCACCTTCCTCTCAATCGTGTTCAAAACATTCCTATTTCCCCGAGTCTTTATAGTCTTACCCTTTCATCTCGTCCGTGACTTTCTAGTCATTTACTCTGAAATCTTCACTACCTCTAAGGTACTACCTTTCCCTCGATTCACAGCGACAGGTCATAAATTACCACGTAAGTGGTATATCGAAAATTACTGTATGCTACTACATGTACGATTACTCGTGCATACAATGCACAAATCCTTACTCACTTCAAGATCATTTAAATATTTCAAAGGTAAGCAGTTTATCGTTAATTCACGAACATCAGTATCATCCTAACAGACAAAGGGAATTATTTCATATTTATTTTCATATAACCCTTTTAAGTCCTGCACATATGAAAAGTTTGGGCAGCATGCAACCAATTCTACCAATGAACTAATAACTGTAAAATTAACAAGATAAATTGCGTAACAACTCTATAATCAACACATTTCCATAGAATGAATAAATGATACATAATATGGAGCCTAGTCATATCAAACTCATTCACAAAAAACAAACAACGACCAATAGAATATTACGTGAAATTGAACTTGCGCACCTTAATGCTGTTATCTTTAGAAATTGTGCTGTCCTAGCACTAAACCCTGTCTTTTACACAAAACAGACTCCTGGTCCCTTTCTTGTTTAACGAGGAAAGCACAATTGTTTTTCCTAGGCTTACTCCAAGTCAAACTTCTTTCTGTTAGAACATGTCGTACTAAAGAATTTCGACCTAGGTTGTCACTTTACATTTACATTACTTCCAAAGGGCACACATTCACTCTGACCAATCATAAGTATTGGTTTCTAAAACAAATTCCTAAGACAATCATTTCTTTTGTTATTCAGAATCTCTGAATTACGTTATATAACTTTTCCCTTTGAAGAATGACTATTTGACATGGATCGGAAGTTCAGCTATATCTTTTCTCTACATCGTGCTAAAATATTTGAACAGTTTCATTACGTCCGAAGCTGGCCTGTATAAATTTTAACACTGACATGGGAAAAGATGAAGTAGAAAAGATCCTTCACAAGGACTTCTTTTGCTTAAATGTGATAAAAAAATTAATGCTCAATACATTAAACTTCGACACTTCAGAGTTAAACTTGCCACATTATCAATTAAGATTTGATATTGGAACTAGTTTGTACTTATAATGGCTTTGGATATACTAAAGATTGTGTACGGGAAGCATTTGACAGGTAAATTAAAAGTCTGTAAGAAATATTCTGATCACCCACACTTATGTCTATACTCTAAAATTCATTGCTTAATTGATAGTAAGATTGACAATACATGTAATACATATTTACACAATACGTCTAAAAAACGATTTTTATCACTGTAAGATGAAAGAAGGAGAGAGAGAGAGAGAGAGAGAGAGAGAGAGAGAGAGAGAGAGAGAGAGAGAGAGAGAGAGAGAACATATCAGTTGACCATGCATGAAGGGACATGATGTAATACAAACACGTTATGGACTATAATGTACATCATGCCATAAAACGTGCATTTGAATTATAACACTCTTGTTTGAGTTACTAGTTGAATAATGACCGCCATTGTTCCCATATCAAATGTTTATTTCCTTTCAGATTTGATTGCAATATACATTTTTTCAAGATTATCTTCGTCTTTAAGAAATACTTTCAACTCCACTAATCCAGGCACAGCCTTTTCCATTTTACCTATATAGATGTACTATTTGTCCAGAAGAAAACAAAAATACAACGTCCCCCTGCGGGTTCGGTGTTGTATAATTGGCCCGACGTGCCTCGTCACGTGTCGTAAAAGGCGACTAAGTAGAGGCGACCTGCTTGCCGTGGGTTGCGACCCGTGTCGGAGGAGGAAAGGATCCTGGTAGTTGAGCGGAGGCTTTTCCGATGCAATACACTGCTTTGGCCTCTACTTCTCTTAGACGGGTGGTCGGGATGGGCCCGGTCTCGACAAATTGGCTGGTCACGCCGAGCCCTAGGATGTCTTTATTTACTTGCTCACCTTCTCTATCTTTCTTGTATCTCTCTTGATACTACCGTTGCCCAGTTATTCTGTCATTTTAGCTTTCACTTTCCCAAGTACAAGAAGACTTCCTAGAAGGCGGTGACTTAACGGGTCATTTGGGCGGTAATTTTACCGACACATGAAGGAAACTTCACGGATTAATCCTAGGTAATTTTATCTACTGAATATAGCATCGGTGTATCCCTGGCTCTTGAAACGTGTCCCCTTGTTGGGCTCCATGGTGGGCGGGGAGCATGGGTGCTGAACTTTTAATAACAAAGATGGAAATTTCAAACAAGAAACAACAACAAACGTACCAAACCACTATCTGACTCTGATGAAGAATCTTGCGGCGTGGAATTATTTCCACGCTTCGTGGTTATTCAATCTAAGGATGATTCTAAACCAATTGCTGCACTGTCTCAGTTTGTTATTGAAAAAAAACATTTCGGGCTCTATTGGCACACCAAAATGTGTCAAAAAACTAAAATCGGGTTGCCTTCTTGTAGAGTGTGAGCGAAAGGGTCAAACAGACAATATCATGAAAATGAAAACATTCTTTGATATTCCAGTGATCTCATTTGCTCACACTACACTGAATACGTCCAAAGGCGTGATGTGGTGTCGTGATTTGGCTGGAGTCACCGACACAGATATCATCGAGGGGATGAAACATGAAGGTGTCACTGCAGTGCGTAGAATACGTATTAAACGTAATAACAATCTGCAGGACACCAACACATTTGTACTCACCTTTAACAAGCCAATAGTACCCAAAGTGGTCAAAGTTGGGTTTTTGCAAGTTAAGGTCGAGATATACATACCAAACCCCCTTTGATGCTATAAGTTCAGAGATACAGACATCACGAAGACCGATGTTCCAAAGTCAAAGTATGTGGCTGATGCGGAGATCACTCTCATCAGAAAGCTGATTGTAGAGCTACTCCGCATTGTGTCAACTGTGGCAAGGAACATCACGCCTAGGATTGTGATACTTGGAAACATGAGAAGGAAATTCAGAGGGTAAAGTTTACATCCAACATTCCCTACCCAGAGGCCAGAAAACTTGTACAGGCAAAAACATCCCTTCCTGGCCCGTCCTTCTTCGCTGTCGTGAAACACAATCCGAAAATCACGAGGGACGCAAAAACACAAACGGATCAATCCGATTCAACAACTATTAGTGCCAATATCCCTTATTACCAACCACAGAAAAGCACAACATCAACACAAACTACATTAAACAACAACCCACCACCAAACGCTCCAAGAAATAAACAAAAAGCACAAACAAATATGCAGCGAAAGGGGTCAGATGACCCCATTAAACTTTACAATGTTTGGAGACCTTGAGAGCATGGATGCAAAAGAAACTGCTCCATGTACTCAAGGTTCCTCCAAACCTAGTAAAACCAAATATACTTCCGTACTTCCTCCAGACAAATAACAACACAAATTTTCTCTGCGAATAGGGTAACCTAGCTCCAGAATCTCCAGCATATTTTTATAATGAAGAACACCATCATACAATGGAACTGTCGAGGACTTAAAGCTAACTACAATGATATTATTCTGCTTTTAAATTAACATGATCCTGCTGTACTATGTTTACAGGAAACATTCCTGATAGAGACAGATAAAATTACATTTAAAAACTTTTCCCTGTTCAACACGTACTTTCAAAACGCTGGGCCTCAGGAGGAGTCTCTGTTGTTGTGAACAATAGAGCCACTAACAGAGTCATTCCTTTAATTACAAATTTACAAGACATTGCTGTAAGCGTCACTTTACATCGAGTGATTACATTTTGCTCTATTTACTTACCACCAAACACCAACCTAGTACCAAATGAATTAGATAATCTTGTTCAACATCTTCCCGTGCCGTTCTTTTTACTCGTGGATTTTAATGCCCATAACATTCGATGGGGATCGAATCAAATAAACGACAGAGGCCATAAAGTAGAAGATTTCATTTCTAGACACGATTTGTGTCTATTTAACACTAACTCAGAGAAATATGTACACCTTGGAACGGGTACGTACACATGCATAGACTTGACAATTTGCTCTCCTTTGCATCTTTTAGACTATGAATGGAAGGTCGCTGATGACCTTCACAGCAGTGATCACTTTCCAATCACTCTTGAAAATAACTCTAAAATTGATGACGCAAATCTACAATGGAATATAAAGAAAGCCGACTGGGCTTCGTTTGAAACTCTATGTAAAACTAGACTAAATAATGTTACAGTATTCAACGATGTTAATCCTATACAGCATTTTACTTCAATTCTAATTGCAATTGCAGATGAATCTATTTCCAAGTCCTCACCGAACAGTAAGAAACCGCAAAAACCTCGGGTAACCAAGGAATGCAAAGAGGCCATTAGACAACGCCGAAAGGCATTATAACAATTTAACATACATCCAACGCCCGAAAATTTAAACAACTATTGTATTACCCGGGCTAAAACTCGACACACAATCAAAGAATGTAAACGTGCATCCTGGAAGAAATATATTTCTTTTTTAAACTCTCGTTCCTCAATGAAACAAGTCTGGGATACTATTCGAAAAATAAATGGAAAGAGGAAACACAATTCTATTCGACACCTGAAAACAAACAATAGCAATTTTAGTTCGAAATGTGACATAGCAAATATTCTTGCCGATAGTTTCTCAAAAAACTAATCATCATCTAATTATTCAAAAGCCTTTCGAAGATTAAAATCTCAAAAAGAAACGTCACGTTTAAAATTCACATCGAACAACATTGAAAGTTATAACCAGCTGTTTTCTTTATTGGAGCTTAGGGAGGCTTTAGACAAGGCCCATGATACATCCGCTGGAAAAAAGCAATAGTAATGCCGATTCCCAAACCAGGCAAAGATATCGAAGATCCTAATAGCTATCGACCCATTGCACTGACAAGCTGCGTGTGCAAAACAATGGAACGAATGATTAATTCTCAGCTTGTATGGTACTTGGAAAGTAACAATTTAATATCTTCTTTCCAAAGTGGCTTCCGTTCTGGTCGTAGTACCATCGATCATCTGGTCAGACTGGAAACATTTTTTCGCGATGCATTTATCAAGAAGGAACATTTAGTAGCAGTCTTCTTTGATTTAGAAAAGGCCTATGACACAACATGGAACTACAGGATACTAAATGACCTGCACGATCTGGGTCTAAAAGGTCGTCTGCCCTCTTTCATCTCCAATTTTCTCTCCGACAGAGAATTCAAAGTATGAGTGGGCTCTACCCTCACCGATATGCACCAGCAAGAGATGGGTGTGCCACAGGGCAGTATTTTATCTGTGACGCTATTTAATATCAAAATCAATAGCATCACCAAGTGTTTAGCTCCCGGTGTGGATTGCTCATTATATGTAGACGATTTTTTAATTTGTTATCGATCAAAGCACATGCAGACAACTGAAAGGCAACTCCAGCAAAATATCAACAAGATCCAAAATTGGGCCAGTAATAACGGTTTCAAATTTTCTAAATCTAAAACAGGTATGCATGCATTTCTGTCAGTTGCAAAGACATCACGATGACCCTAAACTCACGCTGGATGGAACACTTATTCCAGTTGTTGAGAAAACAACGTTTTTGGGTATTATCTTCGACAGAAACCCGACTTTTATTCCACGCATCAAGAATTTAACAGCTAAATGCTTCAAAGCTTTAAATTTACTTAAAGTAATTGCGCACACTGACTGGGGTGCTGATAAAAAAGTCATCCTCAATTTGTATAGAACATTTATCCGCTCCATACTAGACTATGGATGCGTTGTTTATGGTTCAGCTAGGAAGTCCTATTTGAAAATGCTTGATCCATTTCATCATCAGGGAATAAGACTCGCTCTGAGAGCATTTAAGACATCTCCATGTCAAAGCCTTCTTGCGGAAGCGAATGAACCACCTATATCGCATCGCAGATAACTGCTTTCTACATAGCACGCTCTCAAATTAAGATCAAACCCTCTGAACCCTGCTTTCTCGGCTGTTTTTCAACCAAAATACAAAACTTTATATGAAAACAAACCAAATGCCATACCTTCATTAGGCATCAGAATATCATCCAGCTTTGACAATATCAAAATTAATCTCTCTACAGTTCAGAACACGTTTGTCTCGGAAACACCACCTTGGCTCCTTAAGCAGCCCAAAGTTACTTTTACGTTACACGATGGGAAAAAATCTGAGACAAACCCTGCCATCTTCCAGAACTCTTACCATGAACTCCTCAACGATTTTAAAAACTTCACTAAATATTTTACTGATGGATCAAAAGTTGATGAAAAGGCTGCTGCAGCCTTCTTTACTGGCAAACACATAACCAAAGTGCGCTTGCCAAACGATGCGTCTATATTTTCAGTGGAAATCAGAGCAATAGACCTTGCTCTAAAATTTATCGAACAAAAACGTACTTTAATTAGCATTATATTCTGTGACTCACTATCAGTGATTCAGTCCCTACACGATAGAAAACTTGATAATCCATTATTAGTCAATATTCTCGTCAAAAACTCGGAGCTAAGTAACTCCTACAATATAGTATACTGTTGGCTACCTATCCATATTGGTATTAGAGGTAATGACGAAGCTGACCGGGCTGCTATGATGGCTCTATTCTAAGAACCATCGTATTTTAAATTACCGTTTACTGATTTTAAACCTTGTATCAAAAAGTACCTACGTCAGAAGTGGCAGGCGTCATGAGATGATGCAGTTAATAACAAACTTCATGCCATCAAACCAACCCTGCGAGAATGGACTCCTTCCTTCAGATCTATCCGTAGGGAGGAGGTTGTCATTGCAAGAATCAGAATCGGTCATACATACATTACCCACTCCCACATACTAAAAGGTTGGAGATCCACCAGAGTGCGTTTCCTGCAATGAACCATTCACTGTAAAGCACTTTATGACCGAGTGTTCCGACTTGCAACCTACGCGTGAAAATACTATAATGTACATGACATGAAGGAACTTTTTTATACTATACAAATCACTTGTATTTTAGATTTCCTGAAGGAAGTAAATCTTTATTTTAAACTAAAACTTGTATGCCATCACCTATAATATTTTTATCTAATGCAAATACGGCCTCTTATTTTCAACATCTTTCATCAACATACCATTTACATCTCCCGTTGATTGGGAAGCTTCATATTTTCCTGTTAACAACATCTTACCATTTTATATTTAACTATTATGTTGTTTTTTTTTTTATATCGCTGGTCGATATAAAACCTTTTAGTATTTTTAAACATGTATAATAAGTACAACCAATTGTATGGCGCTAAATAGCCTAAGTGTGCTGGTGCGCCGTTAAAAATAAAACAAACAAACAAAAACAAAAAACAAGATATAACGGTTGCTTATATATTGCATACGTATCTCCCAATATTATAGTCTTTGCACTTGGCACAATATTCTTTATTCAGAATCCAATAGGAAACGCTATTCCACAGCTTGTTTATCAAATCGCATTCACAAAAACAACTTTTGTAGTATTCCCAGTACATCTTACAAAATTATATCTATCGGTATCAGACAATTGTTTTTTTTAATAAAAAATGAGTTTATTAAAAATTCAGTAAATAGCACGAAATTTAAATCATCATACTTTTGAATATCTGGTTATTTTTAAGTTAGCTGTAGAATGTTATGCCACACATCCATATTCAAATGGAAAGTTTTATTCCATTTACTTTCCCTTGTTGGTTTAACATCCGATTCTTTACGCTAATGTTATGAAAAACAAATTTCTAAAAGGAAAGTGCTTTATGATCTAACCGGTGTCATTGGATCTAACTGCATCTTTTAACATATGAACTTGACACTTTTAATTGTACTTTAAAAGTAAGGAAATTCGTTTTGGGACCAGAGCTTTAAAACTATCAAAATTAAGAATAGTTTCATAAACTGTAAGCATATCACAAATAGAAATTATATTATGTTCAAACCAATTTTTATGGAAATCTTGTTCGCCATAAAATTGAGTTTATGCATAAAATTGCTGACATATGGATTTCTCCTGTTCAGGTTATAGTGTTCTCTTTGAACAGATTCCAAACCAATGAAACATCTCGCCAAAATGTATTTTTGTCTTTTTGGATAATGACATTCCATTCTCATATAATAATGAGAACAGGTATATATGTAACCTTTTATATTTCATACTCAAATAGACAAAATGTCTATTAGATAAAAGAATCTTTCGAATCCTCGTTATTTTTAAAGCTGATATAAATTTATCAATGTCTATTATTGTCGAGCCACCGTTAGAGTGAGTTTGAGGCATAACCTCCTTATTCATTTTCTCCCCACTTTTGACTTCCATATAAAGTCGATAAATAATTCATTGAATTCACGGTAAAAATGTGGAGGTGAATTTGGTATCGACATGAACACATAATGAAATGATTAAGCTTTGAAATGAAATAAGTAAAGTTTTAAAATCTGTTATTGTACCTAATAGTGTCAATGATCGCTTTTCCCAATGTCTGATTTTTTATAATCATTTCTATTTGATTTTCGAAATTCATGTTTGCCATTTTTTACCAATCCCACCGAAGACTTGATACCCAATGATGTAAATTCAATCACCCATTGTTAATTCAACCCGTGAATAAGTGTTTCTGCCTTGTACTTCATGCTTCCTATCCAAGCCACAGTTATTTTGTCAATGTTAAAGGGGACAAACATGCAAAAATGAAATTCGCTCAATTTTTTAAAAATAATTTGCTATATGTATGTTGTTCACTTTCTGAAAATGTATACCTTTCATTCTTACTCGTTAAGAAGAAATTTATGGAAAACCGATCATAATTCCCGATCCGTTTTGAATAAAACAACACGCTTCCCACCTCCTCACAAATAGCGGAAATGACGTCATTTGAGACACTGTACACACCGGCATTGTTGATAATGAATTATGGAGAATTCGCCCCATAGAGAACTGGGAGAAGGTTCCTATATACTAATTGCGATATGTCGCCACATAGTTATTAAGGCTTTATTTATTGTTGTCTTCCTTCAACTTAATAACTTATTAAAGTTATAAAAATTTGTAACTTTTCAACTTTTCCATTTGATCAACTCAGCTTCTGTACTTAACGAAACAGAAGTGGTATCTGTCTCTTTTGCTCTGCTTTTCAAAATCATTCGATACATTTAAATTGATGAGAAAAACAGCATGATGTGAAGTCTGCAGTTTTATATATGAAAGGGCTCCAACCTAATAATGAATGATACTTGAACAACAAAAAACAGCATTGATGCATACTCAGGAAATGCTGTCGCTACTGAATTCAACATCGTTAACTTTATTTCTTCTTATTTGTTAGTGTTTGTAATTTTATCATTTTCTAATAAAACAAACTATTTAAAGTTGAACGAGAAGTTTAAAAATTATTTCACTACTAAATTGCCGATGCAAAATAATCAGGTTTACGTTATTTTATTATATATAACAACACCATGATCACGCACACTAACGGGATTTTGTTACCTTAAATACATATTTGAACTGCTCGACGTACTTGGGACATAATGAGAAAATCATCTTTAACAACAATTTTAAATTCTGTACAAAACTGAATAATATTTCACATGGTCCAAATCAGCTTGGTCCGAGTTTGAGAGTAATTACCACCTTAATGAATAATGTTAGTATAATATTTGTAGCAATTAAGAAAGTTTACAGCAACATTTGTTTAATTTATTGTATCGTGGTGTTCCGGGATGTATTGTTAAAAGAAATGTAACGACATTATATGAACACAAAGACTTTCAATTATAAGTGAATTATTTAAAAAATTTATTCAACAATGCAAATACACTTAGTTCTTCGTTTTTGAACAAATCTCACAAGTGAAATAATCTTCTTTGCTTTTCTTTTGTTTTTCCTGTCTGACTTCGTTTTAGTTTCCCTACCGAAACCTTTTGGAGTTGCATAGGTATTTTAAAATTTAAATTGTATTTCTCCAGACTCGAGTTTATTTATTTATTAGTTCGTTTAAAGATTTTCCTAAATTGTGTATGGTACCCATTCATATGGGTTCTCTCTGCAGTACGGGAGCTCCCCAGCAGTGGTATAGAAGAAGAATAAAGTATTCTGTATGTTCCGAGTTTAGTTTTTTTTTCTTCTTCCTAAAAGATTAATTCGCAAGGCATATTTAGAGACAATGTATATTTGATTCACACAATTTAGAGCTGCGTATTGAACCGTCTTGTTTCTACTTGACACTTCGCTGCACAAACTGAATACGACTCGTATATTTTAATCGTCTCAAATGACGTCACATCCTGTGTATATGGAAGGGTGCTAACAAATTTGCGGCAGGGTCTTTCCGTACGATCTCGGAAAACAGGACAGTATTCTTTTATGAAATTGAAGTGCAAATACATAAGATGCAAATAAACAAATAGTTGGGATAGATTAAATACACAAACTACTAAATATCCTGCTATTTACAATAAAATTATGCAGGTCCGGGATTTTGTCGCCTTTAAGCTTCAGTCTTGAAAACCTTGCGAATGAGTTTAATTCCTCAGTAGATGATTCCAAGGATTCAAAAGAGCCATTAATAATTAAAGTTTATTGTAGTGTCATCTACAAGCAGTGGCAGTATATATTTTGTTACTTTTAGCCTGATGCCTATTATCTTTTTATTATTATTTAATAATACAGACAAAATGTCCGAATATAGTAAGAAGATATATGGCGACGATGGATCAACAAGTCTACAACCCCTGGAAATTTTGAAAAACTAAAGAAAAGATTATGTCAATCTATGAAGAGCACATTAATTTGGGCAAGAGAACAATTCATTAGATTTATGGGGACAGGCGCTTGGTCGATCGCTATATTGCAGTGATCTCTAATGTCTGATCGGGAGAGGAAATGATCTTCTTTTTTTTATTTTATTAAGCCTTCGTTTTGTTAACCGTTTCAGACAAGATCAACAGGAAAGGTTAAGTTCGATTTATATCGGAACATGTCAAATTGAACATTGTCAGAATCATTTGTTTGGAAATCAAGATTTCATGCTGACCACAAATTTTGGAGCCCAGTTATGAAAGGCGGTAGATATATAAAATCCGGATTGATTACGCTAAATAAAGTATTGTTTCCAGCACGATATTTCCTAAGTCTCAAATAAAACCCATTGCAAAATCTTGTCAGTCTTCAATTTTTCCTGCAAGAGTGAAAACATAAGGCTCTTTAGAATAAATTCTCTCGTAAAATCTTTGTCAAAGGGACCGGATGTCATGAAGGTCGACGAGCAATGATTGAAAGCACAAGCTATCTGCGTCAATCTCATGTAATTCGTTAATACCAATATAATGATTCGCTTGCATTGTTTTTCTTATATTTGCATGACTTTATTTGCTTATATTTGCATGACTTTATTTGTTTAAATTTGTATATCAATTTTCTTGATATGAGTATAACTGTGTTGAGTTCATCTAACTGAATTAATACAATGATCTTCTTTATACAAGTTTGAAGAATTGTTTGAAATTTTCATTTTTTCTATAGGAATTGGGTGTTCTAAAATTTCGTGCATTACTTTAGTTGATATGAGTTTTGAGAATCTGTTTAAATTAATATAGATGAGTTCTTTTATGCGAAAGACTTGAATGTGTGTGTTCGCTGAAAATAGCATAGTTAAGCCATTGAAGTAATTTCATTCTTCCATTTTTGTAATTGGGTCAAGAACGGAACTGTTATATCTCTTGTAGTGCTAATGTGAGTCACTGTTGAATTAGCCATTAGGAAATACACTAATCTTATGAAACTAGGTTTGTTTATGGTCTGCAACGTTAAATTCCTATTAGACGATATCTGACATAACGAGATTCGAGTAATGATCTATTCCCAGTATGATATATGACAGAAAATCTGCTTCTATGTTTATTTTGGAAGAAGAGATTGCTCCACTGACGTACCAACGTATCCAAATATCTACGCAACTTCTCACTAACAAATCCACTGACGTACCTACTTATCAAAGTATCTACGTGCTTACGTATCCATAGAGTTTGAGGGTCGAAAGAGAGACTAGACAGTAGGGAGGATGGATAAGGAAGAAAAGGGTGAGAAAGAACGAGAAGAACAACCATCATGAATTGGAAATAATCAGGTTATGAAGTTGTACTAGGCAATGACTTCGATTGTTCACTCTATCTTATAATGAACCAATTCTATAACTTAAAACAGATCAGCTATTTATATTAATATTAATTAATATAATCGTGTTTTGAAATTCGGTGACAAATTTATTTAAACAACAAGTGTCACTTCCTTAAGTAATGTATTATCACAGTTGTTCTTGTAATTTATAAAATTGTTGTTTTCTCCATGTACGAGACTCGTGTCATTCTCTTCTATATATCTCCTCATGTCTCTATTTATCCCACTTATATTTGTATATACTCGATCTGGGTAATAACACCGAGAGCGATCATCCTGTAGATAGCGAGAATCGAATAAAGCGGACACCTTGAATAATGGTACAATCCGTCAACCAAATTACTTCCACAATCCACAAGGTAAAGAGGGAGCACATTTACAAAATATTTTAATACAAAGTTTAAGCCGAATGCTTTATGTACTTAGTCCACAATTTAAAACATTAGAAAAATATGAATAAATTTCCTTCAAATGGAATTAAAAAGTATTTAAAGATCGACTAATAATAATATACTCGGAATGTGCAAAATATCATATACCTTCTTTGTATTTTTAACAATATATCTTCCTGTCAGAAAACCAATTAAATCGACAAGTATTGTTTTATTGATGCCAGTTGTGTATGCAACATTAAGTAGTTAAATCGGTCGCCAGTTCCTCACATACTGGTTTAGTTTATCCTATTTTAATATGCAAGTTAAAAAGCCTTGTCTTAAAACAGTTGATAATGGTCGATTTTCATATACTTCATCAATTGTTCTAATTGCAAATTCCCCAATGTCAATCAAAAATAAAATGTTTAAAAATTCAGTTTGGAAACTCTTTAAACTAAAACTGCTACATTATTCAAACATAAATATTTTGATTTATACCTAATTTTGTAAGTTAACCATGCATCTAAGAGTACCATCATATTGATAAAACCTAAGATGAATAACTATAATTTTTTTTTAAAAAGTAGCCAAAGTAAAAGGTTTACTGTTGACTAAATCCCTCCTTGAAAGACAGCTGTGAAGCAGTGGTGCGCTTAGCTTTAAAAACATTTATAAACAGAATTCATAAATAAATAAATAAATAAATAAATAAATAAATAAATAAATAAATAAAATATTTTTCCTGCATTAGTACCGGAAAATAGGATGATGGCAATACAATGTATGATTGTAAATGTATCTGCAATTAGCATCTAAGTTTAGCATTCATACATATCATTAATTTTGTACCATAATTTGTAGCGTTAGACATCTAAGATCTCCAAAAATAGACATATTTACAAAAAAATATTTATAGTTGAAAAGTGCTACTAACTATTTTCCCACATAACATTACCAGCATTCAATATTCAAGTCTTGGATTTAAGTTACATACATGTACATACATACATACATACATACATACATACATACATACATACATACATACATACATACATACAGGCATACATACATACAGGCATACATACATATACACACGTACATACATACACATTTACATTCTCTCTCTCTCTCTCTCTCTCTCTCTCTCTCTCTCTCTCTCTCTCTCTCTCTCTCTCTCTCTCTCTCTCTCACGCATACACACATACACATTCATCTCTAGCTAATTGTTAAAAAGGTTATATATACCAATAATTTATTATCAAAACGGATGCTAATTATAATTTAGCCAACTTTCAAAAGGCACTTATCACGACAAGATGCGAATCTCCTTGTATTGTACTTATTTATAAACAAAAACAAAGAAGTAAGAAATATATAATTTCCCTTGTCTATCTCTGCTTGATTAGCTGAATAGGAAAAACGTACCATACAAATCAGTACAATATAAATCAAAATAATGACAGGCCAAAAAGTAATATACTTTGTATTGACAGATCATCATTTTCTCTTATTCTGCGTTTGCCACCATTCATGAGTTTTGCAAAAATGTTACCTTCAAATATGTTTGTTTCTTCAATAGTGTCCAGTTTCTTTAATTTGTGGAAAAAAATATGTATTTTGATATCATCCCTTTGAATATATGTGATCCCTTAAGCATTTTTATTTGCTTCAAAACATTACGTTTCTTCGCTAAAGAAGCAGATTTGCAAATCTATACTGTATAAATGTATACTGTATAAATCTATACTTTATAAATCTATGCTGTATAAATCTATACTGTATAAATCTATACTTTATAAAATCTATACTGTATAAATCTATACTGTATAAATCTGTACTGTATAAATCTATACTGTATAAAATCTATACTGTATACAATCTATACTGTATAAATCTATACTGTATAAAACTATACTTTATAAAATCTATACTGTATAAATCTATACTGTATAAAATCTATACTGTATAAAATCTATACTCTATAAATCTATACTGTATAAAATCTATGCTGTATAAAATCTATACTGTATAAATCTATACTGTATAAAATCTATACTGTATAAATCTATGCTGTATAAATCTATGCTGTATAAATCTATACTGGATAAAATCTATACTGTATAAAATCTATGCTGTATAAATCTATGCTGTATAAATCTATGCTGTATAAATCTATACTGGATAAAATCTATACTGTACAAAATCTATACTGTATAAAATCTCTACTGTATTAATATATACTGTATAAATCTATACTGTATAAAATCTATACTGTATAAATCTATACTGTATAAAATCTATGCTGTATAAAATCTATACTGTATAAATCTATACTGTATAAAATCTATACTATATAAATCTATACTGTATAAAATCTATACTGTATAAAATCTATACTGGATAAAATCTATACTGTATAAATCTAT
Source organism: Unio delphinus (assembly GCA_029339505.1). Taxonomy (NCBI): domain Eukaryota; kingdom Metazoa; phylum Mollusca; class Bivalvia; order Unionida; family Unionidae; genus Unio; species Unio delphinus. The sequence continues at coordinate 11,753,847 of JAQISU010000081.1, forward strand.
ACTGTATAAATCTATACTGGATAAAATCTATACTGTATAAAATATATACTGTATAAATATATACTGTATAAATCTATACTGTATAAAATCTATACTGTATAAATCTGTACTGTATAAATCTATACTGTATAAAATCTATACTGTATAAATCTATAGTGTATAAATCTATACTGTATAAATCTGCTACCACTCTTGACCATTCCATGGAGTGTGGTACTAGTAATATATAAGAAAAAGTAGATAGTGATTACACAGGAAGTAAGAAATAATCGTAGTATGAGATGGTTTTTACAAACTATTATTTTATAATATGAAGATGGGGGGGGGGGGGCGATTTGTCACAATTGTCGTTTGATTTTGAAGCATAGTGCTAATTGGTCTACTGTACATTGATCCCGAGAAGTTTGAAATTAGCATAGCCCTGATTTTAAGGTCTAACGTTCATAAGAAGTCGCCAACAGGCTTTGTTCTGGCTTTCTGGTGTATCGTAGTGGTAGTCTCCAACTGGCATAGCCCTTGGTTTCTGGTCTTTCCTAGCGGTTCCCGAGCTGTCTCCAACTTGCAAAATTTGTGTTCTGGTCCATCGAAGCCTATGTAGTCTGCTATTGGTACAGCTCTGGGTTTTCGTTCTATCCTAGTGCTTCCTGGGTGGTCGATAATTGGCATACTCCTGGATTTCCGGTCTGTCGTAGCGGTTTCTGAGTAGTCCTTGAAACTACGTTAGTACTTGAAATAAAATGTTGACTTTCATATTTGTTGGCGTCATGGGCAGCTATCATTCTGGCAGTCGAAAGTTAAAGAATGCGATTAAAGTCTACTTAAAGCGTCTGAAAATTGAAATGGATTTTCAGTTGATATTTTTATATAAATTGTTTGGAAGGAAAGTAAAGTTATTTTGAAAATGTAAGCACCCTAAGCATTCAACTTGACCCTCACAGTGAAGCCAACTGGACAAGGCGTAGCTTTCATTAAACTTCTCACCTTTAGTATTCAACCATCTCAAATTTAAAAATTTATTTGAAGTAAGATTAAGCCGAACTATCTCAGTTTGAAGTCTGACATAGGTTCGAAGCAGAAATGTCCAAAACAGGCCAAATGAACAAGAACAATTTCGTATCAATAATACTGCATATTAATTAAAATGTAAATTTCCAAAAGGACTGACTACATGGCCATAGGCAGCACATTGTGAAGGATTGCGCCAGGCTTAACTGCTTTCTAAACAATTTTTAATATTAAAACAAGATTTTCGTGAATTAGCTCGGTAGCAATTTTCCCCAGCATTTAAAGTCGACTGCTTTGTTACGTATCATCAAATGTGATAGTCGGGTTAGTAATAGACTGATATTCACGTGGTACCTGGTGTATTTAAGGGCCTGAAGATGCGTGTATTCTGGATTCTGATGCGGTCAGAGCAAGAAGCTTAGTGGAACTTGAGAAAGTCAAGATAATCGTGAGATAATTATTTTCATAAATAGGCTAGGCTTTTCACGACTCCAGCGATACTCAACGTGATAAAGGAAATATTTATTTTATCTTGTACGCCGTGGTACGTGCGAGGGCTCGAGAAGATTTATCGGGCGCCGATACCAATATCTGGAAATCCCATAGAACGATCAGCTAGAGGGAAGGTTCGCTACCAAAGCTGTAAATATTCGTGTATGTTCGCCACCTGGCACGTCACAGTTAAATTCTAAAGTAAATAACGTACAGAGTTTTGCACTGAATCAGCATAATACATGAAAACTAGTTTCTTTACTTAGCACAATCAGATGTCATGAAGATCATTAATGTGCCGCCCAATCACATGATGCAATGACGTAAGAGACGAGATTCTAAACAAAATTATATTAGTATATAGTTAAAGACATGCGTGAACTATGACATATCAAATCAAATTTAATGCAGCGGAGAGAAGACTCGACTGTGAGGAAGAAGAATCGATTCTCATGATCATCTGGAATGCGTAGATTGGGGCGGGATGTACTTCAATACCTGTACTTTATCTGGACTTTGAAGTGGTATCGTTATTGAAATGTGAATATAATAGACATTGTTGTGTGTGTGAGGTGGAGGGAGAGGTTGCCTAAACTCATTTATTTTTCTATTGAATAATCAAGCTCTAAAAAAAATGTCAAATATTGTGAAGTATGCAGTGTTAACACTGATGTTGGTTTTCAATTAAAGTTTTAAAATTCATATTGTGTTAACCTTTGACTCGTGGCTAATATACAGTGTTTCAGTGTGTCGTACGCAGGGTTGATGAAGCATTTAAGTGATGCTGGAGATCTGGAAATGTATATAGAAATACAATCAAGATAAAAGCCATACAAACGTGAAGTTTGTGGAAAAGCGATTTTTAATTTTTGGTTAATTGTATTAGATTCATTGAAACGTAATAACTGAAAAGTAAGTGATACAAATGCTGGTCTCAGCTGCTTACCTGTATAGGTGTGCATAATGTAGATATATATATATATATATATATATATATATATATATATATATATATTGTTCTCCCAGCAAGCTCAGCTCACCTGGAAACTCATGACGCGAGCTTTGACTTCTGATAAAGGGATTTCTTACGTTCCTCTCTGCATAAACTTTATTTGATGAAACTATTGGCACCAACTTTTCCGCTAAAGAGTCACTCTTTGTTCGTCCCGTACTGGACATTATTCCAACTCTTGCTGTTGATAAATTATATACTAATTTTTACAATACTGAGGAAATTGAAAAGGCAAAGGTCTTTTTTGTTGTCTTTGTGCAGATCTTAAATACAAAATGATAAAAATAAAAGAGGGATCAAAGGTCCTAAACAATATAAAGGACATAATAAACCATATTAATGAAATAATAAACCATATTAATGAAATAATAATATAAAAAACATAATGAACAATATAAAGGACATAATAAACAATATAAAGGACATAATAAACCATATTAAAGATATAATAAACAATACAAATGGCATAATAAACAATATAAAGGACATAATAAGCCATAAAAATGACATAATAAACCATATTAATGAAATAATAAACCATATTAATGAAATAATAATATAAAAGACATAATAAACAATATAAAGGATATAATAAACAATATAAAGGACATAATAAACCATATTAAAGATATAATAAACAATACAAATGACATAATAAACAATATAAAGGACATAATAAACCATATAAATGACATAATAAACCATATTATTGAAATAATAAACAATATAAGTTTATAATAAACAATATAAAGGCCATAATAAATCATAATAATGACATAATAAACAATTTAAAGGACCTACTAAACAACATAAAGGACATAATAACCAATATAAATGACATAATAAACTATATAAAGGACATAAGAAACCATATTAATGAAATAATAAACAATATAAAGGACATAATAAACAATATAAAGGACATAATAAACCATATTAATGACATAACAAACAATACAAATGACATAATAAACAATATAACGGACATAATAAACCATATTACTGACATAAAAAAACAATATAAAGGACATAAACAATATAAAGGACATAATAAACAATATAAAGGACATAATAAACAATATAAAGGGCATAATAAACAATATAAAGGACATAAACAATATAAAGGACATAATAAACAATATAAAGGACATAATAAACAATATAAAGGGCATAATAAACAATATAAAGGACATAATAAACCATATTAATGACATAATAAACAATATAAAGGACATAATAAACAATATAAAGGACATAATAAACAACATAAAGGACATAATAAACAACGTAAAGGACATTAAAAAAACCATATTAATGACATAATAAACAATATAAAGGACATAATAAACAACGTAAAGGACATAATAAATAACATAAAGGACATAAAAACCATATTAATGATATAATAAACAAAATAAAGGAAACAATAAACAACATCAAGGACATAATAAACAACATAAAGGACATAATAAACAATATAAAGGACATAATAAACAATATAAAGGACACAATAACATAAAGTGACATAATAAACCATATTAATGACATAATAAACAATATAAAGGACATAATAAACAACATAAAAGACACAATAAACAGCATAAAGGATATAAGAAACAATATAAAGGACATACTAAACAATGTAAAGGGCCTAATAAACAAAGTAAAGGACATAATAAACAATATATGGGACATAATAAACAATATCAAATATATAATAAACAATATAAAGGACATAATAAACAATATAAGGTACATAAAAATATTGAAGATATCATAAACAATATAAAGGACTTGATAAAAATAGCATAACGGACATAATAAACAATATAACGGATATAATAAATTTAGACATTCACATCAACTTTCTGCACATTAATCCGTTTCTGCTTATGATCATAGAAAATTGCAACCAATTAGACAAAATGTGAATGCGTTGCTACAACTAATTAAAGATGTACGGAGCGCTATTAAAATGATCTACAATAAACCACTACCTTGCTTATACAAGATTTATAAGCCCGACAGCAAAAGTAGATAATACAACTTCAGTTGATTTATATCGTATTGTTGGCGCTGAGACAGATGCTGCTGTTAATGAGTTAAACCACTCACCCAACACAGATTAGACCATAAAAATGATGGCGAAGAAATCGGGTTAGAATTGGACAACAGTGTGAGTAAATTACAGGAAGGCTTTGTAGAGTGCGAGACTTGTACAATGTTTCCAGAAAACAACTTGTCGCCCCAAATAATGAACCCTAATAAAACTGTTGTCAATGGTGGTGGATGTGACTAGGATGAATCATTCATATTATGATGACTTAATATTACACAAACAGAAATCAGAGAACTCATTCACTAATTTATTAGTTATCCGGCTTGACTTTACACCATCGAAATATTCAATGCCGTATCATACACGGTCATTGCTGTGTGTGAACAATTGCATACGAAAAAACATCTATATGCATCTTTCATAGTACCTGTGTCCTCCAGACATACGCATTGGTTGATAATTGCTTACTCCTGGACCGAAGAATTACTGGTTAGAATGTTAAATATGCTAGGAAAATCCAGATAATAATAAAACCATTTGAAGACAATTCAAATTTGATGGGTGATCTTCTTGAGATCTGTGGCATTTATTTTGTCCAGGAAAACTGTCTGTCTGACCAATAACTATATTATTTATTATTTTGGCATAAAGCAGGAGAGAAGCTGCTTTTGGTTATAGGCATGACCCTTTGATGTGAATGGCATGAGGGGTGGGGGCAAGCATTCCGCTTTTAAAGCGGTGCATCAGGTTCTGCAACTTTTTCTTTAAGAAGCAACAAATTGACTCCGCGGTGTAGCGATATCCAGCCCGATGGTCTCTATTCGCTAAACAAAAATATTTTAAAATATTTGCATCGACGCCGAGCTAAGAAAAGTATGTACATTTAGCATTATAACTTATGTGTGGGGCAAGCCGAACTCTTTACAACATCGTGTGTGAGTGGGTGGGTTTCTTTCAAAACTAAATACAAATAGACCTCTACTAGCATATAATGTCAAACGCGATGCTTTATTTGATACAGAGAAATCCTTTGCTAAACATACCGACGCGTTAAAAAAAACAACAGAAAACATATAATAGAATAGATGTTTATATCCAACAAATAGACACAATGTAACAGTAAAAATATAAATAAAAACGATATAAAAGATATAATGACTGGGAAAATATCGTTGTAATTAGCTTTTTTGGAAGAAAAAAATATTCAAATTTGGTCAACAATGTGGAAATGAATCTTATTGGATGTACGCATTTCATATTCTTATGGACGGACATGTGGAGATCTTCTTCCATGTCCGACGTGGGATTGGTGTCAAGGCTAAAAATGCGTAAAAGATATGGATCTGATAAAGTCCCATGCAAGATCTGGAAAGAAGCGAAGGAAGCCTCCGTGTTAACAGGAATGAATTAGCCAAACTTTTATTAACTGTTCTATATTTCAAGTTTAACACATCTATGGAACTATAAATTAAAGCAAAATTACCATGTGCTGGCCCGTAATACAAGCGAACAATAGTTTCACTCACCAAGATTATCCACGTTATCCACAATCGCGCCAAATGAACTTCGTTCTGAGATTGCTTAATTTGTTTACAAAGGAGAATTTCGGAGGCAGGCAAAGACTGAAACCTCCATTTAATCTCGACATAGTAGTCCCCATCGGGTAAAAGCTATTCCACGAGGGTTTCAAATACGCCAGACTTGATTTTTTGTCGACGACGCAGCCCTTGTCTTTGTGGCGTGGCGTATTGAGTAGCAGGATCCACAACGACGTCAAGGTCGGTATTTTATTCCGTATCACATACTAGGAAGGACATCACATTAGCTACAACGGATGAATGATAATGCACATGCACAGAGAATCATATTGCTGTTGGAGTCCAATAAACAATAATTTATGTGGATAAAATTCGTCACATACGTCGGCACTCAACCGAGTGTTCGAGATAAACAAGAACAAAACGACAACAACGTTGTCGAGGTCGTTGGATTGTTGTGCTATCTAATTTAACCCTGCCATGAACGTTTACTGGATGAAGTCTGCGTGTAATGTTTGATTTTGATTTTTTTCCCAGGCATATCGCTACGATGCCTGCAGTGTGGCAGTTTATAGTGGTGTCTAGCATTGATGTATCATGTTACAGTCGTGTAGCATGTTGTCCCACCGATTCACTATTTTTTTATCCTGACACCAGGCCTATCACAACCAGTCGTAACACTAACCTCCAAATGCTGAGCGTCTACGAGGCAGCTGTTTTTACTGGGATTGGCAAAATCTGATAAGATAGGGCCTATTCAATAATGTCTGAACCAGAGTTACGTAATAAGGATATTCGACCAGGAAAACTTAACTCCGATGCGCGATCGAAATTTTTATTGTGACGCTTATCGCGTCTTAGAACATTTCGTGAAGAAGAATTAAGAACGCTGCGACGATGTAAAATTTAACAATAGGAAGCTAATATCCGTCAAAGTAGCGCGACTATTGCGGAGAAGATGTAGCTGCGCTTGAACTGGGTGTTAAACTGTCAGTTGTTATTGGTATGATCACCAGCAAAATGCTATATAGTCCAAATAAATAAATGCATAATACCAAACTGATCGATTTCATTAAACATAACAGTCACGATGTGTCTCCTCCGTAAGCGTTTCAGTCCAAGTGTAAAAATCGAATTTTACCACAGCATGTTTACGGCGATATCGCTGGCGTTAGCGCGGACACCCATGTGTTGGTTTGGATGACTGAGTGATCTTCTTCCGGATGAATTTGATGCATTTTAATTGCCCTCGGTAAGACGTCTTCGAAAAGCAAAATAACGCTATCAACTACTCAGTGAAGCACAAAAACACAAGGTAGACAATATTGTTAATGCATCTTCACAGTGGCGTCAGCGATTTTATAACACACACACGCACACACACACACACACACACACACACACACACACACACACACACACACACACATTGGAAACCAAGTTCAAAGTCATTTTCCAAAGGTTTTCCGTTGAATTTGTTTATGGCTGAATCTGGAATACATATTATAACGTCGCCAATATTGTCAGAGTTGCCGATGTTACATGTTCCCATCTAATTTTCTTGGACAATGAGAGTGTCGATCATACTTCTAATGTTACCCCTATTCGTGATCTGGTCAGGGTATCCATTAACAGACACTTGTCGACAAAGATGTCACTGGTTTTGCTTTTATTGTACAGTTAAGAGTCTTCTCCAGATCGCCATCCTCTTGTCCCGGCGTGGATTGGACCTAATTTTAATCCTCAAAACGTTCATCGAGATGGACAGCATCGCAAATGATCGTGATGGGCTCCTATTATATTGTTACGTTTTTATGCTCGACGAAAATATTATAACAAATAACACGATGTCAGAGGCTATTATCACATATAAAGTTCAATAGCAACTTTGACTTCCTACGCCATAAGTAAACACAACTTCAAATGAAATAGCGCATCTATCAGATTACTCGCGGGATATGAGCGTTATTCGTATAGTATTGTTTAAGCCCTACCTGTCAAAGGGTAAGTGTTAAGTCCCATAATTATGAAACTTCCTTTCATTAGGAATACACGCGGTTTAGAAATACAACTTTCACCGAATTACAATACGATCTGAAATAAAATTAAACAAATTAGCCGTTCTATTATTTAAAAACATCAATGGATCGAGAGGTACAATAGAAGTCAATGACTTGTTCGATTTTCATAACCTGCTATCCCTTGATCCTCGTTCACTGTTCAATCCAATGTTGTTCTAGAAGTCCCTTTCTCTCTAAATAATCTGCACTCGTGGATGTTTCCGCTTGATTCCGGACTTGTCCACTATATCATGCCTACACTGCAAATTAAATCGATTTAACTGACTGACTTGTTCGATTTTCATAACTTGCTATTATCGATCCACGTTCACTGTTCAATCCAATGTTGTTCTAGAAGTCACTTCCTCTCTAGATAATATGCACACGTGTGAAAGAGACTCGTGGTAGAATTCGCTAAGATCCCGGATGTTATTTGAGAGAAATACATTCGTTAAGGAAGCGTGGTCGAAAAGCGCCAAGCCATCGGTTGAGTGACACACCAAAAACACACAAAGATACTGTCACAATTCCATTTATATTGTTGATGCAATTTATATGATGTTTGCTTAGTTTACAGGTCTGTATGAGTTCGTTTGATACATTTGTATAATTGATTTAATTTGATACATTTGTATAATAATGTGTTTTGTATTATGAATCGGAAGTACTTGCATGATTTCATTTGATACATTTGTATAATAATGTGCTTTTGAATTTTGAATTGGAATTCTTACCTTAATTCTTAGTTAAGAATGACGTCGTGTTAATTTATGTCACAAAATCACTATGCTGAGTTATAAATAGGGAGTGTTACGTTAATACTTGAATTTATCATATTGTTTGAATAATGATTCTGTTCCAAGAATTTATTGTATTACGTTAGTAAAGGGTTACAATGATACATGTGAATTCACCGAATATTGATTTCATAGATAATTTAGCGACAGTGTATACGATTTATGTGCTGTGGAAATTAAGGCAGAGCCATAATTGAACGCCTCGCTCTGTAGTACTTTAATGTATTAGATCAAGGCAAAACGAATTAACAATTGGTTTAACTACATTCATTTGAGGCCATGTGTAGTTAATTACTAGCCGTAAAATTGTTATCACTGATATAAATATCTTATTGCTCGAACCAGGAATAATGGATTTCTCAACAGTAACCATTGTAACGAGATACTTATGTTGTTTTAATGTACAATACCCCTTGACAAGTGGGACTTAACACTTACCCTTTGACAAGTGGGGCTTGTATAACGAGGTGTCAACCAAGCTAGTGTATGTATATATATATATATATATATATATATATATATATATATATATATATATATATATATATAGACAAACTCCCCACTCCTCCAAAAATGCCCCATAGGGCTTGCGACTCTGATCGCCTCTGTCAACTAAAATCCAGCTCCTGGCCTTCGCGAGTGGCTTAGCTTCTAAGTCCGGCGGACCATGTTTTCACTGACAGGAGAAGGGGTGAAAGCGGCAACTGGCGCCTTAAAACCAGTCTCTTCGGGTAGATGGGGCTCGTAAACCTTTGATGGTAGCTCATCTAGGAGAAGGAAAACTCTGATCCCAAACCTCCGCTGCCTTGCGGATATACCCACTCACGGGAAGGCTAAGGCTAAGGGAGTAAGCCCCGACAGAAAATCCGGAGACGGAGTCCCTAAGGCGGTCTGACGTTGACTTCAACGTCATTCCGGCAACTCCTGCGACGCCGTTGGTGCCAAGCTGTAGTAGCGACACTTGTCGTTCCCTTGGGTCCACCAGCTGCGCGGAGAGGAGGGATCTGCTGCATGGGCAACAACTGATTCTCCATTCTAGACTGCCCAGGCTTTGTAGCTCCACCGGAGAGGACACTCCAGCGTCGTTTTAAGGCGTCGGCACAACACGGGAAGCAGCAGTCTACCGGTAATAAGCCATAGCTCGATTGGCGTAGAACTTCGTGCCAGGGGCTGCTTTCGACGGTGGGAGAGATCGCCATGTCTCATTGGAAGCTACCGCCCGCTTCAAGCTGGGCAGCCCCCAGTCAATAAGGTGCTTCCCGCCATGGCCTGCCTGCTTCACTGGGTGCGTGGAGCTTAGAGAACCATCTCGACAAGCAGGCCAAAAAACTCTGCACCAAGTAAGATACAAAGAGGAAACAAGAAGACTCCAGCTCTTCGTTTCGCAAGCTGGAACATCAGAACCTTGTGCCCTGGACTCACCACGGACCTGCAGAAGATCAACGACGCACGGAAGACTTCCGTCATTGACAGAGAACTCTCCCGACTGAATGTCGACATTGCCTGTCTTCAAGAGACCCGACTGGCCGACAGCGGCACCATCAGGGAAGCCAACTACACCTTCTTCTGGCGAGGAAAACCATCAGACGAACCCAGGCAGCATGGTGTCGGCTTCGCTGTAAAGATCACCCTCGTCGCCTTCATTGAGCCTCCATCATCAGGCACTGAGAGGATCCTTGCCCTCCGGCTATCAACATCCTTAGGCCCAGCCAACATCTTCAGCGTGTATGCCCCAACACTCTACTCAAACCCAGAAGAAAAAGACCAGTTCTACGAGGCTCTGGATCAAGCAATATCAAATATCCCCAGTACCGAGGGCCTCTACCTACTAGGAGACTTCAATGCGCTAGTGGGAGCTAACTACGAGGCATGGCCCACCTGTCTCGGCGGCACGGAAGGGGCAAAATCAACGAGAATGGCCAGCGACTGCTGTAGATGTGTTGCACTCAAAGCTTATGTGTGACCAACACCTTCTTCTAATGCAAGGAGATCCACCGGGTATCATGGAGACACCCACGTTCCCGCACTGGCACCAGCTAGATCTAATCATCACCAGGCGCGCGGAACTAGACAGCGTCCTTCTCACCCGCAGCTACCACAGTGCCGATTGCGACAAGGACCACTCCCTGGTGGCCAGCAAGGTGCGAATAATACCCAAGAAACTGCACCACGCCAAGAAGAATGGTAGCCCACGCATCAACACCTGCTGTGCAAGCAATCCATAGAAGACGCAGCAGTTCATCTGCAAACTTCACGAGGCTCTCACCAAAGAGACACTTGATGACATCATCAACTCCAAGTGGTCCCACTTCCGACACGCTGTGTACAACTCAGCCATTACTGCCTATGGGAAGAAGGAGCACAAAAACACAGACTGGTATGAGGCCAGCTGGGAGGAGATGGAACCTGTGACTGAGACGAAGAGGAAAGCCCTCCTGGATTACAAGGCTGCGCCTAGCCTTGGTACATTACAGGCCCTCAGGACTGCCAGGAAAAATACCTAGCAGACCGCCCGTCACTGCGCTAACACCTACTGGCTGAACCTCTGCACCAGTATACTGATAGCTGCCTAAACCGGGGATGCAAGGGGCATGTACGAGGGTATCAAAAAGGCAACATGCCCACCCACCTCCAAGATCGCCCCACTCAAGTACAAGACTGGCTAAGTCATCAAAGACCAGGGCAAACAGCTACAGCGCTGGGTTGAGCACTATCTTGAGCTGTATGCAACCCAAAACGTCGTCACGGACACCGCCCTTGACGCCATCCCAGACCTGCCAGTCTTGGAGGAACTAGACACACCACCCACCCTGGAAGAGCTTTGCAAAGCCATCGACTGCCTCGCTTGTGGAAAAGGCCCCTGGGAGTGACGGCAGTCCACCTGAAGTCCTAAAGATAGGGAAACCAGCACTAATCCAGCCTCTGCACGAACTCCTCTGCCTCTGCTGGGGACAAGGACACATCCCCCAGGACATGCGAGATGCAAACATTGTCACTCTATACAAGAACAAAGGAGACCGCAGTGACTACAACAACTACCGGGGCATCTCTCTTCTCAGTATTGTTGGGAAGGCGTTCGCACGTGTCGTCCTGGCGCGCTTGCAGACCCTAGCATCCCGAGTCTACCCCGAGTCCCAGTGTGACCTCTGAGCAGGCAGGTCAACTGTAGACACGATCTTCTCACTACGACAGCTGCAGGAGAAGTGTCGTGAGCAGCAGATGTCCCTCTACATTGCCTTCATAGACCTGACCAAGGTATTTGACCTGGTCAGCCGAAGCGAACTCTTCAGGATCCTTAAGAAGATAGGCTGCCCCCCACGACTGCTCGCTATCATAACATCGTTCCACGAGAACATGCACAGCACAGTGTGCTTCAACGGCGCAACATCAGAGGCCTTCCCAGTCATCAGCGGAGTGAAGCAAGGCTGTGTCCTTGCGCCAACTCTCTTTGCCATCTTTTCTTCCATTCTCCTCCAGTACGCCTTCAAGGACTGCAGCGAGGGTGTGTATATACACACCAGGACTGACGGAAAGACTAAATTTACAAAGGTTCTCATCCGTGAATTGCTCTTCGCCGACGATGAATCCTTGACATCACACACGGAAGATGGACTGCAGCAGCTAGTATGCCGCCTCTCCCACGCCCGCAAGGAGTTCGGACTGACCATCAGTCTCAAGAAGACGAATGTAATGGTGCAGGACGCAGACTCCTCTCCCACAATCGCCATTGATGGGTACAACCTGGAAGTTGTTGAGGACTACACATACCTTGGGTCCACCATCTCCAACTCGCTCTCCGTTGATACTGATGTAAATGGGCGGATTGCCAAGGCATCTGCAGTTATGGCGAGACTGAACCAGAGGGTCTAGGACAATCACAACCTCACCGAGAATACCAAACTGCGCGTCTACCAGGCATGCGTGCTCAGCACACTCCTTTACAGCAGCGAGGCATGGACCACCTACGCGAGTCACGTGAGGAAACTCAACAGCTTCCACCTGAGATGCTTGCGGCGCATTCTGCGTATCCAGTGGCAGGACAAAGTTCCCAACACAGAAGTTCTGAAATGCACCGGCATGAACAGCATGTTCTTCATTCTCAGCGAGAGGCGCCTTCGCTGGCTAGGCCATGTTAGGAGAATGGACCCAGGCCGCATACCCAAGGACCTGCTGTACGGCGAGCTAGTAGAAGGTGCACGAACGACTGGAAGGCCACGTCTGCGCTACAAAGATGTCTGCAAAAAGGACATGAAGACAGCCAACATCAACATAAACAATTGGGAGAGCTGTGATGACGACCGCTCTGCATGGCGTCTTGCTGTCAGACAGGGCACTCAGAAAGCTGTGGAGATGAGAAACACAAACCTCGCTGCAAAGAGAGCCAGGAAGAAGGCGAACCAAAAACATCCTCAACAAGCATCAGCATACACCTGCAACAAGTGCAACAGAGACTGTCACTCAAGGGTCGGACTCTTCAGCCACTCGCGAAGGTGCAGATAGGACACCCAAATCGGAAGCTACACCATCGTCTCTCGAAGACGGACGGATGCCGACGAGATGTATGTATGTATGTATGTATGTATGTATGTATGTATGTATGTATGTATGTATGTATGTATGTATGTATGTATGGATGGATGGATGGATGGATGGCAGGATATATGGATGGATGGGTGCATGTACGCATGTATGTATGTATGAATGAGTGTGTGCGTGTGTGTGTGTGTGTGTGTGTGTGTGTGAGTGTGTGTGTGTGTGTGTGTGTGTGTGTGTGTGTACACTAGACATCTCAAAAACATCTTACAGTGGTAACTTATTATACTTAGGCCTGCTTAGTACGTGAGGAATATTTGTTACTTCCTGGAAAATATCAACCTTATCTAATAGTGCGTGCTGTGTTAAATGAACCTCATTCAGGTATCCATCAAATTATTTACGAAGAAGAGTTAAGTAGACGTTGCTGAAATTGAATCTTCAAATACCTTCCAAATGAAGACCGAGTAGGCCCACATAGAGTAACTCTCCCACGAAATATTAAACGTGATTTACGCGAATGCTTTAAAGATGTTCGAGACGGAATTTCTTGTGGACAACGCGTTTACTAAGTTAACTACGTGGCAAATTGAACATGAAAACTCACAACGTCTTAATAATCAAGATGTCACAAAGTATCATAAATCACGAGAACATTTTATGATACGCAATGGACGGATGGATAATTTGCGCTCACACAAAAGATATACTGACATTAGAACCAATCAACGATATTTTGTCTGAGTGAAATGAATTATGTTAGATGATGATCTATCGGTTGATCGGGATAAATCTGTACCAATAAGTAAGCAGCATCATTCAGTTATTTTGCTTTTGTCGAAATCACCACAAATTGAAGTGAATTGATAAAGTTTAAGATGAAATGAATACATTGTCACCGCAGTAATGTATTTAATTTACATCATGACTGAACCAAACTGTTAATTTAAAACTAATGAGCTCTAGTAATTTTAATTGCGTCGCTAATCGAGTTAACACTTCTGTCCGTTGAAATAGATTAACAGAGAAGCGAAAATATGAAATTTTGCAATGGGTTGCTAATATTCGTTATCGTGGCGCAACTATTAAATATGTAGAATGCGCCATTAAACGGCATCATAGTATTTCCAGCATTATCACCAGTGAAATGTTATATAGTTTGAAAAATATCAAGATCGCAGACAAACATTAACATTATTGAACATAAAATAAAGGTATGAAATCCCACACGGATATTTCAGGTAAATTTTACAATATAATTTTGAAACGGAAATATTTATGACTATCACACGTGTCTCTGTAAATAATCCAGTGATCTTTTGCTTGTTTGCTAGTGATCCTTTCTCGCTGAACGTGAATCAATTTGTGATCCCGCGAAGAAGATGTTTTAGACTAGAATAAGTACATCTTGAATACCTTACACAAACACGTGGTGATTAGCAATTTGCGATGAAACGTGTAATTCTATCACGAATATCTTTTTGACAACTTTGACGGCAGCTGCTTCGGTATCACAAAAAATTTCTAAACCAATCCCAAAATCATTCTGGATGACATTTAACAATCGTGCATACAGAACTGTCACAGAGGTATTTGGAAAACCAGTTATAACGTCGATGATGTTATTAGTGACGCGTATTATCCATCAAATAGTCTCTGGTATGGTGAGTGTCTACCATACTTCACAATATTTGATAATCTCATGCATGATCTCACATGAGAATGTGTCTACGGACCTCTTTCCAACGCTGATCTTATTGGACATTTAAATTTTCGCCATTTATTAAATGATGGTTTTGACGCCACTTTAATTCTCCTCGAGAATAAAATGCATGTTTACGGGCTGCTGTAGTATTGTTATGTTTTATAATTGTCCCAAAAATATTAACTCTACCTGTTGTAGAGATGCTATAATTACATCAAACGCTCAAAAACAAGTTTGGATTCCAACGCCGTGAACAATTACAACTGCAGGTTAAATGTCACACATATAAGTAGCAAAATGCAGATAGGTTTATAGATGATAAGTAAATTTAGTTCATGCTTATCTACCAACTGCTAGCGTACAACGACGACATCTTATAGATTTATCTGAATTAGATTTTCTCATCCTAAGTTGTACGCGTAAAAGTAAATTTGTGTCTCGTGAAGTTGTAATTTTTTTACGTGGATATATAATTATCTATGGAGATAGTTTTAATTCTTAGTAAACTCACGATTTTCAATGCTTGTTTGTGTAAGCATCAATTTGCTCGCAATGATCAACGATAATTATTTAAATTATACCAAGGAAAATTTACAACGCGTCGCGTCCTGCTGTTATATCGTAACGAAACTAGTCGTTGACAAAATATATCGGTGACGAGTCTATTTAGGCCTACAAACTCAGATAAAATTTCTTGTGCTAAACCATAGCGTATGCATTGAATTTAACGCGATTAAATCCGCTTTAGACGGCAAACTGGAATCTCGATTACGAAGTTACGGTACATAGCACGCAAGGATAAACAATTCGTCATATTAGGCGTATATTGATCGTTGATTATCGCAATAATTTGTCAAATTTAGCATAGCTAGAGGTGACTATGATCGAATATGTCACCATTGTCCAGAGATGTTCTCGATATTATTCCTTTGCGTACATATATCATCGCCGCAACAACTTCTTACGTTAAACGAAAATATCTAATCATACAGACTCAGCAACCAGCAACATAAACGAGTATGTGATCTTACCATTGTTCATGTTCTTGTGTTTTTGCATCGTCAAAAGAATTGTTACATCAAATGTAGTGGTATCATAATAGGTGTTCATATATCCATGGTTGGTCAACGCCTTCTAAACCCCATGATTTGACGACCTTTACCCTTGTATATGCACTATTGCACAATAAGCATGCCAAGCCGAATGCGAAAAGCTATCATACTTAAGTCATGAATCCTCACAAATGAACAACAGCCGACTGCCACGGATAAACCACGACCGGTTGTATTCGGCAACATTAACAGTAAAACAACATAAGCTGACACACTTACGCTACTAGATTTTAATGCATTTGACTGTCTGAAAGGTTCTTGCAACATCAGCATAATTAGATATCAAGCGTCCTTTCAAGGTGAAGGAAGATGAATATGAATGCGTGGTCAAGGATCACTGTCATATCTCAACTGCTAAAAGCCGTCGAAGCTAACTCCTTATTTTCGACAACAGGAAGGCCACCAGTTTAAGCTTCATAAAAGCAATGATCATTTTTAAAAGAATTACCCGGCAATCATTCCACTCACATGAAAAACAGGCAGAGATGTAATTAAACGTCTTTCGAAGATGTGTCTAGAAATTATAACTAACATTACAGCACGCAGAGATTTCCACGGCTTCGGTGGAAATTGTTCTCAATATGCGCTTGATTATGTCGCTTAACCTCACAACAAGAATCAGTTCACTAGACAATGATAGATTTAAGATCACAAACCCGTCGTTTCACTGTGGTCCTCTTCTGATTTTGAACTGTGTATCATTACCAGCATAATTGACAAAAACGTTGCTAAGTTTCCTGAGTGGATGGAGAAATACCAACGCGGTTTCGGGATAGACTTTTAAGAGATGCATTTTCAGCTTTATGTATCTCTATATAAGCCTTTCCGTGGGTCAAGTTACGTTATGCCACTCTTGGTTATGAATGTGCAAAATGATGACAATGGATGTTTTAACGGGCGCTTGTGATAATATAGATCATCCGCGGAAATTAAATGAATTCAATTTTGGTGAATATTATTTCCGGTGCAGGTTATTTAAGCCATACAAAAGATATCAGAACTTAATCCCAGTACCGTTGTTAATGTGTTCGCGTGGAACAAAATTGTTCATGCGCTTGATCCATCTCAGCATGTACAAAGATTACTTAACCAACACATTAAGTGAAAAGGGAAAATGTTTTCATGCAAACGTGCATTTATTAAGTATGCAACAGCTGCATGACGGGCATGATCTTGACTACGGTAGTATTAAGCAAGAAAACGTAGCAGATAGTTATTTCTCAGTCAGGCAAAACACTCAAAAATAACTGCGGTACAACTCAAAATAGAAGATTTATGTTTTTGACTTGAATTTTGCAACGTTTTCGCAAGAACAGAGGGTCGAACGATCACCCGAAGTTCAATCGAAAGCAGCACAAACCCGTAAACAACTCAATAATTCAGGACGATTCTCATTTATTTTCCCAATGAGTCAAATATTTGGTTTTCGCAGAGACATCCGTAAATATATTATTTGTTCCAACATACTTTAACACGACAAGATAGTAACAATTTGAGCTTCTTTGACAACTTCATCACATTTGCTGTCGTTTCTAGACCGCGACGTTACATGCAGGTTATTATCCCTCGCTATGATTACAACGTCGATAGACAGTGTTTCTTTGTATATTAGAGTTCAGAATGGAATATCAGCATCGTTTTATGAATTTATAGCTTTTCAGAACAGAGATTTTCCTTACAAACATTTCAGAATGCAAGCTATGGCGTTTGACAATCTTGACGTTTCTAAGTTATCGTTACGGCTATGTGATCATCAAGAACATTCCGAAGAAAGTTTACAATTTTTGCGCAAAACAACGTTGCATGTGCATATTACATGTTGGCTTCGTTTATAGGTCGTGACCAAAATATCTTTAGCGGCCTACACTATCGAAAGGTTTCTCAACGTAGTGCCCTATTTGTTAGTTTTCGTTAGAATATATATTTGTCTTTAACATGTAATTCAAATCATAAGAAAACCCATCGAACTATATCGATGAATCGCGGTACTTTTGTCCGATAAAATGATTAAACTTGAAGGACATGGTGATCGTTTAAGTCGCTGACGCATCTGTAACTAACATACAGACGTGTCCTCGTGAATGTTTGCTTAAAAGTATACCGAAAAGATGTAACAGTGATGTTTAAAGAAACAACAAGCCGTAACGGACAGGTACGCGTATGTATAATATTAACCTGGCCATGCACTTAAAACACGTTGAAAATACAGCACGTAAATAACGCAGAGTAAATTTAAAGTATCCCCTTCTGAAGTTGCCACGATAATGGCGAAGTGTCCATGGATACCACAAATGGTGTTAAAGAAGTTTGCTTATTTCCATTGTTAGCAGCAATTCCTGGGATGGTTGCCACAGCAACAACTGCAGTCGCTAAAGTAGCTGCCTTATGCGCGATCGGAGCCGTCTCCTATATGGCTCAACAATTGGAAGGAGGAGGTGCAAACACCATCAAAAAATGTCAAAGACTATTATTAGTAAGACCAAGTATTTGACAAATTCAGATTTATTCAAACTGCTGCGGGATTAAAACTATTCAGACGTTTTTTTTCGTCACGAATTAGCGCCAGAACGAAGCTGGAATGTTAAACATATGTTTATCATCTGGATCAAACACAATGGATCTCGTACGCAATAACATCACATATTAAAGTTTATTTTGATTCATACTGGATAGCACCGTCGTGTAAATGTATCAACGATGTCCAAGGCCACAATGGTATGTAAATGCTGAGATAAAAAAAAAAAAAACTTGCTGTAGTTTCTCGTAATGAATGACAAACGCAAGCCGACATACCGGTAGATAACTAGTATGTACCACTAGTCAATGAATATCTGCGTGAAAATAAGTTAATTTACTTTCACATGGAATCACATGAAGTGTTCAAGGTCGGGTGCAACTATCAAAATATAATTAACCTAGTGTTTTGATGCAGAAAGTTGATACATTAGCAATTATCAATTAGATTACATTAGCAATTATCAATTAGATTACATTAGCAATTATCAATTAGATTACATTAGCAATTATCAATTATATTACATTAGCAATTATCAATTAGATTACATCAGCAATTATCAATTAGATTACATTAGCAATTATCAATTAGATTACATTAGCAATTATCGCGTTGGCAAAAGTTGAATCAAGAAAAAGAGGCCACTGAAAAAACAAAAGTGACATGAACAAATGATTGTTACTTTGAAAACAACGTTGTCACCGATGACAATAGTAGTATGTAATTATGCTGATTTGAGCACAAACAAGATAACTTTAGATTTCTCGTCTCCGTAATGCTTGCACAATGCAGCAAGCATTGCGGGCACATCTACCATTCGCTTTGAGGGAACGTTGATTGGAAGCCCACTGCCCGCATTAGTTGGTACTCCCCACGTGTTGATGACCTGAACCGCAGATAAAATCCTACTTTGCTCAAAAAATAATTGTTTTAGTAAATTTCACTAATATCTACTCTAATTAGAGTGCACAAGTGATAGAGGATGTAACTTTAGGCATCCAGAGCGATAACCGGGACATCATAAACTGATCATCTGCAGCCTGGGAGGCTTTATGCATGTACTGAGTAGGGGAATCTCGCTCAAAACTAAAGAATGTTTTACCTCTAAACCAGCCCTGATATCCCTACACACTCCATAAATCGACTGAGTAAAAGCAGCATGCAAATTTCTCTATTAACATCAGTGAGAGCCCTTCTTGTGACAAATCCAATATTAAAATCAGCCTGTCCCGCAAAGGAAACACTGGTTCTTAAAATAGCTCCAGTGACGTGAACACCATAAGCACCAATAGCCACGCGATCAAATCCGCCTCAGCGTGAAATGTATTACTGACCACAGCACCTGTCTTAATCACGGTACCACCATGTGCTCGTAGCTTGCGACCGGATATAATCATCGCTAAACTTGATCAAATTAAAATCTGTGCTGGCTTGAGGTAAATGCCCGTTCTTTTCTTTCACGATCTTATAATCAGTTAGTACTCAGCTGATGTCAACAACTACCGTCCGTATTTTGTAACGTGACCTGAACTCCATTGGGAAAATTAGCCTGGGGCACGGCATTGGTCTGAAGTTTATACCTCCTATTTCAAACAAAGCTTTATGACGTAACAAGACACATCTTCTCGGGTTTTTTATTTTACGTTATGTGCTAGCATTCATAGGCAATATTCAAATCTTGATATAAGATATATACTCATAGAAGCGTTGACCCCTCAGATGCAGATAGTATGTAATTCTCTTGTTGCTGTTGTTATCCACAGCATTCCGGATTGGCCTGTCAGCCATAATCACGTGTTTATGACAGAATAGTAAATAAAAGGATTAGGCCGGATTTTAATCAACGACCCGGGAGACACATTAATCGCTGTCGAACAAATCACATTAGACGCAGCACAGACAAAAGATAAAAAAAATATTGAGCGATCGAACATTTGGTGAGTAAACTATTGCTATCGGTAAAATAAATATGATTATCTCATTGGTACGCACCGTTGCGCATAATAAATAACACAGACGTAAAGCCCAAGCATATACCCACCCAATCATGCGCGGTAAATTAAAGTGTATCGTGTATGTTGCTGTCAAATTAATGCTAATAACATTTCCCTCCAATTTATTTTATAAATATTGACTATCATTTAGACATGAGGAATGGGGGTATATGGTAGTGTTAGTTTAAAAGATTTTAAGCGGTCAGATATGGTAATGTTAGAAACTAAGTTTATATAATTCAGATCTCTGATACTGATAGAGATTCAGACCCATAGGACATGAAATCTGTTTTGTCATCACTGTAAAATCAATAGTGTATAATGACCCCTGACTTTGTCTCCATTTTGTAGTTTTGATAATCCATAGCCCTGGTGTAAAACTACCAATCTCTTCTCTGTAAAGGGCAATCGTCTTAAGGCCTAGCTTGGTTGAACACTGAAATTGGTTGTTGTTATTGTTTGCAACGTTTGTACCCCGTAACAATGTAATGTCTAGTTCGGGCGATCCTTTACGCACCAAATATCGGTAACGTTATAACCGTCAGGAAGTATCGTGAAGGTTTGCCATTCTGGCTAACAAGGTCTCAGAAGCATAATAAAATAAGTTATTTTGGCGTAATATATGAAAAGTTTTAACATTAAACGCTATCTCGGAAGAGGATTTCTGATCTAACTGTATCGTCGGATTATATCTTACTGTAGAACTAGCAGAGTGAGAATTCAATAACGTGACATAGTCGAGGAAAATTTCGTTTTTGAATAAGTTTTACAAATTTATTATATTTATAATTTTAAAAAATGATGAGCTATATCGGATGTATACAGAAATCGAGTCCTGGTAAAATATTTGGTATTATTGACACCTCACTAATATTTCGTCTAATAAATGGGTTAGAATGTCCAAGATTTCGCTATCAAGTTCTGCACCTGTATTAACTGCCTATTTAAAAGCAATGAACAGTTTTAATCATAGTACAATCTCAGCCGGATGCTATTAGTAGCGGCTGTTAGATTCGTGAAGGACCGGTTCACCTTGCCAGTCTCTGTCGTTTTATGACTGGAGCTGATACAGTGACTACATAATGTAGTGTTTACTCTGGTGCGTAATCATAAAAAAAGATTATCGCAAGGTATAATGGAATCGTATTTTAAAACGTCTCTTAATGCTCACGAGTTTTTTGAATTTCCTCCCTTAAAAAAAACTTGGGGTGTTGATACGTAGTGAAAATTTCGTATATTTTTGGCCGTTATTGCTGATTTAATCTTCTATCAGTTTTTCTTTTAATCTTCTTCGTCCTGTTTCAGTTTACTCATGCCAGTCAGCGTGTCCAGGAGAACCGGGTCCTAAAGAGAACAATTTTCCTCTTCAAGCCTTGCAAGTCTTTCAATGATATCGTCTTGTTTAACATTAGCATCGTCATCCTTGTGATAAGTTGATCCTGCTTGGCATCTGTGGCTGTACCAACTTAAGCTAAGTTTGTATTGGGTTTGTCCTGCTTCACATCGTGTCCTGCCTCGGTATTGCCAAGCCCATCGGTTTAAACAGTTCATGTGCTACATAATGATGAGATTTGTGTTTATTCACCTTGCCTTCTAACACTTTCTGACGTACCGCCGCACGGTGTTCCACATATTTTCTAAGCACATCACTGTGCTGAAGTTTTTTTTTCCAACATCTTTTCATACTGACAGCGGTAAATAAAACAATTACGTCAGAATATTTTCGATGTCGCTCTTGTACAGTTTCAGCGTCATAAAGTTATGATTTATAACGGGCTGTTGATGCGTTATAACAGTTATTGAAATCTTTGGAAGTGATACCGCTACAATGATATCTCAAGATCGAGTCTAAGTACCGATTATCTAATCCGGAAAAAGCACAAAGCAGCCTGTTTTTCGTCCGATGTATTTAGTCACATCATAATACGATTGAGTTAAATAACTGCCGTTACAATGTTTATGACGCCATAACAAAATATAGTCGCAACGTTTAATAATGTGATCGCAATCGATCTTAATACCATCAAACATGATAATTGTATGGTGGACATCCCCGAAAACTCTTCTTTTAAGATGATAGTAAATACAATATTTGATCAGCCCTGATAGTAAAGTGATCCTGAAGATCATCTTAAACAGATTGAAACCACAAGCAGCAGAAATAATCGCTGAATAACAGACAGGGTTCCGTAGTGGAAGAAGGACAACATAACAATTATTCAATCTCAGGGTTCTGTGTAAAAAGAACGTACAACATCAACAAGACATCTATCATGTATTCATAGATTTCAAAAGACCATTGACAGAGTGTGGGATGAGGCATTGTGGGCCACAATGAAGAGGTACAACATGGGTCAAAAGTTGACTAATACCATCAAGCAGATGTGCGTAAAGCGCAGTAATTGCCATGGTTCTCTGGGTGATGGGTTCCAGCCAACAGATGGAGTACGTCAAGGCTGTTCATTGTTTTCAGTATCTAATTAGAGCTCCTCATGAGCGAAGCCCTAGAAAACCAACGTGGGACACTCATCATTGGGGTGGGGTGAGGTGCGTCACATCCCAACCTACGCTTTGCAGACGACATCGATGGGATGACTGGCAGTGAAGATGAGCTTGCCACATTGAGGAAGAACCTGTATGAAACAACTTCCAGATTTGACATGGAGATAAGCGCTGAGAAAACAAAGCTTTCGAGAAGTAGTGGCCAGCAAATCTCAGCCAAGATTAAAGTCAGTTTACAGGAACTGGAAACAGTGTTCCATAATCAGCAAAGAGGGATCAAGAGCATACATTTTGTCACGAACTGCACAAACAACAGAAGCTATGGCAAAGCTAAGACCCAGCTGTAAAGGCAAGACTATCTATCGGAAAACTAAAATCAGACTATTGAGAGCACTAGTCATTTCAATCTTTATTTTATTCATGTGAGGCCGGGACCCTGACTTCAGAATTACAACAAAGAATCCAGGCACTTGAAAAGAGATGCTACAGAACCATTATTGGCACCTCTTACATGGACCACATCACACATGAAAAAATGTGTAACATCACCAGACACAAAGTAGGCTAATATGAAGACATCTATGGTCATAACAGAATAGGTTATTAAACAGTAAATTAATCAGCAAATTAGTTTTACCGAGAACTTTAAGACCCATGATCATGTTATGACAATCCGGTAATGAAAAGAGATGTTTATCCTTTTTCAGTGTAATGTTCGTTCTTATAAGTAATGTTATATACCACATTTGGAACCTTAGTAGATCAGAAGGATCCTGGAATGATTCTGAACTCGATAAAATAAAATTGCTCATGGAACGCTACGACTGTAAATGTAAGTATGGAGAACCATAATATTAGTGGAAATTAAACTATTGATCCCACATCAGCAGACTACTTGGCCAGATCATCACATGTGACCGATTTTTGATTAAATGGTATTTCAAATCAAGTAGTTCAGTTGTATTGCAACTCCAATATTGTTATTTTAATGTAAATGATATATAAAAATACAACATTTTAATGATAATAATACAAAAACATTGTTTACAAAATGCCGGGAAATTGTTGTATTACCGTTGTCATATTGCAAAATCTAGAGATAATCGACAAGGTTATCGCCAGTCTTCAGAAATAACATGGATATTTCCTTAAACTTAGTGGTAACTAAAGCCATCGACGACGCGCGCAGGCAAATATTGCAAACGTTATAGCAGCGAAACAAAGTATCCGATCACGTCATTGTCAAGATCAGATATGATCCACATCTCATTCGGATGCATTATGCTTCATGCATAAGCAGCTCCATATTTAATATGGTGTGTGTGTGTGTGTGTGTGTGTGTGTGTGTGTGTGTGTGTGTGTTGGAGTTTTGGCGTAGCTTTAACAATTGTTCAATCATATCGCGACGATGTCACAGTGTGTCAGTTTATTGTGATGCCTAGCACTGGGGCATCATGCCGTAGACATGTAGCATGATGTCCCACTCAGTCACATTATCCTGACACAAGGCTGATGAGTCCAAACAATGACCTTTTAATGCTGAACGCCAAGCAAGGCAGTTGCTGATACCATTGTTATAAGGCTATGGTATGAGTCGGCTGGGGTTCGAACCCTCGACCTTCCTCATCCAAGGCCATGGAATGGTCCTTTAAAATTTACTTAAATTACGACAATGCGATAACTGAGAACAGATACATCACTCGTGTCATCATCAAAACCCAAAAGAATCTTGACGATGCAGTCATTTACGTTTACATCTTAAATATTTATATTTCTATTAATTTGACTCTCATAACAGTAATTTGACGTGGGCCTCATCGGGTATTTGCACACGGCACAACTAAAGAAAGAATTCTACGACCAGGGAACACTGCATCTCACTTACAATCGGGATCAAATGATGAAGCACAGCAAGTGCTGCGTCACCAAGTTTCATCTTTTGTAATTAATTCACCAAACCACAGCTTAAACTCCAGTGGAGGCTGTCGGCAAGGGATTTCGGCACTTTTATACCAGTTTTATAGCCTGTCGGTTCAAGAACAAACATAAAAATAAAAATCGACAAAATACATCGCAAAATATTCTCACACTTATAAAATTATCAAGTTTTGCTAGAACCGGCACTTTTACATGACCAAAAAGGACAAAACCCGTGGAAATGTGAACTTATCATCATAAATTAAGATGTTTGTGACGAAACCGGCATATTTACATGTTACCGATAATACTATATTGATTAAATGTTCGAAAATTCATAACAAAACAACGTTAACTTGAGCAGCAGAGAGGGTGAACCCTACAACGTTTTTAGACAAAATTTTGATTGAATCCTTAAAACGAGCCTTCCTACGATCTCATTTTAACCAAAAAAAATGTCTCAGGGGCAAACCCTACAACGTTTTCAGACAAAAAATTGATTGAAATTTTAACGAGCCTTCCCTACGAAATCTCATTTTAACTAAAAAAATGAAAACGGAGACTTTTACGATTTTTAATCAATTTTGGTCGCAACTTGTTGTCATCCACCCTCTCTGCTGCTACAGGTTAACAAAAAATAATAAATGATTTTAACCGAATATTTGATCCAGTCTTTAGGACTTTACAAACAAACTAATCGCTAACACCTCTTCTTGTAAATCAATCAGATTATTTGACTGGTCGGTAAGTCGGAAATTAATTCTCGTTAACGAATTATTATGGCATCGCATGTAGACAGGATTAATTGGGTTTTCAATAATTAGGAATCCTGGAGGAGCTGTTGGTGCAAATGAATAAAGAATATATCCCTGCTGAGCTTGATTTGATTGCTCTAGATTAATCTGATAGCTTCCTTCGATAACATCACATACTAAATTAAGCGCAATCACCGTTGAAATATTCACGTTGAACGGAGCGATATGCCTACCACCACCATCTGGATCATTATTATATTTGAGGAGGACAGTTGAATCTGATTTTTGTAGCGCTTTGATATCGGTTTTAACAATTCTTGCTAATTCATCAGCGTTGTATTTCGGAAACTTGAAATTACGCAGATTGTCTTCTGTGGTATTGTAATCGGTTAGGAATCGTTGTTTATTGTCGCTGTTGTCATTAATTATTGTTTGAATAATTAGTTCATAGATATATTCCATGTCCGATATAAGTTGATTTATTATTTCAACGTGTTTCTGCGATCTTGTTTTCCGTAGTTGTTCTAGTTGTGTGTCATATAATTGTTTAATCTCATTAAAATAACCACGGACGTCAGTTAGCGTAAATGAAATAGTAACAGATGAGTCGGTTGTTCTTTTAATGATAAAATCCCATTGCAATGTGTCTTTGTTGGTGAATATAAATCTATCGGCGATTTTTCCTTTTCTGATATCAGATAAATTATCTCGATAACTGGGATTGATTTCATGATATAATTCTACGTCCGTGGTTAAGTCGGTGGTGGATTTTTCCGGTGGTTTTTCAGGCCATCCTAGTACGGTTCTAATAGAACTCTGATAGATATCTACGACGTATCCTTCTGTGCTTATCTCAATTGCGGATGATAGCGTCGGCTCATGAACTGTTAAAGCGATTTTCGATTCTGTTCCAGTAATCGATTTTATTCTACGCGCGAATTCATTATTGATTTGTTCGATTTGGTATGATCCGGTTGGTATGGAAACAACGTTCCAGTCTGGGGTTCCGTCGGGTTTATTCTTATTTGCAAACACTAAAGAATTATTGGGTTGTTGACCACCAAATGATTTTGATCTGATATTAGGCCAACTGTGATACACTCGTAGTTTTGCTAGCGCTATCTCCTTCACGGGGACTGGGCTAGGGAAATTCACACTAAACTCGGGTTCCGTTGATGTTATTGATATCATGCTTGTTTGTACTGGGTTCGTGTTCTCCACTATTTGTTGAAGTAATTCCATCGGTGTTGTCATTGTTATTATACTCATGTTGTATTTCTAATTTTGACACCGCGGAATCATAAATACTGACCATCACTGAGAACTCACAATCTGGTATGGTTGAGATTATTGAGATCATTTTGGTTTTTGGGTTCGTGTTTTCCGATTCCATCGGTGTTGTCATTGTTATTATATTCATGTTGTCGCTCTAATTTCGATATCGCGGAATCAAAAATACTGACCATCGCTGAGAATTCACTATCTGATATAATTGTATTATCGAGTGACGACGATATCATCAGGGATAACTGCAAATATGCGGTTGATGCAATATGAAATTGAATTAAGTAATTCTGCAGTTTACTCTGGCTGCATGATGATATCTTTTTTGCTATCCCAGTTGATATACCCCCGATTGTAGCCACCGCAGAAATGCAAATTGGAACTACGACCGGGCAATCATTGTAACCGATGCAAGTATTATTCCGGCGCCAGCGAGAACGCTTGACACCGAGTACATAGTAATATCAATTGCGGTGATTCTTCGTCGGTATTTTTTTATTTTTATTTGATACTCCTCAGTGAGGGTTTTGAGTCTAGTCTGAAATTCTCTGACCTGATCATAGCGACATTGCGTTGATGAAATCATTTTTATTTTAAAAATACTAGTGTTTTCTATTGTGTTTTCAAGTTCGCGGAAAGTAATTTCAAATTCGCGGAAAACTCTTTCACGGTGTCGAATCGATATTACGACGATGATGGAATCATTGTTGTTATTTTAAACCAACTAGTGTTTTCAATTATCCCACCAACGAAGTGGTTTTAGGATCGGATGAGGGGACACCGGATACAAATTCTATTATCCAGGGTAGTGGCTCCCTAATCACAGACTCGTCGGAATTGCTTATAACAATCGGAAATGGGACTGGTATAGAGGGTGGAGGTGGTGGTACTTTCTCTAGTATATACATCAATGTGTTAACACCTCTGATACCTGTGTTGCTGAATTCCAAATCAAATTTACGGTGATGTATTATTGTAAGTCGGTAGCAACCTGGTACACCAGTATGTCTGTGGCCAACATAAAGATAATTTCTGTTTCCTCGGATCCAATCAAAGGTTCCACTATCAACCGTGTACACGATGTTATTAACGGCGCTTACACTATGTGGAATTTTTACCTTATTGATAGCCGCGATAATTTCAACGAGAGTCATGACTGCCACAAGTGGGAATCCAAAGAACTTATTAACAATGTCATTGACTGGTTTTTGATTTTCTTTTAGTCTAAAAACATCATTGTAAATCTCGATATAATTTCCCCTGATTCTGCTAGAATCTATCATCCCCCTCCTGTCAGAAAAGAATGAAATCAGAAGGTCTCTGATTCCAAGCTCTGCTTGGTCTTTAATATACCAGTCGATTTTAGAAAATTTTGTCGTGATATCTTGGGGTTTACTGCCCTCAAAGAACTTATTAACAATTTCGCTGGTGAGCTTTTGTTCGTCAATAGCGCTTTTAACTTCAGCGAGGGTCGGGCCTGTCAACGATGTGGTTTCAGACATAGGTGTTCTCCCTAGAAATCTATCAACGATGGTATTAAGTGTTGTTTGTCTCACCATAAACATATTAATATCTTTGAGAGTCATCGTAGATGTAGCCGGGACACCAAAGAAACTATTAACGATGTAGGCATTGTGAGTGTGCTTGCCGATAAACTCACTGATTTCAGCGAGAGTCATTCCTGCCACAAGCGGGTTTCCAAAGAACCTACCAACAATGTCATTAGTGGGTTTTTGATCTTCTATTAGTTTAGAAATCTCGAGATAATTTGCCTTGATTTCTGAAGCAGTCATCATCCTTCCAGCTTCCTTGTTAGCGAAGAATGAATTCAACAAGTCTTTAATTTCAGCGAGAGTCATGCCAACCACAAGCGGGGTTCCAAAGAATTTATGTACGACATTTTTGCGAAAAGTACTATAACCTCGTATATAATCCTCCAGATCACGTTTGTGGGCGTCAATCGCGTCGGTGATCGTAGACACAAGTGCGCCTGGTTTAAGCTGTCCACCGTTGGAATATAGCGCAATAGAGTTTTCAGCGGCGTCGCGCTGCCGTATCAAAATGTCATTCAATGACACATCACTGGATTTCAATTTACCCTGTTTGTCCTGAAATACAACTATTTCGTTCGGGTCAACATTTACTAAATTTAACGTCTCAGCGATTTCATCTTTGATTAGTTTTTTTACATCACCGGTTGCAGTGTCATCGGGTTTGGGTTTCAAAGATCTCCCCCAAATATCAATCATGTTATTGTAAAACTCTTTCTCTCTCTAAAATCGTTTTTGACGACTTCGTTGAAAAATCTTTGATTTTCTCCAGCGATTACTAGTGTATTCATTCACGACAACATGTGGTGGTTTTCCGCTTGGGTTACTCAAGGAGTTAGAAATAGCGTTAAGGACATTTAATACTTCGCTGCCACATATTGGTGGGTCATTCATTTGTTGTGTTGGTAGCGTAGAATACCAAGTCTTCATTGGAAGGGTTTTTATATAACGCATAAACTCTTTTGGTGGGGCTAATCCATATGAATCAAAATAGACAATCCCACGTGGATCAATAGCGTATGCAACCCAGTGAGTTCCGGGTCCGGTGCTGTTATCTAAATTAATGATTCCGGTTTCAACGCTGTTTGGTTGATGTGGTAATTGATCTTTCATAAAGACACCTCTGAAGTTTTTAATCGCGAGTTTTTTAGCAGCATCGAGTAAATCAAAATTGGACATGGGAACCATAGGTTCCTGAGTCATAGACTCTCCAATTAATAAACCGGTCCTAGTCTTAGACCCTTTCCGCTGTACCACGAATACGGGGTTCCTGGTAGTCTTAGACCCTTTCCCTTTTTTTATATCCTTTCCCAGTTGCCTTCTTTAGTGCCATTCCTGTTGCAGTACCAACGGCTCCTAACGCTGCCGCTTTAGCCACCGCTGGGGCTGCTGCTGCAATCAATGCTGGTATCGCAGCTAACAACGAGAATATACTGCCTGTTTTAATCATATTTTTGATAGCAGCCGCAGAAAGAGTCATCTGAACACCCTTTTTTGCTACTAGTGCATCATTGAAATGTTTCACCTGACGAGTTGTCAGCGATAGTTTATTTGCACCACCAGTCATTTGGTTGGGTTTCAAAGTGATTGTGGTTCCACATTTTTTAGCTGATTCCGATTGCAATTTTTTTAATTAACCGGGAGTTAACGCAACACTAATATTACTATATGACATTATACATAATTGATTGATTCTAAATCGTTTACAATTTCAATTACATGTTTTCCACTGGTGCATCTACCACTCTCATTCTTCCACCAACACCTTCAAGTAGCATTGATTTGTCGCTGAGAATGACAGCAACCGCTCTATAATCAGCAATAGCACCACGAGTCACATTAGCTCTAAAATGTATATCAACAACAGATTGTCTCATCAAATGGAGATGTTCCAGTGAGAAGTAATAGATTGGATACAGACTTTTAAAATCATATTGTGATATTTGCAAACCAGTATCCACATTTTGATCACGTGCCATAAATGACAACAGACGATGATAAACTCGTGCAATATGATTTTCTGTGTAATTAAGTTGTATATCCTCGGATGGTTCCTGTTGGCCGTTTATTCTCAGTGAGACGTCTTTCACACCTAATTGATCAAATATCATATGACTGAAACGTTGATCGCCAACTCGTGTGTTATCCTGTAACGCAATAAATATATGACGTGGCGCAGAAACGCCTTGTTTTGATGCTAGATTCCACGTGAATAACCCGTTCAGATTTGATTGCTTCACATCTGTACTCACGGTTAGCCAACTCAACAACGACTTTCCTCCTTGGTCCATAAATGATAGTAATCGTTCTTCTGCGGTGATTGCTGGAGTCAACACTGGCATCCACAATGATATTTTTGTTAAATTGACTTTACCTGCATCAGCATTTGGATTTGCATTGTCTGCTGGAATCCTCCAGATTGCGTCACTATCATCACTCTTTCGTACAAGCGATACTGTATGCTTCGCTCCATAAATAACTTTTCTGACGTTTCTACAGAATCCAAATATATGATGCAGTGGAATCGCGCATGAAAATGATTTACGCGCTCCTTGCAACATTGAAATACGTGTTGCAGCTCCTAGATTGAAATTAACATCGTTGTTTATAATCATATCTTCGGCATCAATATTAGCGGTGCCAGCATTATTCTTTGGTCGTCTTACAACAAATTGTTTTCCTCCAGCGGTATTTGTAGCATCTTTTGCAAACATCATAGAAGGTCCTGCTGATCTTGTATAATCATCGGAATATCTCGCTAACCCGATTATTGTTGTAGCCACATCAACATCGCGATCTATCGCCTCAATTTCTTTTCCATCAATGAGATATTTTGCACTCTCAAATAACGCCATGATACTATTATTGACAAAACCGACTTGAGTACCAGCTGGATACGGTGCTGGTACAGCAGGAGTATCAGCAGCTGTTACAATTTCTCCTTCTACTTCAATAAACGCTTCAGCGGGTAGAAAGTATTTACTGGTATCATGGACTTGAAGATCGAATCTTGCTCGACTATTTGGGTCTATTGCATGATAGGCGTAATATTGATAATCACGTACAGAATCATCCTTGCCAACTGGGGCGTCTATATCAAACGCTGGATCATGTGACTTTTTGAACATTTTATTCTATTTATCAGAGTCTAAATCGCGATTTTCCATTTTCATCGTCGTAGTTTTTTAAAGCCACTTCCTGCTATCATATTTGCAATATTGCTTTGGTCGGGGGTTAAAACCATCGACGCTAATTTTTCATCTACTGCGTTATTTATAATTCTACTAACACTTGCAGGCATTTCCGCTGTAGACGGTAACGGTTTTGAAAATCCTTTGGATTTCATCCGTGATTTCACTAATGATGTTAATTTATTCTTCGCAGTTGAAAACGCTTTTCCAGCAAGATCTCCAACAGCACCAATACCCTTATCACGAATAACATCAATTGCTTTCATTCCTAATTGTTTAGCCAACGGCATCACTTTTGGAGCCATTCTCGCAAATAACCCTGCAATGGTATTACCTAAACCATCTCCGTAGTATGCTCTATAAACTGGAAACCGTGAATTAACTACATAGACGAGGGTTGGTTTATCATGATTGTAGTGTATGATCATTATTTTAAATCAGAAACAATTTTTCAATTGTTATTTATCTAATCGAATGACTTCGTCATCAGATTTTTCAATTCAGTCACTATGATACCCACTTTCCACTAACTCGCCAATGAAATCTCGATATGTACTGATATCCATGATACCACCCTGAAATAATCGTCTACAGATATCAGCTGCTTCATTAATTATTTCCGGTGAGTTATTTCCGGCTCGGAACCCTCCTACAAGAACCTCTAATCGTGATATATCACTGAGAACACTACCAGGACATGAAACGCTAGCGTTTCCAACTAGACCACTCCCCAGAAATTTCTTCTCATCGTATGGCTGTCTTATTTGGAGTTGAAATTTTCTCTTGAAGTCTCTGTATTCCTTCATCCTTCTATCTAAACCCCCAGTATTTATTTCATACACTATATCAGCCCATTCATTATGTGACATTCTACAATCCGAATAATTGTCCGTGAAAAACTTCTCTTGTGAATCATAGCTGTTAGCAGCGAATTCACCTAAATTGTCTATATCCTCGTTGAGAATTTGTTGTTTAGCGCTCTCGGTAAATATAATTGATTTAGGTAGTCCACTAACTAGTTCTTCCTGAAATCCTTTAAATTTTCGTTTCGAAGCGGTTGATATATCCTGAGGAAGTGATTGCAAGGATTTTTTTGTTTGTTTAGTTCTTTTTGCTATTTTTTCTAACACAGGAATAAGACCCTCTTCTTTTCTTTTACCGTCAGGATCATCTCCCAGTATAGCACGCTCTATCTCCTTCGTTACTGTGGTTACTGGTTTAAACAATTCTTCAGATCCCGCAGCAAAATCAGTCTGAAGACTCTGTCGTTGTTGTAGTTTATTCCGTACAGAGTCACGAATAGGTACAAATCTCTTAATTGCATCCAGTCGTTCACGAGCCAATCGGGTTGTTAATGCTTCATTGACCATTATTTGAAATCAGAAACAATGTTTCAATTGCAAAACAATTTTTCAATCCGACCTAACACCATCGTGGAAGTGTTAAGGGCGTTATCATTGATGTTGAAAGTGTCATAATTGCTATAAAAATAATTAATATCACACTTTCAACATTTTATGACATGTCGGATGAGTTTTAATACCACCGTGGAAGTGTTATGTCATCATGAGACACCTTCTATCAGGTATGTGGAAAGTGTAGAAATCCTTATAAAAATAATTAATACCACACTTTCCACATTGTTGTTTTTATTGATCAATCTGAACCGTTCATCAATTTTTATTCAGTGTGAAATATTTTCACTGTTTTTGACATTATCAATCAAAAAATGCTAAAAAAAATTAAAATCTCTATGAGGGACGGTCACAGTCAAATAATGATAAATGGTCAATCAAAATTGTTCATTTTCTTGAATTAACGCCCGTAGGTTTCTAATTTTAGAATTAACCTCCTTTTTCAATTCGTATTCGTACCCCAATTCTTTTCGTATTCGTTCTACGATGGTATACAACGGAGCAAACACACTTACGTCACTGGAAAATGCGAGAGAGTCCCGAATAGAATTCTGAATTCTCTTGATGAGCGCATACTTCTTTGGTAGCATATATTTATTGTTGTTAACTCCGTATTCAATATCCTGAAAATCAGACATGATTTGATCAGGATTTAACCCATCTGATAGTTCAATATCCCAACTTTTCAATTTTGAAATCTCGGATAAAATGCTATTCATGTTTTCAGAATTCATTATTCTATAATAATGATATATTTCTAAATGAAAAATATGACGCATTAGACATAACTAAATTGAACTTTTTGTCCCGTCCTTTTTGAAATAGCCGATCGATAAATCCCCTCTGCAACATATCGTACTGAGGCTCTACAAATATCGAAGTGCCTACCGGCTTCATTCATTGATTGAAATATTTTTTCTTCGTTAGTTATCGTATTCAAAGATTTCACAGGTCTCTTCCCAACCGTTTTGCATTTTCCAGTCTCTCCTCGTTTGGTATTCTCACTTTGTGTGATAGCCTGCAGATTTGATAAAGAATTGTTCTTTGGATTAGAATCGATATGATCAATAACAAAATCATCCTCGATCAATCCATAAAAGCATTCAAATACGAAACGATGATTGAGATAACATTTCTTTCCAGCGCCAAACTTCAAATACCCCATACCATTATCAGAACCAACTGGTTTCTTCAGTCTGCGGTTTCTTACAACACCATCACTGGATGCTTCATAATTTGTGATCACAGGGTGTTGTCTGAATTCTTGGTTCATTCGTATACTAAATACTATTTGTCTAATTCATTGTTTGGTTTAATGATTACATCACTGGAGAATCTTTCGATGTAGTCTTGAGGAGTTCTTATGATTTTGTCAGGGACGTTGTCGCTGATAGTGTCAGGGTCAGAGACTTTATCAGGGTCATAATTTCTGATTGATTGTCCATTTTTGATTCTTTTATCATAATAACGCTTCAACTCCCTGTATCGCTTACCACCGCAATTCAAACACAACTGAGATTTTCCCCTGACCCCAACCCCACATCGAATACAGGGTAACGGACCAAGGCTGACACGTCGAAAGCTTTGCATATGATACCCACAAAACTCATTTCTGCATGATTTGTTACACGGGGTTATTGATCCAATCATAAGCCACTTACAGTGATTCATTATACATAAATCCTTCATTTAAATGCTTGTTTTAATTATAGCATGAGGGAATTAAGGAGAACGCCTTCGAAAAATGCTGAATTCAATGCTGATAAGGAGTTTAAGAGATTATTGAAAATTAATCCTAAATTTAATATCGATAGACCCAAAAACGTCCAAGAGACGGAAACATGAAAGAGTTTAAGAGATTATTGAAGATTAATCCTAAATTTAATCTCGATAAACCAAAAAAACGTAACAAAATTAATCTCAAACGTCCAAGAGACGGAAACATGAAAGAGTGTAAGAGATTATTGAAGATTAATCCTAAATTTAATCTCGATAAACCAAAAAAACGTAACAAAATTAATCTCAAACGTCCAAGAGACGGAAACATGAAAGGGTTTAAGAGATTATTAAAAATTAATCCTAAATTTAATCTCGATAAACCCAAAAAACGTAACAAAATTAATCCTAAACTTAATCTCGATAAACCAAAAAAACGTTTAATTGACGGAAACATGAAAGAGTTTAAGAGATTATTGAAGATTAATCCTAAATTTAATCTCGATAAACCAAAAAAACGTTTAATAGACGGAAACATGAAAGAGTTTAAGAGATTATTAAAAATTAATCCTAAATTTAATCTCGATAAACCAAAAAAAAACGTCCAAGAGATTACCCTGGAAAGATGCTCAATTCAATCTCGATATAGTTTCTAATACACCAAAGAATACAATTCTTGATAAAGCCATGATTAGTAAAATCAGAGATTGTTTTAATGAATTCAAGCGTGATGGAGCATCTTATTGTTGGTCAACATTTCGAATTGATGGTGTTGTTGATGCTACCATGACTGATGAAAAAGCAGCAGTGATAATTTCACGTGTTGGGGAAAAAAAGTATTTTTTCCGAATCAAATTCATTATCGAAGTCGATGGCAAATGGATTATTAAGGATAAATTTGAACCAATCCTCAAGAATAAAAAAGCTGTCATTGTGAGTAGAGATTCCAAACCAGGAATTCTAACCGGCATTGACAAACCATACTACGAAAGATCTTACCACGTAACAGCAATGGTTTATGGGATATATCCGTTAAATGATAAACCCGATATCGCAAAACTAGCTCCTATGAAATATTCTAGTTCACTGAATTGCGTGGCAACACTGGTAATGGAACACTTCACAAATGCATCCCGAGGAAATAAACTAACTGATCTGCGACGTAGGAAAATAACCGAATGGGAACTGACAGTGAAACAGCATGGTGCAAAGATTTCTGATATAGCTAAATTAGAAACATCATTACGATTCCCAATAACCGTTATGACGATAACCGGAGAGGTTTTATACGAACCGAAATATAACAAAAATGGAGCGCCAATACAGATTATTGATCATAACAAACACGCGTGGACACCTGCGGTAACAGTATTTCCACGAGAACGAACCGTGAAATATATCCCTAAGGAGTTCGTCGGGGATGTTTTCTATGAAGAGAAATTATTCGATGCTATTCATGCGTTGTGTAAAGATGATCCTGTGTCAGTGTGGTTACTTAGAAGTGATGAAGATCCCGAAATAGGATTCGATCAATTTGTAAGACCAAATGGTGAATTATATCGCGTTGAAGAATTAGATAACAGAATGAGAAAAATCGCTAGTGATTTTTCACCGGAGAGTTTCCATGAAAAACTACTCACGGATAGTTTTACTATTCCATCAGTGGTAGCTCACTTCGCAAGAGAAAAAAACTCATGGCGTCCAACACGAAGTGATTTTGTCGAGGATGTTAAATTGAGTTGCGTCGAATTTGGTCATGGAGGACTGTGGAATACGAAATACTCACGTGATGGTATGATTTCAATTGATATATCCGCGTGTTATCCCGGAAGTTTTCTCGGGTATGGGGAATGTGCTGAGTACTTCAAACGATTTGGACACCCCACGCATGAAATGACTCGTGTTGCGATTAATGGACCATTGCCTGATTTTGATTTAACCGGATTCGCTCGTGTGATATCATTTGAATTAGCGTCAGGATTACATCCGTGTAGTTATGTTTGGCTCGGTAGACACCTATCTGAAAAGGCCTGGATGCCAATAGTGCTATTGAGATATATGATTGATTGTGGTATGCTAATATCGTTGATTGTTTCCGAGGCTATTATATGCTATCGAGCTCAGAAAGAAGTTTGGCTACCGCAACCCGATTTAGATAGAATAATCAGCGAACAGCGAAAACAATTCCCTGATTTCAATGAAGAACAAATCATGAATCGGTCTAAGAAGTTATTTGAAATTAAAAAAGAACAAGCAAAAGATTTTGGACGAAGAATAATCGGTAAATTTACCCAGGGTGGAAGATACGACAACGCAAAATATTCTTCGCGGTTGATCATAGACGTCGCTGAATACGATTTTATTGTAACGGATTTAATGAAACAGGGAAAACTTGTATCCCGTAAGGATGCTTTTCTATCCAATGGTGAGAAATTAGGTACGGTTGTTACCTACTGTGATGGATATAATTCCCAGTATACACATTTAAGATCATCTATGCTAGCCTATGCTTCTATTAATCTATTTTCGATGATAAATAGATTTCCTAATACCGCGGTTAGAGTGGCCACTGATTCAATGTATATACACAATAAGTACAAATCAGCTGTAGCTAAATTCACAGATCCCGAAGAAAATTGGGGGCGTTGGCGATTTAAAAAGGAGATGCTACATGAGTATTGTGAATCGGCAGACGTTGCCATGGATGATAAATATCTTTGTTGTAACCGTATTGAAATTCAATCAGAATTTTCTAATGCACCACCGGTATCTGATCCAGTATGTAGATACAAGACAGTTTATTTAAACGGTTGTGGTGGGCAGGAAAGACAACTCGTGCAATTGAATTATTTCGTCGGTCAACCATGATTGTGTTAACACCGACTCACAGACTCGCCAGAGAGATGATACAGCGAGGGGTAAATGCCTGTACTTACCATAGTTTCTTTCGATGGAAGGGTGACAAATGGACTCCTGAGCGTATGGGTGATAAATTCATTCCTGAAATCATAATTTGGGATGAAATATGCACAGTGTCATTAGATGTATTACAAACATTTCTCGAGTGGTTGTTAAACAAAAACACAAAAGTCGTCATGTGCGGTGATCACGGCCAACCACCACCATTTGTCGGTGCATCTCCACATGAATGGCTAAGGGGTTTTGTATACTATTACGAAGAAATTACCACTGATTATAGATCAATTGATGAACGATTACGAGAATTCAAAGCGCTAATTAGATTACAACCGGATAGAATCCAATGCGAAATAGCGCGTGAAGTGATTTCAGAAACTCCAATGAATGATTTCTGGGAAACATGGAGACCAAATGATTTGATAATTGCAAGTAGAAAAATAGCCAGGGACACACTTCAGATGAAGTTATTTGAATTGCATAAAGAAAAATTTGCAACGCTTCCAGTACCCCTTTGTTATAGGCCATCGGATACACGACAACAGAACATTGAAGTTGATATTCCAGGACAGAGTGAAAAACAAATTCTCGTATTAAATGATATTGTGCTGGTTGATATCAATGTCGTTGAAGATGCATTGCGTGCTAATAAATCCCCGTGGACGCTAGGATACGCAGCAACAATACACTCTTCACAGGGATTGACTATATCGGATACAATTGTTTGGATGGTGGATAATCACATCGAATGGTCGAATTTAGTCTATCTCGCAGTATCCAGAGTACGAAAAATAAATCAACTTCGAAGAGTTGTTTTCGATGATAATGACACAACAATGGATGATATTGATGTTAAAATTATTGATAAAAAACTCTCCGGTTACAAACAACAGGACAAAAAAAAACAACGAGAATTTGATATTGATGCTGAATTAATAATCACTTTGAAGAAACAACAGAATAATCACTGCGCGAGTTGCAATTGTATAATGCGTTGGCAGTATTCGGATAAGGATCCTCGCCAATTCACCGTAGACAGAAAAAATAACAATCTCGGTCATGTCAGAAACAATGTGATGTTGACTTGTCTTGAGTGCAATAGACGCAACGGTGCTAGTTAAGACCATGCGGTGGCAATTGAGTATCCTCGGGAATTACCTGTAGTTGCTGTCGAGTAAAACCCCGCTGAGGGGCAGTTGAATCCAGTTTATAGACTGGAGGTCTACCAGTTGATCGTG
Source organism: Unio delphinus (assembly GCA_029339505.1). Taxonomy (NCBI): domain Eukaryota; kingdom Metazoa; phylum Mollusca; class Bivalvia; order Unionida; family Unionidae; genus Unio; species Unio delphinus. The sequence goes on from JAQISU010000081.1 coordinate 11,793,153, forward strand.
TTATACTAGATATCTTGTGTGCAGTAACACTCCAAATAGGATCAGTAGCCCTTTTTTTACCACCCTCAAGCTCTCTTGGTTCGTATAAGTACCTAACAGTGACATTACTACCAAGAATTGGTTCTTTGAAATCTTTTTGTGGTTGTACGGGTATAGACTTCTTTTTAATAGCGTTGCTAGGTTTCATGTTGATTGTTCTAGTAATCTCATTATTCAGTGCGGTAATCACAGCTGGTAACCTTTTGACCCATTCACGGGATCGCTTTTCTTGAATGAATTCTTTTGCGTATTGATATCCAAATAACCGCTCAGCAATCGTCCGATTAAATCGTTCTACAATGGCCTGATCGCGATGTAGCGCAGTATGCCCTCGTCGTATGGTGACATTATGATGTTTCATTGTAGATAACACTGCACCCTGAAATTCCTTGCCAGGATCAACCTGCAATAAATCTGGTCAGTGCAGAGGACCTCGTCGATAAATCCTTTCAAATGCAGAAGCGACTTCAGTGGCTGATTTTGTTTTTAACGGTTCTGCTTCTTTGTATCGACTTGCAATATCAACTACGGTTAAAGCGTATTTGTAACCACGATCATGTGGCAGAAATAATATATCAGCCTGATGAACTTCATTAGGAGCGGTCACGTCAAAATGCGAGAATTGAATTTGTTTAGGCGGTGGTAGATAAATTTGCCATAGTGCCTGTTTGGATAACCAATTAGCCGCAGTGGTTTTTTTCACTTTTGCAGCGCTAGCGAGTTTATGGACTGCTGATTTACCCCTCCAGTATCCTCTTGGGGAATAATAAATTGATTCCATATTATTAATTACCGGCACCTAACATCAATTTACCTTTCATAGCCGATTTTATTAAAAAGGAAGCCAATTTTTCTTTGAAGGATTTATCAGGAATAGCATTTAACGCATGAATTAATTTCACATCTGCTAGATGCCTGTGTTGCAAATTGCTGCTTTTATAAGCAACATCATGAAGGTGACAGGCCTTATCAATGGCGTTTATTGGTTCTTCACCGGGTCGGGACTGATTTTGATTATTGAGTCTGATATCAAGTCTGGTTCCCGGTCCACAGTAGCTATATCCTGGAAGGTGCTTTTCTCCGGGGTACTTTGCCCATGGGGTTCCAGGGAGCTTTGCCAATTTGGCTGCGATATCACCTCCTCGTTTTTTTTAAAACATCTCCGAATTGTAAAATCTTTGATTTTGTAGAAACAAATCTGAACTTTTTAATACCACATGTTGCACATCTACCAGTAACTGCTGATCTGTTATTTTTAGTTGTAACCGTCGTCACATCATTTGTGCTAGTACGCGTTTTACACTTCATACAATATAGATCCATAATTTATGTATAGAAATATGGATATAATTGATTTTTCAGCGACTAAAACAAGAGAACCAGTTAAGCATCATGCAGCGCTACCAAACTCTATACGGATGATTATAATCGGGCCATCTGGATCCGGTAAAACGCAATTGTTACTCAATTTAATAATGAGATGGATGAAGTGGGATAAGTTGTATTTAATTGCCCCTAGCGTAGATGATCAACGATGTTATGAAGTGCTAAAAGATTTTAACGACAGCGCGGTAGAAAAATCCGGAGAGGGTATTATTGAGTTTATAACCGATATCGATGAAGCACCGAGCATTGATGATATTGATGGAGATATTAACAATTTAGTCGTATACGACGATATAATGTTAGATAAGCAAAAAAATCCTGCTAGGATCTTTTCCAGAGGCAGGCATAAAAACACTGACGTTATTATATGTCACTCAACGCTACACTCAGGTTCCAAAAGTTATCAGAGATAACTGCAATATTCTTGCTGTATTCAACGGAGTTGATACTCATACTCTTATAAATATATGGCAGACATGGTGTTCTGATATGGACTTCAATCAATTTAAAAACTTCTTTAGTCATGCTCAGTCAACCCCGTACGGATTCGCAACAATAAATTTGCATGATCCTCGGACACGATATCGTATCGGACTTGATCAAATATTCGGTTAAAATCATTTATTATTTTTTGTTAACCTGTAGCAGCAGAGAGGGTGGATGACAACAAGTTGCGACCAAAATTGATTAAAAAATCGTAAAAGTCTCCGTTTTCATTTTTTTAGTTAAAATGAGATTTCGTAGGGAAGGCTCGTTAAAATTTCAATCAATTTTTTGTCTGAAAACGTTGTAGGGTTTGCCTCTGAGACATTTTTTTTTGGTTAAAATGAGATCGTAGGAAGGCTCGTTTTAAGGATTCAATCAAAATTTTGTCTGAAAACGTTGTAGGGTTCACCCTCTCTGCTGCTACTTGTTTTGCGAGGACAAGTCCAGGGTGATATTTAATAAATGACACGAACTTGTCAAAATGATGCGTCTCTCGCGATGAAATAAAGAATCCTTTAACTATCGCGCGCGTTATTATCAGTGCAGTTTTAGGAGTATGTGGCGCATACGTGAAGTAATCACAATATATATATATATATATATATATATATATATATATATATATATATATATATATATATATATATATATATATATATATATCCGTTTCATTAGATAATATCGTCAAAGAGATATATGTAAGTTGCGCTTTTGTTGTCGCTGATCATCATTAAATAAATTGTTGTCGGCGTGATGTAATGCGTCTGCGTTGCGTTTTGGAATTTTGATTGTATTGCTGCCAGTTGGTTTCTTATCTAAGCTATGGTAATGCTCGTACAGGTTGACACTATATCGTACATTTTGACACTATATCGTACGTGTTGACACTATATCGTACATGTTGACACTATATCGTACATGTTGACACTATATCGTACATGCTGACACTATATCGTCGTTGATTCAGTTGTTCTGCTAGAGATACCCGTTAACGTTGCGTCGCCAATTAAGGAAGTCAATCTGAGTGTTTTCTTCTTCAAACACGGTTATAATTCGTTAATAACTCTATTCGTACGATAAAGTATAACTACCTTCAGCACCTTTTTGTATTATCGTGTCAGATTTATCTGTTACGCTGTCGTTCATGCAGTCTTGTTCAGTGACATAAGCAGATTGAAAGCTCAGTAAGATCATGGACCATTATCTGAATGTGATCACAGTCCATTATGACCATATAAATTGTTATTACATATCGATTGAATCATATGACCATACAAATTGTTACTACATATCGATTGAATCATATGACCATACAAATTGTTATTACATATCGATTGAATCATATGACCATGTAAATTGTTATTACATATCGATTGAATCATATAACCATACAAGTTGTTACTCTATATCGATTGAATCATATGACCATACACATTGTACATATCGATTGAATCATATAACCATACAAATTGTTATTACATATCGATTGAATCATATAACCATACACATTGTACATATCGATTGAATCATATGACCATACAAATTTTTATTACATATCGATTGAATCATATGACCATATAAATTGTTCTTACATATCGATTGAATCATATGACCATACAAATTGTTATTACATATCGATTGAATCATATGACCATATAAATTGTTATTACATATCGATTGAATCATATAACCATACAAAATGTTATTACATATCAATTGAATCATATAACCATACAAGTTGTTACTACATATCGATTGAATCATATGACCATACAAATTGTTATTAGATATCGATTGAATCATATGACCATACAAATTGTTATTATATATTGATTGAATCATATAACCATACAAATTGTTATTACATATTGATTGAATCATATAACCATACAAACTGTTATTACATATCGATTGAATCACAGAGAAATTTTTATATTTCTATTGTTTTACCTCATGAATATTATCAGCATATAATTACTCTCTGAACTTTTGCTATTTCTACATATTGTGTCTTCCAGTAGTTATCGTTGTAGTTTTTTAGGTTTTGATTAGGTTGATTACGTTGCCAATTACATTAATACGACTTATTACATTAAGACAATTTATTGCATTAAGACGATTTATTATATTCAGACGATGTATAACATTCAGACAATTTATTACATTGAGACATTTATTACATTCAGACGATTTATTACATTCAGACGATGTATTGCATTCAGACATTTATTGCATTTAGACATTTATTAAATTCAGACGAATTATTGCATTCAGACATTTATTACATTTAGAGATTTTTTAAATTCAGACGATTTATTACATTCAGAAATTTTTTAAAGATAAAACGCTTGTTTATCTTGTCATTAATTATTTTTGATGGCTTATCAAGTTGAATTTGATTGAGATCATCTTATTTACGAGTTTTATCAGCCCAAATCTTATGGACCATATTTGATTCAATGTTTTGATGAATTAATTTAATGTATGATTTATTCAGTTAAGATTAACGTCTACGTGTTCTTTATCGTGACATGCGCGAATACCTTCTGTATTTGGTTGAATCAATCGTCGCTTCATGGGAATATTCATGATACTGTTAGTATTAACAGTCAAATAATTAAAATTGTATAATCATATATCATTATTATTATTTATATTACCAAAAATACAATTTAAGTTTATAATAGTAAAACACTAATATCAGTAATATAGCAAAATTTTTGTAATAATATATTACTTTTACCAGAAAAAAGTATTTTCATTTTTGTAATAATCAATTGCTATAACTAGTAATATATTTGTTTTAAGAAAGTCTGAATCTCACAGTGATATAAAATTTAAGAACCCAATAATCATTAAACAGTGGAGAATTTTTAAAAAAAAATCTTTGAATCAAATTTTTAAAAAGCAGTTTTCATATAACATATTCTGTTTGATGAAATGATTTAAGACGTTTTACTTTCGTTGCATTATATTTTACATCACAACAATGTTGATTAAAATTCATTAAAAATTCCAATGGAATTCCAAGAACTCCTCCAATTCATAATATTAATGTTTTAATTGATTTAAATGATGTTTAACATTGTATTTCCTTTCTTAAAGTAACATCCACACGCGTTATTTACCAAATGTGGAATTTCTCAAAATCATTCTCACTTCAATCAAAATGAGGTCGACTTTCGTGCACGCTGGTAGTATTGTTTTACAATAACGACACGACACACACGAATGGCGTCTTTAACTTTCTGACTCAAGTTCGCTTCTTTAGCACATGTATAAGTACAGTAATAGTGATGATTTGATGCGAAAATATAATAATATGAATAATCACCGAACGCCAATGATTACTGGTAATCACTGGAAATTGTGATACTTAGCAGTTAACGTTGCTGGTAATCACTGGTGATGTCACTAGCGACCTTGAACATGAATCCAATAATTTCCTGAATTATTGAGCGCGTCAGATTTACCAAAAGCTGTTTATTCAACAATGCATTCGTCAAAATATATTTAAATAGAAAATAACAGCTCATGTGTGATCTGCATGTCATCAATTCTATTAACCAAATTGGAAAATTTTGTCTTTGAAAAAACTTAAGAACGCCATTTTTCAGTTTCATCTAGCCTATATTATTACGAAGTTGTACAAAACTAGTACATAGACGATTTTGTTGAATCCAATCAGCTCCTCAGATTTGTACATGTTATGTATGATACTCAGTTTAATTCTTGGTTTACTATTAAACACAAACCATTCCGCGACAATGTTCCTTTTGCATCGCTGAGTGGTGAGAAACAGAGTATCGCGCGTTGGACATTCTGCTGTTCATTGAACTATTCGGTTGTTCTTTTTTTTTTGTTTTGTTTTTTGTTTCTGTTTACATAAACCTGACGCACATCGTTAGAAAGAGGTCGTCTTGTGTCCAACTTATTTTGTAAGTTAAACACTTCGTGAATTGTTTCTTGTTGAGTGGTGGCAATGTAACTAAATTCTTTTTACGAATTCATCATCTTGTTTGACATTTGCCACATTGCACGTTAAAATTGGTTGTTTGGAGGGTGAGTGTAGCAAACCCTCTAAAACCGCGGGCAAATTGGTCATCATGCTCCACATGCTGCCGAAGGGAGGCAAATTTATTTCCATATGACGATCTTAGACTAATTGAATTTGAACTTACTGCCCCTGTATTCTCGGTATTAGTTTCCTTGTCTGTAGATAATCTATATAAATTTGAAACGTTTTCAACTTACTTTGGAAAAACCTTTCCCATAGTTCATGTGTTAATACATTTATTTTGGGTGACTGCAAAAATGATTTGAATTAAAATATGTCTGTGGCAAGGAGTTAATAAATTTAGTATCTTTCTACGTGATGTATATTATTTTGTACAAACTGAGGTGCTTACACGTTTATCAGCTATGCACACCATACTTTATCCCAGCTAGCTAGATCAGAATATGTGCACGACGTCAGGGCATAGGGCTAGCTCATTGATGCCTGTTCTGGGTGATTTTATTGCAAAAGCGCCACGACCTCTTTTGTTATAATTAATTTTGTAGGGCATGCAACACACCAGTGCTGAGTTTGTCCATTGTAAGTCTATTCTGATGTCTTCTCTATGACAAAGTTATACCGTGACACTACTGAAATTGTTATATCTACCCTGAGGAAGATCCATACATATTGTTGGTATCGGGAGGAGGGACAATAGCAAGTAGGCGATAGGTCTCTGAGATGGAACCATTGTGCGTTTTAATCGTTTCTAATGCGTAATTTTAATCATCTAACTGTTAAGAAAACTTTCTCCAAGACAAAATCCTCTTGTCTCGCACATATAATTTATATTAGAGGGTGGGTCTGTGCTCCTCTCTTTCTCTATTTCCGCCCCGTCTACAGACAAATGATATACTACGTAACTTAATAAATTGTAAAGATCATAGGCACAGTATGGAAATCTGATCAGTTATCTGCCTCTCTGGTATACTGTTATTTGATAGTGTTGAGTGTTTCTTAAAGGATTGGACAAGGGAGTTATATTGTTGTACTTGGATCGAATGAGTAGGTGTCTAAGCTACATGCCGGAGAATATATATATATATATATATATATATATATATATATATATATATATATATATATATATATATATATATATATATATATATATATATATATATATATATATATATATATATATATATATATATATATATATATATATATATACATACACACACACACATACTTGTGTGATTGTGGCCAACCTATATTTTTGGTATGCTCAGTAATTGTATGTGTATAACAATGGCTAAATTCGTGTATGCTCTGTTGGACTGTTAGATGATATTTCAGTAAAAGACGACGCGCTTGTTTAAGTCTTGCTAGATTGAGATTATCAAAAAATTCTTTTGCTGATCGGTGAAAAGTGAGAGTGCGAATCTCGTCACTTGCTCAAACGTTAATGGTGCTACACGTGAAACATCTGTAGCTAATATGTGGTAGTCACGTTTCCATGATTCGTTCAATTTAGTTAAAACATATTGAAAATCCCACTGAAATTGAACAAATCATCAAGTATTTACCTTTGAAAATACCATTGAAATTGAATTTTCTGAAATAAAAAAGTCGACCTATAATGTCTCAGTGAAATTGAAAAAAAAATTATAAATCAATGAACGGTAGAATAATGTAGTCTGGATTCACTGAAGACATGATATACGCTAATAATCAAATGTGTGTACCCCTCCCCATCTATCTATCTATCTATCTATCTATCTATCTATCTATCTATCTATCTATCTATCTATCTATCTATCTATCTATCTATCTATCTATCTATATATCTATCTATCTATCTATCTATCTATCTATCTATCTATCTATCTATCTATCCATTTATATATCCATCTATACATCCATCCATCCATCCATCCATCCATCCATCCATCCATCCATCCATCCATCTATCTATCTATCTATCTATCTATCTATCTATCTATCTATCTATCTATCTATCTATCTATCTATCTATCTATCTGTCTGTCTGTCTGTCAGTCTGTGACCGGGAAAATTTCTGGCGATCTATCTTGAACTCATTAGCTAAGACCAGATAACCATTAATTCGATTTCTAAAGAACTGACACGAATCAATCGTCACACTGCATGTCGGTATATCATTTCGAGGGGTAAATACTATCCTTAATTTAAGGCGACTGTTCGGACAGCATCTAGATGTACTATTAGGGGCACAGTAAACTTTATTTTCAGGATAAAGCTGATACAATTGAAAAGTTGCAGAAACTCTGTAATTATCGAACTACCAGGTCAAGCTGACCCCGATCATTGGCACCACTGAGGAAGGGACCGAGATATGTGCTGATTGGCTACACTAGTTAAGTGGGCGTGTTCTCATCCAAAATTTCCTAGGTTTTTATATCGCCTGATCGGAAATTATAATCACTCTAAAGCTTTTCTGCAAGAGAAAACATCCAGTGGAGACTCCGAAGAATTTCCAAGAAATTCCCTCGTAAAAAAGTGTTGTCCAAGCAATCAGACTAACTGTTTTCGATCGACATTTTAAGCAATGGTAGTGTGACAATTCCATGTAATTTGTTGATGCGATATAGATGCGATATATATAATGCTTTGCTAAATTTTTTTGTATTTGCAGGAATTTTGTATAATCGTATAATAATATGCTTTTTGAAGTATAACGGTGTCGAGTTATGCATAGGAAGTCGTACATTAATCTTTAAATAAGTTTGACGAATTGTTTAATCTGTTGTCGTGTTTGCATAAACATTAGTTTTTGAGAATTGAATGCATAACTTTACTTAATATGATTACGAGAATCCATGTGACTTCACCTAATTTAGAAGATTTCACGTATGATTAAGAGCGAGTGTGAAATGACGTAACTGATTGCAAATGTATTTCATTTATTCGTTGTGTAACTTGGGGTGGGCTCAGAACCGCGAGGTCTCGTGTGGTCTGTGTTATTGAGTGGTGTTAATGCGTGACGAATTGGCCATTTGACAAACTAGGGTCCTTATTGGACATGAGGAGTCGATTGATAGACCTACGATCTGTTTAGCACTGATATAAATATCTGATGACGAGCAGGAGTAATGCAAAATGATAAATAACAGAAAATTTAGGTTGTCTCTATTTATATTTATTAAAAAGGGAGAAAATAGTCTTGAACGTGCAATCTTGAGAGGGCAACCTATGAGTACAATCTTAAGAGTGGAACCTGAAAAGTGCAATCCTATCACGTAACCGTGTTACGTATAAATATTGGGTATCCTGGGACGGTTTGTTGAGAGTGGAATCCGGAGATCCAGGCTACTGAATATCTACAGTGGAAGTCGAGCGAAAGGAAGAACAGATTTTGAAATCGTACAAGACGTTGACTTCGATAGTTCACTCCATTCTATGATGAACTAAATCTATCAGTAAACAGAGCAGCTATTTTATTTGAATCCATTTGTGCTTTCCTTTGTAAAACGAGAAAATGTTGTTTTTCTAAAAGCTGAGATATTTTTAATTAAATGATGTATGTATGTATGTATGTATGTATGTATGTATGTATGTATGTATGTATGTATGTATGTATGTATGTATGTGTGTGTGTGTGTGTGTGTGTGTGTGTGTGTGTGTGTGTGTGTGTGTGCGCGCGCGTGCGTGCGTGCGTGCGTGTGTGTTTCAACTAGTTTATTTCAACTTGTTGAGGATGATGGAATGATGGAAAATATTTTCATTTTCCTAGAAACAAAATAGTATCCAGCATCCTCAACAAGCTGAATTAAACTAGTTGAAATAATAAATTTAAAAGTTTAATTCCTGTCGAAACAGCAATGTAAAAACAACGGCTTTTCTATTTTATTTGTCTTCTCAATGTTTTGTAGTTTGGTTTTGAAAAAGACTTAATTAATTTCATTATATGCTATATTAATGTAACATTCTCCGTTGGTCTTACCCTTATCCAAAATCAAGTTTATTTTCTGCTTAACCTTGATTATTTACTTTTCTGTATCATATGATAAGTAGCGAAAGTAATCTCTATGTGTATAGGTTTATTATTATTAGGATCATTAGAAGCAAACATGTTTATTTGGATCTGGGTCTAGGTTACTGGAATTTCACTACACTTTATCTGGCCTACATAGCATAGTCCAGGTTATATATTATAATTTAGAAAAAGACTGTCTAAATAATATTGACATTTTATTTTATAAACATTGAGAAGCGTCGAGAAGGTTATTTTTCATTAGGTAATCGTTTTAGTTTAAATAAAAAATGCTAATTGTGGCCTGAGGTCAAGTAGAGACGGTGTAATGTTGTCGCTGTTAAGATTCATTCGTGCTTTGAAGTCCGAGTGGAATCAAATTAGATGTTGTGTACAGTATTTGATTTGGAACTATCCAAATTATTTATTCTCTGAAAATACAACAGTCCTCTGATAACGTTCTTGGAAATAGAGACTTGAATTTGTTACTGATATTCCGTATCGGGACTTCTTGTATTGTGTTACTGTGTTTCAACAAAAGACTCTAATTACAACAACACGATACAAGCCACCAGAGGAACATCTCCATCTTTGTTATTGGGTTTAATTTGGATTTCTACTAACGCTTATTCATAACTTTTATAAATAGGACTGTACTATCTGCTTATGTTGGGATTTAATTCACAATACTGTGTGTACTTTTCTCATCTTCACTTTGTTTTCTTGTGATAGAAATTGTTTGTTTAATTTTAGAAATCCTGTCGCTTTACACTCTTTTCTGTTACATCTTTTAAGAGTATTGCTTGTAATGGAAAATTGGGGGCTCCTTCTGAGATAATAATTTATGTAATCTATATCAGAAAAGGTTGTTTTGCACTATAAACTTATTTTGTTTTGGAACTTTGGCACCTTTGCTGTTCCTTAAATATTTTATTTTTTGTCACATAATCCACAAGCTTTCATTGTTACACTCCATTGTCTAACTTGTCGTGGCAGTGTATATGTAAATGAATTGTCCGCTATAACAATGTTTAGATGTGGCTTTTTAATTATCTACGCAGAGAGAGGGGAGGGAAAAAGGAATGAAGAAATCAAGAAAGATACTAGTTTATTTTGTTTTAAAGTATACGTAAATGGATATCTGGCTTTGAAACATTTTTCTGCAATAGTGTAATGTCGCTATCTGAAATACATGGAGCATCAAATACGTAACGATTAAGTCGCAATTTGATGTATTAAGCGCATGCGAGATGTCACGATCAAGCTGCAATTGACATTTAATTAAAATCGCTAAGCACTTCGTAGCATCGCTGATCATCAACTAACAGAGCTGCTAATGTATCCCATTTGAGCCATCTCATTATTAAATTAAGTAATAATTGCTTTTTTCCAGACCAAGATGGACCTATCATTATCATTATGATAGAATTCTGTAGCGCTGGATTATGTTTGACTGGTTCTTGTTTTCGTGTCGCTGAGAAATCAATAGCATCCATGTTATAGAAATAAAATAAATAATATGAAGCTATGTTGTGTAAAATGTAAACCACCTACCCCAACAGGTGGAATAACAGCAATAGCAACAAAACTAAAAAACATGCACTTACAGGCAAGTCTGAAATGTGGTTCGTAAAATATAAATTTGTCTCCATGACTAAACATTATGTGGTGATATAGCTACTTCATTAGAAAACCAACTGGGAGGTCCTGGTGATAAAAGTCCAGGAGAAAAAAACAAACATCTTCCAGGATATATTTATGTGGTCTTGGAACCAGACTTGATATCCAACTCGATACACTAGATCAACTAAGACCTGGTGAATCATTAGCTATTTGGTTGGTAACATCCGCGATGAAAGGTAAATTAGGATTAGGGGCTGATAATTAATCAACCCATTATTAAAATAATGGAATCGATTTAATATTGTCCAAGAGGATATTGAAAAGGTAGAGCACCGATTAGTAAGCATGCTGATGCAGCAAATGCTATATGTGTTGTTAATACATATTGATTAGTACGACAGGCAATATGGCACAATTATGTACCACCACATAAACGAATTGAGTACGCACATTTTGATGTCAGAATTCCTAATGAAGCTCATTAAGCAGATATTTTATTATAAAAAGCACTTCATATTACCAATATTGGTAGACGTGAATCAACAAACAAATACGTGTTGAAAGTTTTTGATGTTGCAAGGAGATATAAAGAAGGAGAGCCGCTATCAACAAAGACAACAACAAAAGTTTTATCTATCAACAGGGACCCCGACAGCAAGGTGGTCTACGATGGCCTCAGCTGCTACAAGTCGATCTGCACAAAGAAATTATTGGTGCAGTATCGTCGTTGATGAAGAAACATAACGTCAACATCAGACAAGGACATGCCGTAATTCATCGTGATCAGTGAATCGTTGAACAATTTAATCGAACACTTTCTGAGCAGTTATTTGGATATCAATATGCGTAGGAAATAATTCAGATAGATATGAGATCACGCGAAAGATTAACAAATGTGATAGCTGCATTAAATAATAAAATTACTCGTGTAACTGTTATGGAACCCGTTAATGCAATCACAATAAACATATACCAGACCGGTATGGCTTTAAAAAATAAACAGTATTAGGTATTGTGAGTGTAAGATATTCATATGAACCTGGTGAACTTTAAGGTGGCAAAAAATTAACTCCACTAACAATTTCAAGCGTTGGAAGATCCACGGGTACACCGGCAATATACATATTAGATTAAAATTCTCAATGTGGATTTGTAAGTGTGAAATTGCAAATAATTCCTGAACATACACAATTACCACCGCGTTCACGTTTGTCAACTACCACCTTGTCATTTACGCGTTTGTGACCAAGTCTGCTATTAATTCTATCTATGGTAAACAGTTTTGGATTATTATATTAATACTGTCACAATATTACTGTGTTACAGTTCGCAGAATGATTATTTTAATGTAATGATAAATTCAGCGTCAAAGTCGTGTTTATTTTTGTCATATTGTTTAGAACTAATTTCTTTATTACTATATGTTCGCTAACAACTTTGTATCAGCAGTTTCTGTAAAACAAACCCAACAAATAATCCTCCGCAGCTTAGATATTCATCCGGCTCGAGACACTGCGAGATAAACTAAGTTTGACAATCCGATTCAGTCAACAACGATCCAAACAATTTTATTAGAGATGGTTAATCTTTGAGACGAATGGATGTAAGTGTTTGTACAACTATATATATGCTTGAAAATATAATTGGATCACACGTGTTGTTTTACCAGAACCTTCTGGTCCGTTTAGATAAACAGTCGTATGTCTGTCACGGGAGCATTTGTAGATGGTGCTTATGACACTTTTCATACTTGATTATTTCGGCGATAAATATATTTTATTTCAAAGTAGTCGCTGATATTTTCTTATTTTATTCTCCATTCGCCCCATGAGTCAACAATGCCAATATGTAGTTATTTTAGGAATCCTGTATATTTTTATTGACATAAAAAAGAATCTGTGGCAACTCTAACGGCAAACTTAGCAAACCTGATCACCATCGATAATAAATGTATCGAAAAGTATACGAACATTGATGATCTTAAATAATTAAACTGCGGTGGCTGACACTCATTATAATTCACAATTGTACCTAATTTAGTTTGACAGGAAAACTATTTCTTAATTTATAAGAGTAATTCTTTTCGATGTATCAAAACTTATCAAATCTAGTTCAACGTCATCTTTACAGATCATCCTTGGGTAAATTTACCAATTATTCTTTAGCCTAGATCCATTGAGATTTTATTTTCATAATCAAGAGCATTATCGGAATACTTTTTCTGCCGTGGTAACCAAACTTTAGTTTGTTTTCCGGTATGATATAATTGCTTCGCTGACATTCAACGATATCAGGATTTTCCCATCATGCACATATTGTAATAAAATTAGTAAAGCCCAAAGTTCTTCAGAAAACAATGTCTGCCAAACAAAACATAACAAATCGGATGGAGAATTTGAGCAAATTCGAATGACTCGATGCAGGCAAATGCAGTTAAATCAAAAGCGGGTAACTGTCCATTTATCGCAACTATGTCCATCTCGTGTGGTGGAACCTCTTAAAATATTACGAACGCTCTTCATTCTATTACAACTTCCCAGACAACACACAACTATATCGAGTGATATCATATCGTTATAATTGTAAAAGATATTCTACAATCCACCGTGTCCGTATTCTTAGCAGCTTGGCTTCAAGTCTTCAAGAAATTCCAACTGTGTTGGTTTCCACGAATTTATTCGAAAGAAAAACGAGCCGCGACTGACGGAACTGTACGATTTGATCAGTAATTGTTCATACCTGACATCGTCAGTGTATTATAACGCAAGATTTTTCATTTTCGTGGAGAGATTCTGTTCGATAAATGTCTCCGCTAGTCCGTACAAATTGATCATAGTCTTTATCATCGGAACTTTGAAACAATTATATTATACAGGATCATTCTCACTCACTTATTCGATAATTAAAAAGAACATATTTTCGCAGTTCAATGGCATAAATAACTGCGGCTACTGGGTACGCTCTGCCATAATAGGGTTTGTGAATATTTTCCTAAAACATTTTATTCTAAACAATATCTTCATTCGTCAAGGTCATTATTAACCATCGCTCTCGCTGATCGTTAATTGTATCATCAATAACATTTTTATTGTAAATAATTTAATAATTCTGAATATCAACCACACTTGAGCTGCACCATAGCGAAGAGAATCTTTCTTGGCTTTACGGATACGATTGATTAGTGTCTGATTCAGTATAAGAGTTACCATGCTTGCGGATTTTAACTTATTCGAATCGTCACCATGGCGTCCCATTCTGTCAAGATCAAATCTGGATTGAGGAGACTTAATCACAGATAATCTCTCTCTGTCTCTGTCTGTCTCTGTCTGTCTGTCTGTCTCTCTCTATACTATCTATCTACCTCTCTAGTCTTCATCATCGGGACTTTAAAACAACTATACTATACAGGATCGTTATATATATATATATATATATATATATATATATATATATATATATATATATATATATATATATATATATATATATATATATATATATATCAAACAAAGAACAAATGTAGGTGGCTAATGATTCTACAACCCCTTGTAATAAAGCCTGTGTATACAAATTGTGTGCATATCATTTACAAAGTATGCGTCGTGAAATTATAGGACCAAGCACGTGTTTATCGTGTGGTGGTGGGAGTTAGAGGAGAAACATGATTGTTTGTAGACTGTGATGGTAAAAAAATAGAGCGTTGAAGCAATATCATGATAAAATAATAATAATGACAATAATAATAAGGTCATAAGAACCTCTGACAATTATCAAACTAGCTCTTCAAAGTAACGATTTAGACAAATGTTATTCTTTTACAAAGTTTTTGCAAAATGAATTTGTTAAAGATCCTATCATCGAAAACTTGCGAGCATGTCATTATGGTAACATCATACACTGTCGATTACAAAATCAGTCTGAGCCAGAAAACGTACTGGCCATCTCAAATTTAGTGCAAGGAGGAATACGATGTATCTTTGTCACCGATTTATATTCGAATGTCTCCACAGACCTATCGAAAACGGTATTGTGATCGATCGTATTGATGTCCAAAAACTTAATAATGATTTACGTCATTTACGAGTTATCACGCAGTCTGAATTCTGCATGTGGTGGAGCTGGGAAATACAATAAATTCCCCAAGGTCGTTCATTCAGTAAATACAGAAACAGGTGCAGAAATAATATTTCAATAGACAAATACAGCTGGCAGACATTTTGATATTAACCCGCGTTCGGTACAATATGTCGCAATAAATATTACTAAAAAGGCGTTTCTGCTGAAGAAAAAGTTTTCGTTCCAATATTGTGATGGGAGATAAAACTGTCAAGGATACGTAACCTGTTTTTAATAATCTCGCCGTTATTTAGAATAGTACTAGTTTATAAATAATTTTTAAAAATTCTTTTTATTTCTTCTCTCCTTTGATACAACAAGCAAATTGGCGTTACAATTTATATAATATACAAATCAAGGCATCTTACTTCTTACTAAGACAGCGTAATTAAATGTTTTATGACCTCACCGATGACAAATGGTCCGATAAAATCTTTAACGGGTCAGATGGAAAATCAGTTATATAAGGTACAGTCTGAACTTTTATAAAATAATGTTTTTTACGGATTAACAATTTTTGGTTGTATTTTCTAATAAGAAAACCCATTATTCCTTTTTTTCTGAATCTGTCAGGTTTCATGCTTCATTTAGATTTAGTCAGAGATAATAATTAAGAAAAAAGAACCATTTCTAAGTGTCTTTTATATCATATAACCTGTTTTATTCTTGGGAATTCACCCTAAATTGCTCTAATTTTAATAAGCACACTCTCCCGCCATGTCCCCACGAGCAGCAGAGAGGGTGAACCCTACAACGTTTTCAGACAAAATTTTGATTGAATCATTAAAACGAGCCTTCCTACGATCTCATTTTAACCAAAAAAAATGTCTCAGGGGCAAACCCTACGACGTTTTCAGACAAAAAATTGATTGAAATTTTAACGAGCCTTCCCTATGAAATCTCATTTTAACTAAAAAAATGAAAACGGAGACTTTTACGATTTTTTAATCAATTTTGGTCGCAACTTGTTGTCATCCACCCTCTCTGCTGCTACAGGTTAACAAAAAATAATAAATGATTTTAACCGAATATTTGATCCAGTCCGATACGATATCGTGTCCGAGGATCATGCAAATTTATTGTTGCGAATCCGTGTGGTTTTGACTGAGCATGACTAAAGAAGTTTTTAAATTGATTATGTTCCATATCACCGCAGCACCATGTCTGCCAAATATTTCTAAGAGTATGAGTATCAACTCCGTTGAATACAGCAAGAATATTGCAGTTATCTCTGATCACTTTTGGAATCTGAGTGTAGCGTTGAGTGACATATATCACGTGAGTGTTTTTGTGACGCCCACGGGAAAATATTCTAGCAGGATTTTTTTGTTTATCTAACATTATATCGTCGTATACGACTAAATTGTTAATATCTCCATCAATATCATCAATGCTCGGTGCTTCATCGATATCGGTTATAAACTCAATAATACCCTCTCCGGATTTTTCTACCGCGCTGTCGTTAAAATCTTTTAGCACTTCATAACATCGTTGATCATCTACGCTAGGGGCAATTAAATACAACTTATCCCACTTCATCCATCTCATTATTAAATTGAGCAACAATTGCGTTTTACCGGATCCAGATGGCCCGATTATAATCATCCGTATAGAGTTTGGTAGCGCTGCATGATGCTTAACTGGTTCTCTTGTTTTAGTCGCTGAAAAATCAATTATATCCATATTTCTATACATAAATTATGGATCTATATTGTATGAAGTGTAAAACGCGTACTGGCACAGATGACTTGACGACGATCACAACTAAAAATAACCGATCAGCGCTTTCTGGTAAATGCGTGCAATGTGGTACAAAGAAATTTAGATTTGTGTCTATGAGATCTGATTTAAAAAAAAAACGAGGAGGTGATATCGCAGCCAAATTGGCAAAGCTCCCTGGAACCCCACGGGCAAAGTACCCCGGAGAAAAGCACCTTCCAGGATATAGCTACTGTGGACCGGGAACCAGACTTGATATCAGACTCAATGATCAAAATCAGTCCCGACCCGGTGAAGAACCAATAAACGCCATTGATAAGGCCTGTCACCTTCATGATGTTGCTTATAAAAGCAGCAATCTGCAACACAGGCATCTCGCAGATGTGAAATTAATTCATGCGTTAAATGCTATTCCTGATAAATCCTTCAAAGAAAAATTGGCTTCATTTTTGATAAAATCGGCTATGAAAAGCAAATTGATGTTAGGTGCCGGTAATTAATAATATGGAATCAATTTATTATTCCCCAAGAGGATACTGGAGGGGTAAATCAGCAGTCCATAAACTCGCTAGCGCTGCAAAAGTGAAAAAAACCACTGCGGCTAATTGGTTATCCAAACAGGCACTATGGCAAATTTATCTACCACCGCCTAAACAAATTCAATTCTCGCATTTTGATGTGACCGCTCCTAATGAAGTTCATCAGGCTGATATATTATTTCTGCCACATGATCGTGGTTACAAATACGCTTTAACCGTAGTTGATATTGCAAGTCGATACAAAGAAGCAGAACCGTTAAAAACAAAATCAGCCACTGAAGTCGCTTCTGCATTTGAAAGGATTTATCGACGAGGTCCTCTGCACTGGCCAAATCTATTGCAGGTTGATCCTGGCAAGGAATTTCAGGGTGCAGTGTTATCTACAATGAAAAATCATAATGTCACCATACGACGAGGGCATACTGCGCTACATCGCGATCAGGCCATTGTAGAACGATTTAATCGGACGATTGCTGAGCGGTTATTTGGATATCAATACGCAAAAGAATTCATTCAAGAAAAGCGATCCCGTGAATGGGTCAGAAGGTTACCAGCTGTGATTACCGCACTGAATAATGAGATTACTAGAACAATCAACATGAAACCTAGCAACGCTATTAAAAAGAAGTCTATACCCGTACAACCACAAAAAGATTTCAAAGAACCAATTCTTGGTAGTAATGTCACTGTTAGGTACTTATACGAACCAGGAGAGCTTGAAGGGGGTAGAAAAAGGGCTACTGATCCTATTTGGAGTGTTACTGCACACAAGATATCTAGTATAGCACGATCTACGGGTAGACCTCCAGTCTATAAACTGGATTCAACTGCCCCTCAGCGGGGTTTTACTCGACAACAACTACAGGTAATTCCCGAGGATACTCAATTGCCACCGCATGGTCTTAACTAGCACCGTTGCGTCTATTGCACTCAAGACAAGTCAACATCACATTGTTTCTGACATGACCGAGATTGTTATTTTTTCTGTCTACGGTGAATTGGCGAGGATCCTTATCCGAATACTGCCAACGCATTATACAATTGCAACTCACGCAGTGATTATTCTGTTGTTTCTTCAAAGTGATTATTAATTCAGCATCAATATCAAATTCTCGTTGTTTTTTTTTTGTCCTGTTGTTTGTAACCGGAGAGTTTTTTATCAATAATTTTAACATCAATATCATTTATTGTGGTGTCATTATCATCGAAAACAATCCTTCGAAGCTGATTTATTTTTCGTACTCTGGATACTGCGAGATAGACTAAATTCGACCATTCGATGTGATTATCCACCATCCAAACAATTGTATCCGATATAGTCAATCCCTGTGAAGAATGTATTGTTGCTGCGTATCCTAGCGTCCACGGGGATTTATTAGCACGCAATGCATCTTCAACGACATTGATATCAACCAGCACAATATCATTTAATACGAGAATTTGTTTTTCACTCTGTCCAGGAATATCAACTTCAATATTCTGTTTTCGTGTATCCGATGGCCTATAACAAAGGGGTACTGGAAGCGTTGCAAATTTTTCTTTATGCAATTCAAATAACTTCATCTGGAGTGTGTCCCTGACTATTTTTCTACTTGCAATTATCAAATCATTTGGTCTCCATGTTTCCCAGAAATCATTCATTGGAGTTTCTGAAATCACTTCACGCGCTATTTCGCATTGGATTCTATCCGGTTGTAATTTAATTAGCGCATTGAATTCTCGTAATCGTTCATCAATTGATCTATAATCAGTGGTAATTTCTTCATAATAGTCTACAAAACCCTTTAGCCATTCATGTGGGGATGCACCGATAAATGGTGGTGGTTGGCCGTGATCACCGCACATGACGACTTTTGTGTTTTTGTTTAACAACCACTCAAGAAATGTTTGTAATACATCTAATGACACTGTGCATATTTCATCCCAAATTATGATTTCAGGAATGAATTTATCACCCATACGCTCGGGAGTCCATTTGTCACCCTTCCATCGAAGGAAACTATGGTAAGTACAGGCATTTACCCCTCGCTGTATCATCTCTCTGGCGAGTCTGTGAGTCGGTGTTAGCACAATCATGGTTGACCGACGAAATAATTCAATTGCACGAGTTGTCTTTCCTGACCCACCACAACCGTTTAAATAAACTGTCTTGTATCTACATACTGGATCAGATACCGATGGTGCATTAGAAAATTCTGATTGAATTTCAATACGGTTACAACAAAGATATTTATCATCCATGGCAACGTCTGCCGATTCACAATACTCATGTAGCATCTCCTTTTTAAATCGCCAACGCCCCCGATTTTCTTCGGGATCTGTGAATTTAGCTACAGCTGATTTGTACTTATTGTGTATATACATCGAATCAGTGGCCACTCTAACCGCGGTATTAGGAAATCTATTTATCATCGAAAATAGATTAATAGAAGCATAGGCTAGCATTGAACTTCTCAAATGTGTGTACTGGGAATTATATCCATCACAGTAGGTAACAACCGTACCTAATTTCTCACCATTGGATAGAAAAGCATCCTTAAGGGATACAAGTTTTCCCTGTTTCATTAAATCCGCTACAATAAAATCGTATTCAGCGACGTCTATGATCAACCGCGAAGAATATTTTGCATTGTCGTATCGTCCACCCTGGGTAAATTTACCGATTATTCTTCGTCCGAGATCCTTTGCTTGTTCTTTTTTACTTTCAAATAACTTCTTAGACCAATTTATGATTTCTTCTTCACTGAAATCTGGACACTGTTTTCGTAGTTCGCTGATTATTCTATCTAGATCGGGTTGTGGTAGCCAAACTTCTTTCTGAGCTCGATAGCATATAATAGCCTCGGAAACAATCAACGATATTAGCATACCACAATCAATCATATATCTCAATAGCACTATTGGCATCCAGGCCTTTTCAGATAGGTGTCTACCGAGCCAAACATAACTACACGGATGTAACCCTGTAGCGAGTTCAAATGATATCACACGAGCGAATCCGGTTAAATCAAAATCAGGCAATGGTCCATTAATCGCAACACGAGTCATTTCATGTGTGGGGTGTCCAAATCGTTTGAAGTACTCAGCACATTCCCCATATCCGAGAAAACTTCCGGGATAACACGCGGATATATCAATTGAAATCATACCATCACGTGAGTATTTCGTATTCCACAGTCCTCCATGACCAAATTCGACGCAACTCAATTTAACATCCTCGAGAAAATCACTTCGTGTTGGACGCCATGAGTTTTTTTCTCTTGCGAAGTGAGCTACCACTGATGGAATAGTAAAACTATCCGTGAGTAGTTTTTCATGGGAATTCTCCGGTGAAAAATCACTAGCGATTTTTCTCATTCTATTATCTAATTCTTCAACGCGATATAATTCACCATTTGGTTTTACAAATTGATCGAATCCTATTTCGGGATCTTCATCACTTCTAAGTAACCACACTGACACAGGATCATCTTTACACAACGCATGAATATCATCGAATAATCTCTCTTCATAGAAAACATCCCCGACGAACTCCTTAGGGATATATTTCACGGTTCGTTCTCGTGGAAATATTGTTACCGCAGGTGTCCACGCGTGTTTGTTATGATCAATAATCTGTATTGGCGCTCCATTTTTGTTATATTTCGGTTCGTATAAAACCTCTCCGGTTATCGTCATAACGGTTATTGGGAATCGTAATGATGTTTCTAATTTAGCTATATCAGAAATCTTTGCACCATGCTGTTTCACTGTCAGTTCTCACTCGGTTATTTTCCTACGTCGCAGATCAGTTAGTTTATTTCCTCGGGATGCATTTGTGAAGTGTTCTATTATTCGTTCTGCTACACAATTAAGCCCTGACGAATATTTCATAGGAGCTAGTTTTGCGATATCGGGTTTATCATTTAACGGATATATCCCATAAACCATTGCTGTTACGGGATAAGATCTTTCGTAGTATGGCTTATCGATTCCGGTTAGAATTCCTGGTTTGGAATCTCTACTCACAATGACAGCTTTTTTATTCTTGAGGATTGGTTCAAATTTATCCCTAATAATCCATTTGCCATCGACTTCGATAATGAATTTGATTCGGAAAAAATGCCGTTTTTCCCCAACACGTGAAATTATCACTGCTGCTTTTTCATCATTCATGGTAGCATCAACAATACCATCAATTCGAAATGTTGACCAACAATAAGATGCTCCATCACGCTTGAATTCATTAAAACAGTCTCTGATTTTACTAATCATGGCTTTATCAAGAATTGTATTCTTTGGTGTATTAGAAACTATATCGAGATTGAATTGAGCATCCTTCCAGGGTAATCTCTTGGACGTTTTTTTTGGTTTATCGAGATTAAATTTAGGACTAATTTTTAATAATCTCTTAAACTCTTTCATGTTTCCGTCTCTTGGACGTTTGAGATTAAATTTAGGATTAATTTTGTTACGTGTTTTTGGTTTATCGAGATTAAATTTAGGACTAATTTTTAATAATCTCTTAAACTCTTTCATGTTTCCGTCTCTTGGACGTTTGTTACGTTTTTTGGGTTTATCGAGATTAAATTTAGGACTAATTTTCAATAATCTCTTAAACTCTTTCATATTTCCGTCTCTTGGACGTTTGTTACGTTTTTTTGGTTTATCGAGATTAAATTTAGGATTAATTTTCAATAATCTCTTAAACTCTTTCATATTTCCGTCTCTTGGACGTTTGTTACGTTTTTTGGGTCTATCGATATTAAATTTAGGATTAATTTTCAATAATCTCTTAAACTCCTTATCAGCATTGAATTCAGCATTTTTCGAAGGCGTTCTCCTTAATTCCCTCATGCTATAATTAAAACAAGCATTTAAATGAAAGATTTATATATAATGAATCACTGCAAGTGGCTAATGATTGGATCAGTAACCCCGTGTAACAAATCATGCAGAAATGAGTTTTGTGGGTATCATATGCAAAGCTTTCGACGTGGAAGCCTTGGCCCGTTACCCTGCATACGATGTGGGGTTGGGGTCAGGGGAAAATCTCAGTTGTGTTTGAATTGCGGTGGTAAGCGATACAGGGAGTTGAAGCGTTATTATGATAAAAGAATAAAAAATGGACAATCAATCAGAAATTATGACCCTGAAAAAGTCCCTGACACTGACAACGTCCCTGACAAAATCATAAGAACTCCTCAAGACTACATCGAAAGATTCTCCAGTTATGTAATCATTAAACCGAACAATGAATTAGACAAACAATAGTATTATGTATACGAATGAACCAAGAATTCAGACACCATCCCTTGATTACAAATTATGAAGCATCCAGTGGTGGTGTTGTAAGGCACTGTAGACTGAAGAAACCAGTTGGTGCTGACAATGGTATGGGGTATTTGGTGTTCACTGTTAAGGGAAAGAAAACTTATCGCAATCATCGTTTCGTGTATGAATGCTTTTATGGATTGATCGAGCATGATTTTGTTATTGATCATATCGATTCTAATCCAAAGAACAATTCTTTATCAAATCTGCAGGCTATCACACAAAGTGAGAATACCAAACGAGGAGAGACTGAAAAATGCTCAAAAAAAGCGAGACCAGTAAAATCTTTGAATACAATAACTAACGAAGAAAAAATATTTCAATCAATATATGAAGCCGGCAAGTATTTCGATATTTGTAGAGCCTCAGTACGATTCGTTGCAGAGGGGATTTATCGATCGGCTATTTCAAAAAGGACGGGACAAAAAGTTCAATTTAGTTACGTCTAATGCGTCATATTTTTCATTTAGAAATATATCATTATTATAGAATAATGAATTCTGAAAACATGAATAGCATTTTATCCGAGATTTCAAAATTGAAAAGTTGGGATATTGAACTATCAGATGGGTTAAATCCTGATCAAATCATGTCTGATTTTCAGGATATAGAATACGGAGTTAGCACTAACAAGTATATGCTACCAAAGAAGTATGCGCTCATCAAGAGAATTCAGAATTCTATTCGGGACTCTCTCGCATTTTCCAGTGACGTAAGTGTGTTTGCTCCGTTGTATACCATCGTAGAACGAATACGAAAAGAATTGGGGTACGAATACGAATTGAAAAAGGAGGTTAATTCTAAAGTTAGAAACCTACGGGCGTTAATTCAAGAAAATGAACAATTTTGATTGACCAACCATTTATCATTATTTGATTGTGACCGTCCCTCATAGAGATTTTAATTTTTTTTTAGCATTTTTTGATTGATAATGTCAAAAACAGTGAATAAAAAATTGATGGCTGGTTCGGATTGATCAAAAATAGAATGAAGGAAGTGTGATATTAATTATTTTTATAGCAGTTTCCACACTTCCTTCATCATTGATAGGATGAAATAACGCTTCTATGATCGTGTTAAAAATCATCCTACATGTCTGACATTTCATGGTTTTTGAGGGCGAAAACCCGAGGTTTTTTACACAGGATTTTCGAGATTTTTTATCAGATTACACTTTTTAGCCATAATTCGTATCAGATTTTCATTTATTTTTAGCATTTTTTGATGGAAATTCATGTAGGATTTGCTTGATTTAGCCCTTTTTGATAAAAAATCTCGAAAATCCTGTGTAAAAAACCTCGGGTTTTCGCCCTCAAAATCCGACATGTCAAATGTTTTCGTCTGTTAGGTCAGGTTCGGGAAAATTGTTTTGCAATTGAAAAATTGTTTCTGATTTTAAATAATGGTCAATGAAGCATTAACAACCCGATTGACTCGTGAACGACTGGATGCAATTAAGAGATTTGTACCAATTCGTGACTCTGTACGGAATAAACTGCAACAACGACAGAGTCTTCAGACTGATTTTGCTGCGGGATCTGAAAAATTGTTTAAACCAGTAACCACAGCAACGAAGGAGATAGAGCGTGCTATACTGGGAGATGATCCTGACGGTGAAAGAAAAGAAGAGGGTCTTATTCCTGTGTTAGAAAAAATAGCAAAAAGAACTAAACAAACAAAAAAATCCGTGCAATCACTTCCTCAGGATATATCAACCGCTTCGAAACGAAAATTTAAAGGATTTCAGGAAGAACTAGTTAGTGGACTACCTAAATCAATTATATTTACCGAGAGCGCTAAACAACAAATTCTCAACGAGGATATAGACAATTTAGGTGAGTTCGCTGCTAACAGCTATGATTCACAAGAGAGGTTTTTCACGGACAATTATTCGGATTATAGAATGTCACATAATGAATGGGCTGATACAGTGTATGAAATAAATACTGGGGGTTTAAATAGAAGGATGAAGGAATACAGAGACTTCAAGAGAAAATTTCAACTCCAAATAAGACAGCCATACGATGAGAAGAAATTTCTGGGGAGTGGTCTAGTTGGAAACGCTAGCGTTTCATGTCCTGGTAGTGTTCTCAGTGATATATCACGATTAGAAGTTCTCATCGGAGGAAAACGAGCCGGAAATAACTCACCGGAAATAATTAATGAAGCAGCTGATATCTGTAGACGATTATTTCAGGGTGGTATCATGGATATCAGCACATATCGAGATTTCATTGGAGAGTTAGTGGAAAGTGGGTATCATAGTGACTGAATTGAAAAGTCAATTGATTAGATAAATAACAATTGAAAAATTGTTTCTGATTTCAAATAATGATCATACACTACAATCATGATAAACCAACCCCCGTCTACGTAGTTAATTCACGGTTTCCGGTTTATAGAGCATACTACGGAGATGGTTTAGGTAATACCATTGCAGGGTTATTTGCGAGAATGGCTCCAAAAGTGATGCCGTTGGCTAAACAATTAGGAATGAAAGCAATTGATGTTATTCGTGATAAGGGTATTGGTGCTGTTGGAGATCTTGCGGGAAAAGCGTTTTCAACTGCGAAGAATAAATTAACATCATTAGTGAGACGAAAAAAGAAACCGGTACCATTGCCATCTACAGCGGAAATGTCTGCAAGTGTTAGTAGAATTATAAATAACGCAGTAGATGAAAAATTAGCGTCGATGGTTTTAACCCCCGACCAGAGCAATATTGCAAATATGATAGCAGGAAGTGGCTTTAAAAAACTACGACGATGAAAATGGAAAATCGCGATTTAGACTCTGATAAATAGAATAAAATGTTCAAATAGTCACGTGATCCAGCATTTGATATAGACGCCCCAGTTGGCAAGGATGATTCTGTACGCGATTATCAATATTACGCCTATCATGCCATAGGCTCAAATAGTCGAGTAAGAATTGATCTTCAAGTCCATGATACCAGTAAATACTTTTTGCCCTGTGAAGCGTTTATTGAAGTAGAAGGAGAAATTGTAACAGCTGCTGATACTCCTGCTGTACCAGCACCGTATCCAGCTGGTACTCAAGTCGGGTTTGTCAATAATGGTATCATGGCGCTATTTGAGAGTGCAAAATATCTCATTGATGGAAAAGAAATTGAGGCGATAGATCGCGATGTTGATGTGGCTACAACAATAATCGGGTTAGCGAGATATTCCGATGATTATACAAGATCAGCAGGACCCTCTATGATGTTTGCAAAAGATGTTACAAATAACGCTGGTGGAAATCAATTTGTTGTAAGACGACCAAAAAAACGTGATAATAGTGATGCTGATGTCGAGAATATGATTATAAACAATGATGTTAATTTCAATCTAGGAGCTGCAACACGTATTTCAATGTTGCAAGGAGCGCGTAAATCATTTTCATGCGCGATTTCACTGCATCATATATTTGGATTCTGTAGAAACGTCCGAAAAGTTATTTATGGAGCGAAGCATACAGTATCGCTTGTACGAAAGAGTGATGATAACGACGCAATTTGGAGGATTCCAGCAGACAATGCAAATCCAAATGCTGATGCCGGTAAAGTCAATTTAACAAAAATATCATTGTGGATGCCAGTGTTGACTCTAGCAATCACCGCAGAAGAACGATTACTATCATTTATGGACCAAGGAGGAAAGTCGTTGTTGAGTTGGCTAACCGTGAGTACAGATGTTAAACAATCAAATCTGAACGGGTTATTCACGTGGAATCCAGCATCAAAACAAGGCGTTTCTGCGCCACGTCATACATTTATTGCGTTACAGGATAACACACGAGTTGGCGATCAACGTTTCAGTCATATGATATTTGATCAATTAGGTGTGAAAGACGTCTCACTGAGAATAAACGGCCAACAGGAACCATCCGAGGATATACAACTTAATTACACAGAAAATCATATTGCACGAGTTTATCATCGTCTGTTGTCATTTATGGCACGCGATCAAAATGTGGATACTGGTTTGCAAATATCACAATTTGATTTTAAGAATCTGTATCCGATCTATTACTTTTCGCTGGAACATTTCGATTTAACAAGACAATCCGTCGTTGATATACACTTTAGAGCTAATGTGACTCGTTGTGGTATTGCTGATTATAGAGCGGTTGCTGTCATTCTCAGTGATAAATCAATGCTACTTGAAGGTGTTGGTGGAAGAATGAGAGTGGTAGATGCACCAGTGGAAAACATGTAATTGAAATTGTAAACGATTTAGAATCAATCAATTATGTATAACATGTCATATAGTACTATTAGTGTTGCGTTAACTCCCGGTCAATTAAAAAAATTGCAATCGGAATCAGCTAAAAAATGTGGAACCACAATCACGTTGAAACCCAACCAAATGACTGGTGGTGCAAATAAATTATCACTGACAACTCGTCAAATAAAACATTTCAATGATGCACTTGCAGCCAAAAAAGGTGTTCAGATTACTCTTTCTGCAGCTGCTATCAAAAATATGATTAAAACAGGCGGTATATTTCCGTTGTTAGCTGCGATTCCAGCATTGATTGCAGCAGCAGCCCCAGCGGTGGCTAAAGCGGCAGCGTTAGGAGCCGTTGGTACTGCAGCAGGAATGGCACTAAAGAAAGCAACTGGGAAAGGATATAAAAAAAAGGGAAAGGGTCTAAGACTACCAGGAACCCCGTATTCGTGGTACAGCGGAAAGGGTCTAAGACTAGGACCGGTTTATTAATTGGAGAGTCTATGATGGTTCCCATGTCCAATTTTGATTTACTCGATGCTGCTAAAAAACTAGCGATTAAAAACTTCAGAGGTGTCTTTATGAAAGATCAATTACCACATCAACCAAACAACACTGAAACCGGAATCATTAATTTAGATAACAGCACCGGACCTGGAACTCACTGGGTTGCATACGCTATTGATCCACGTGGGATTGTCTATTTTCATTCATATGGATTAGCACCGCCAAAAGAATTTATGCGTTATATAAAAAAAATTTCAATGAAGACTTGGTATTCTACGCTACCAACACAACAAATGAATGACCCACCAATATGTGGCAGCGAAGTATTAAATGTCCTTAACGCTATTTCTAACTCCTTGAGTAACCCAAGCGGAAAACCACATGTTGTCGTGAATGAATACACTAGTAATCGCTGGCGAAAATCGAAGATTTTTCAACGAAGTCGTCAAAAACGATTTTAGAGAGAGAAAGAGTTTTACAATAACATGATTGATATTTGGGGGAGATCTTTGAAACCCAAACCCGATGTCACTGCACCACCTGATTCTGTCAAGGATATAACAAAATTAATTAAAGATGAAATCGCTGAGACGTTAAATTTAACAAATGTTGATCCTAATGAAATAGTTGTATTTCAAGACAAACAGGGTAAATTGAAATCCAGTGATGTGTCATTGAATGATATTTTGATACGGCAGCGCGACGCCGCTGAAAACTCTATTGCGCTGTATTCCAACGACGGACGACTTAAACCAGGCGCACTTGTGTCTACGATCACCGACACGATTGCCGCCCACGACCATGAGTTGGATAATTCTCTGTTAGAACTAGCAACACTTCAATCTAAAATTGAAGAACACGGAAAACAGTTTTCAGTTTTTCGCAAAAATGTCGTACATAAATTCTTTGGAACACCGCTTGTGGTTGGCATGACTCTCGCTGAAATTAAAAACTATCTATCGCTATTCTTTTTTAACAAGGACGCGGGAAGGATGATGAATGAAAATGAAATCAAGGCAAATTATCTCGAGATTTACAATGATATTTCTAAAATAATAGAAAATGTTGAGCGGGTATAAAAACCCACTAACGACGTCATTGTTAGGTTTTTTGGATCCCCACCTGTGGCAGACTCGACTCTCGCTGAAATCAGTGAGTTTATTATCAGGCATACTCACAATGCCTACGTCGCTAATAATTTCTTTGGTGTCCCCGCTACATCTACGATGACTCTCAACGATATTATTAGGTTTATGGTGAGACAAACAACACTTAATACCATCGTTGATAAATTTTTGGGGAGAACACGTGATGAATCTGAAACCACATCGTTGACAGGCCCGACTCTCGCTGAAGTTAAAAAAGCTATTGACGAACAAAAACGCATCAGCGAAATGGCTAAAAATTTCTTTGTGGGCTCTGAAAATTACAATATCACGACGACATATTCTCAACTCAGCGGGCATTATCTAACCTTAACGGGCATTGGAGCCGACTTCCTTTTGATTTCATTTTTTAAACGCCGCGATGGAACGATGATGAAATATACCGAAATCAATAAAACCTATCTCGACGTTTACGACGATATTCTTAAACTAAAAGAAACCTCTGAAAGGGTAAAGCATGGGACCTTTGATTGGGTAAAAGAATCTAATGTTAAATTGAAAGTCAATATCGAGAAGTGGCCTCATGGTATCTACAGGATGACGTTAATCTCTAACAAGCAATTTGATATCATCGTAAGCGGTAAAACCTACTTTGGTGGCACCGCAACAGTAATTATCCGGGGTGAAGAAGATTTTGAGATTGTCGCGGTTGATAACACCATTAGAAAAGAAATCACCTGGTGCTTAGAATTCGTAGCGGATTTAAGTAAATAATAAAACCACTAGTGGTTTCAATTGAAAGGAAAATCCTTTAGATTTCACAATTGAAAACGCTAGCGTTTTTAAAATAAAAATAATTTCATCAACGCAATGTCGCTATGATCAGGTCAGAGAATTTCAAACTAGACTCAAAACCCTCGCCGAGGAGTATCAAATAAAAATAAAAAAATACCGACGAAGAATCACCGCAATTGATATTACTGTGTACTCGGTGTCAAGCGTTCTCACTGGTGCCGGAATAATACTAGCATCTGTTACAATGATTGCCCCGGTCGTAGTTCCAATTTGCATTTCTGCGGTGGCTACAATCGGGGGTATATCAACCGGGATAGCAAAAAAGATATCATCATGCAGCCAGAGTAAACTGCAGAATTACTTAATTCAATTTCATATTGCATCAACCGCATATTCGCAGTTATCCCTGATGATATCGTCGTCACTCGATAATACAATTATATCAGATAGTGAATTCTCAGCGATGGTCAGTATTTTTGATTCCGCGATATCGAAATTAGAGCGACAACATGAATATAATAACAATGACAACACCGATGGAATCAGAAAACACGAACCCAAAAACCAGAATGATCTCAATAACCTCAACCATACCAAATTGTGAGTTCTCAGTGATGGTCAGTATTTATGATTCCGCGGTGTCAAAATTAGAGCGACAACATGAGTATAATAACAATGACGACACCGATGGAATTACTTCAACGAGTAGTGGAGAACACGAACCCAGTACAAACAAGCATGATATCAATAACATCAACGGAACCCGAGTTTAGTGTGAATTTCCCTAGCCCAGTCCCCGTGAAGGAGATAGCGCTAGCAAAACTACGAGTGTATCACAGTTGGCCTAATATCAGATCAAAATCATTTGGTGGTCAACAACCCAATAATTCTTTAGTGTTTGCAAATAAGAATAAACCCGACGGAACCCCAGACTGGAACGTCGTTTCGATACCAACCGGATCATACCAAATTGAACAAATCAATAATGAATTCGCGCGTAGAATAAAATCGATTACTGGAAAAGAATCAAAAATCGCTATAACAGTTCATGAGCCGACACTATCATCCGCAATTGAGATAAGCACAGAAGGATACGTCGTAGATATCTATCAAAGTTCTATTAGAACCGTACTAGGATGGCCTGAATTACCACCGGAAAAATCCACCACCGACATAACCACGGATGTACAATCATATCATGAAATCAATCCCAGTTATCGAGATGATTTATCTGATATAAGAAAAGGAAAAATCGCCGATAGATTTATATTCACCAACAAAGACACATTGCAATGGGATTTTATCATTAAAAGAACAACCGACTCATCTGTTACTATTTCATTTACGCTAACTGACGTCCGTGGTTATTTTAATGAGATTAAACAATTATATGACACACAACTAGAACAACTACGGAAAACAAAATCGCAAAAACACGTTGAAATAATAAATCAACTTATATCGGACATGGAATATATCTATGAACTAATTATTCAAACAATAATTAATGACAACAGCGACAATAAACAACGATTCCTAACCGATTACAATATCACAGAAGACAATCTGCGTAATTTCAAGTTTCCGAAATACAACGCTGATGAATTAGCAAGAATTGTTAAAACCGATATCAAAGCGCTACAAAAATCAGATTCAACTGTCCTCCTCAAACATAATAATGATCCAGATGGTGGTGGTAGGCATATCGCTCCGTTCAACGTGAATATTTCAACGGTGATTGCGCTTAATTTAGTATGTGATGTAATTGAAGGAAGCTATCAGATTAATCTAGAGCAATCAAATCAAGCTCAGCAGGGATATATTCTTTATTCGTTTGCACCAATAGCTCCTCCATGATTCCTAATTATTGAAAACCCAATTAATCCTGTCTACATGCGATGCCATAATAATTCGTTAACGAGAATTAATTTCCGACTCACCGACCAGTCAAATAATTTGATTGATTTACAAGAAGAGGTGTTAGCGATTAGTTTGTTTGTGAAATCATAAATGATTTTCGTCCTAAGGACTTTCATCATAAAGACTGGATCAAATCATTTATTATTTTTTGTTAACCTGTAGCAGCAGAGAGGGTGGATGACAACAAGTTGCGACCAAAATTGATTAAAAAATCGTAAAAGTCTCCGTTTTCATTTTTTTAGTTAAAATGAGATTTCATAGGGAAGGCTCGTTAAAATTTCAATCAATTTTTTGTCTGAAAACGTTGTAGGGTTTGCCCCTGAGACATTTGTTTTGGTTAAAATGAGATCGTAGGAAGGCTCGTTTTAATGATTCAATCAAAATTTTGTCTGAAAACGTTGTAGGGTTCACCCTCTCTGCTGCTCCACGTGATGGGTGCCGTTTTGCCATCTCCCGGGGTTGATTTGGTGTGTCTTTGTGAAAAAATATTAAGCGAAGAGAAGGCCCCCTTAGGATACGTTAGATACAATTGCGTGTTGAACTTTAGTGGATTTAAGATTATATCTACCTTCCAATCCTGCTAGAATATCGTTTGAGAATCTAGGGGTTCATATTGGTGCTGTGTCGTCCATAGATTTAAGTTAGTGACGATTCTTAGTTGTGCTGTACCTAGAATAAGTTAATTCCGATTATATGTACCTTCCGAGCCTGCTAGAATAGCATTTGGTCAGCTAGGAATACACATGAGGGTTGTGCCGTTCATAGATCTAAGATTTTATAAGTACCATCTGAATTTGCTTGAATATCGTCACCACGGTTAGAATTTCGTTGGGCAATTTGAGAGTTTTTGGGGGTATGTTTTGTGCAAATTTGTTTAAAAATTTAAATACGTATTTAATATATAAATGAACTCTGCAAATATTAATGTCATTATTTATGCAATAATAAAATTAACAAACGATGGCACAAAAATATCTGATGAGGTAAATCCAGACAAAATATTTCTGATTTCGAAACGAAAATTCAAAAGGAGATATGCACTTCCATCCGATAACAAGTTTATTAAGCATGTTCAACAGTGTACGTTTTTGTTTTTTGCTGGCCGCAGTGAAAGAAACAGAAGTAGAAAAATTCGTATTTCTCTCACGCGCGATCAAAAATATTATATCAGAATTATCTCACGAATTAAAAAGAAACCAATCATGAACGCACGTGTAATAAAACTATACAATATAATGTCAAACGAAAACGCTGTCCCAAAAAAAAAACAGTAGTGAAAGCGAAAGTAGCAACCTATAAATGTACGTCAGCAGTGAATATTATTAATATATACACTGAGAGGACCAGTCATTATATCGCCGGAGTTTGTAATCAATTATGAATATTGTCTGATATATTTGACATGACAACACCGGGTTTAGAGTTTCCATTAGTATCAAACACAGCTATGCTGTTTTCGGCGACTCCAATAATTCTGACGGTAATGAAAGATTACTCATTTTTAGTCTTCCTTGTTTATCTTGAAATACAAACAAATACCTTTGGATCTACATTTGCAAGATTTAATAATTCGGATATTTCATCACTAATGATTTTATTTACATTTGGTTTGTTCTTGTTTAGAGGAAGATATTTCTTAAATATATATAATTATATTTTAAGATCTGTTTAAAACGATAGCGGTTACTTGTATAATCGTGTACGACTTTATGAGGTGGTCTGGTTGATTTTGAAACAGCTTCAAGAACAGCAATTGATTCACGGCCACATATTAGCGGATCAGATCTGGTTTGTGTTGATAATGTTAAATACCAGATCTAAATATTTTTTGTATATAACATAAATTCCGACGGAGGAAGGAAGTCCGTCCGAATTAAACGAAACAGATCCACGTAGATCAATCGCGTATTCAACCCAATGAGTACCTGGACGAGAATCATTATCGAGATCAATGATACCGGTTTCAACTTCTTTGTCCTGGTTAGGTAATTTGTCTCGCATGATAACAACGTTAAAGTTTTAATCATTAGTTTTCAGCAGCATTAATTAAAATCACAATTATACATTGGATAAAGACGTTTTACGTCTAAAGAAGTGTACCTTAAAGTCTTAGACCGATTCCATACTGATGATGAGTTCTTTATAATCTTAGACCTTTCCCTCTCTTTTTTAATAATTCTGTTGCATTTTTTAATGTCATTTCAGCGGCTGTTCCGACAGCCCCTAACGCGGCATATATTTCTACACCTGGAGCAGCAGCTGCTACTAACTCTGGTATAGATGAAATAAGTGAAAATATACTGTTTCATTAAATATGTTATAGAACTTGGAGAAAGATTAACTTGAACTCCTGTATCCGCCTCTAAAGTTTTGTTAACTGTTTGAGCTGAGTTTTAGTTAATGATAATTTGTTTGGAACCCCGCTAGAAATTTGATCTTTCTTTAATGTTATTTTCGTTTCGAGTTTACTTGCAAGATTAGATTGTAATTGTGTAACCTGACCTGGAGTCAAATTGACCTTAACGTAACTATATCACATGTTAACATCATGAGCGATTTAATTACATATTCAGAAAATATAACATAGTTTCCCCTGGAATGTGAATGACTCTCATTTGTCCGCCGGCTCTTTCAAGCAACATCGATTTATTGCTGATTAATAACAAAGATTGCTCTATAAATATTAGATGGTACGTCGTTTACGCGGGCTCGAACTTGTATATCAACGACAGTTTGTCGTGTTAAATCAAGATACTCCACCGTAATAAAATGGATAAAAATTAGCAAAATCTACATGTGATATTTGTAAACCAGTATCTTTTTAAAAAATTCCAAAAATATGAGACATTGAAATTGCACATCAAAATCTTCTACGTCCTCCTAACAACATTGCTGCACGTGTTGCAAATCCTAAATTGTAATTTGCATTAACACTTCCTATAATATTAAATTCATCAGCTGTTCTAGCTGCATGTTTGAAATCATCTTGTTGTATATTTTCAGCACCTGCAGCTGTCCGTAATTTAATATATTGAATATGATCAGCATTGTTGGTAATATCTTTAGCAAGCATCATTGATGGACCTGCTAGTTAAAAAAATCATCAGTATATCACACTTCTCCTATTATTTGTGTAGCAACGTCGCCGTCATTCTGAATTGATTCAATATTTTTTCATCAATCATATATGTAGCGCTATCAAACAATGCACAATTCCGTTGCTAACAAAGCCAACAATCAAATTATCTGCATATGGCGTATCAGCTCAACATTTGTTACAAGCTCACAGTCTACTTCAATAAATGCCGCAGCGGGTAAGAAGTGACTACTTGTATCCTGAACTTGAAGTTCGATTGGTCCACGCTGATTTGGTTGTCTTGCGTCATAAGAATAAAATGGATAATCGCGTATCGATTCGTCTTTTGAGTACTGGCGCATCCATGTAGAATGATCGAACGTTTAAACATTTTATTATAAGTGTTATCGTCGAACACGAAGACCACTTAAAGGAATTCCACTTCATTCTATTAAATTTGCAGTTATATGTTTGTGCTTCATCAGGCACCTCTGCTAGTTTTTTTTCTTTTCATAAACTCCGGATCTAAGTTTATCAATTAATTTTTGAACAGATGTTCTGTTTTGTGCTGGTTTTGTTCTTTCTTTTGTTGATTTCGTTTTTCTCTTGTTCTAACTGTTCTTGATAATCATTATGCACTTTGGTTATCGTTGTCATATTCATTACATGATGCACTTTGTGTGTCAATACGACCTAAGCAAGTTTATTTTCTTTTTTTAAACCAGCCCATTGTCGTATACTGGTACAACTATATTTTCTGTGCTCTGGTTTCAACTTTTTTTTCCTCTCGTTTCATTGCGTGTAACAACAAGAAGTGGAAAATTATTTGGATCAGTTTTATCGATATTTTTTAAAGCATCTCTAGAGTCTATTTGTTACGTAAATCTTCTACTATTTCTTTATCAGTTTCTTTCTCTTTAGCAACGGGTTTTGCTGGTAGACGCATTCGACCAGGAAGATCTTGTAAAAGTCTTGATGTTTATTCAGTTTTTCAGGTAT
This sequence comes from Unio delphinus, assembly GCA_029339505.1. Classification (NCBI taxonomy): domain Eukaryota; kingdom Metazoa; phylum Mollusca; class Bivalvia; order Unionida; family Unionidae; genus Unio; species Unio delphinus. The sequence goes on from JAQISU010000081.1 coordinate 11,829,021, forward strand.
TTTTTTAAGTTAAGGAAGAAGAGATTTAGTTGTTTCAGTAACTGGTTTGAATAATTTTTTAGAACTTTTTTAATTGCGTCTAGTCGCTCTTGAACTAATCTAGCTGTATAAGATTCCATATTATTGATACATAATAACGATTTAATTACCCAGCAGTAGTTAGAGGCTTCGGTTTGATGTTATTGATCTTATACTTTCAAAAAAGGACTTCTAGAACGTTGGTATGTTTCTACTGCCCCCTCCCCACTGCTCATTAAAGAAAAGACAATTTCGACTTATATTCGACCTCTAAACTGACTAACTCATTTCTGCAGCTTATATCTTTATGGGTTATACATATATCAGTTAGTCACAAAATGTTTAGTTTTATTAAAGATTTGGGTATATGAAAGCAGGGGTGGTCATTAAAGGGAATAATGAAAAGAATCAAAACGTTTTTCTGTGGCATTTATATTGTGCTATGGACCCTTTGTCTAAATTAATGAATTTAATTTGATAGTTTACCAATCTAGGTACCTCTGCCGATTTGTTTTTTCATCGCTCATACTAATATGTCATTCATAGTATGTACTACGTTAATAAAAAACTTATATGGTAACTAAATGTAGGAAGAGTATATAAAATATTGACAGTGGTAACGTTTACTCTTTGCCATTTAAACATTTGTATGATATGCCTTTCATAGTATACGACATGTTTAACCCATTATTTTTCAGTTGTACTTTGAATGTTCCTTTTCTCGTATTAAACTTATTAAGCCTTGAAACTTCGATTATATGTCTGCAATTTAAACGGTCCGCATCATCACATTATACTTTTGTTATCACGTTACCGGCAAGAATAAGCTTAACGGGCCTTTTGTATACTGTTTTTACACCTTTTAATACCGTTTAATCTTCCTGTCATACCATTGCGTTTCCGTGCCGTTTCTTGAACTTTTCCAACCTTTCCTTCCTTTGGGTACTGTTTCGTAACCTATCCTATATTTCCAGATGCTTTCAATGTCTTGACCAGAATTGTTTCGTGTGGTTTGCGTACCTCTCAAAAGAGTTTGATTGTCATACCACGTCATCGTCATACCGTTTCGGACAATTTATGTACCGTGATGCATCATCATACGTATATTGTACAGTTTCGTCAACATACGGCTTCACATGTTGCAAACGACGTTACCTACCTATGTTCGTACCGTAGATCACAGGTGCGCGACACGAGCTTGATGTTGCGAAAAAGTCAGTAATCTGAAGGGAAAAAATCATACAGAGTGACAAAACTGCCTTAGATTTCCTCCATTCGCCGATGGCGTGTGTGCCTCATAGTGTATATGTTTTAAAAATATGAGTCGCTTATATGCAATGTATGAGTAGTGAAGAAGACAAGGTTTAATTCTTCCATGGAACATGATTCCTAAAGCTGAATCGAGTTGATGGTAAGTGAAAACTTATTTCTGCATCTACCACTGTTCCGTAATTAAAGAAGGGACGTATCGTAGAGTCAAAAACATGGTGTATGTAGCTCTATTCACCGGTTGTCACATGAGCACGACGTTGTCCCTCCCGGCTGGCAAAATTCGCTCAATTCGCATGTTTCGGCGCCCGTATCTTCAGCTGGGTACAACGCAGAAAAGTCCGTGATTGCTTGAGAGATCGAAAAATATCTCGGAAGTAAAACAAGCCTTAGAGTGTGGTCGTGTGACTTTAAAAACAGAAATAGCAGGGGGAAAAATGAGAGTCATGTGGAACCAAATATTTGGAATTTACTTACCTTCTCTTTTTATATCGTATGATAGAGAGGGTCCTATGTTAGAACGGGTCCTGGGGTTAATCTAATGTATTTTTGTCACTCTATGATTTGTTCCCTTCAGACTTTTGTTTTTCTTCTCAATATCACGCCCGCGTCGAGCACCTGGGCCGTAGACCTGGTGATAATTGACCTCATGATCACGGAGTATTTTCGACAGTAATGGTAACTCACATATACATGTACAAGGATACAAGCACAACAGGATATGCCAACAGTCAAGGTTTGTAATTCGAGCGCTGACGACGGATATACGACGGTCGATAAAATACGTGCGTGAGACAGGAGATTGACAGATTTGTTAATGCTTCGTCTGCCCAATGAGACATTGGTATTATAAACAAAATTACCGTCTCAAGATGTTTTAAGGTTCTAGACGCTCCTTATTGCAATTAGCAAGGGTGAAATAGATAAACGAGTAATCCAATCATCACGATTCCAACAACAACAATTATTGTCGATGGTGATCTTTAGGGCATAGGTGATGATTCCATATGACAATAAAAATTATGTAACAGACACAACCTTTTTTTAAATGATTCTAAAATACGAAGCATAAACATAGTTGTTATGGCAACCGAATCCATGCAGCTAATTACAGTTTGCTTATATTAATCAGTTGCATTAAAAAGAAATGCAGTCACGATCTTCAAGCTTACTATGATTGTGTTATTTTGTGTCGATAATTAGAAGAAACACCAAGTTTCGTATTTCATCTTATACAGGCATACAACTATTCATAGTAGTTTCTCAGCTAACCATCTCGTGCACCGCGAGCAAAAACGTGGAAATTTAATTATGTCAAGACTATTACGCCACTACAAGACGTAACACGAAGCTTTAATTATAATTGTATATAATTATGTTTACAGGCATTGACGCTTTAAAATGTTCGGTATGGCCAATATTCAGCAAAACACGCGCAAAAATCGTCTCAAAAGATTATTTTTCCTTCAACACCATATTTTTGTCTGTCTCTCTAAAGGATTCTTTTTCTCACATGTCTATACGGAAACCAATGTCAAATAAAAATGGCATATTATAAATGATAATGTAACACTGAAACAACAAAACAGCTATCGAATATTTCCTTATTTAAGATAGAGCGTAAAACGATAACTGAAAATGACGCTTTAATTCATTTCAGCTTTTACTAATAGCAATACAATGCGTCTTAATTGTATACTGCCGGTAGCTGGCCCAACAATATAAATGTGAACAGGTACAACTATAAAGTCCACTTTTATCCATAAAATAAACTGAAACAGACAAAAAATAAAATAGTTCTCGATTGAAATTTGATCGATAATAGATTTATCCCTCAGACATTATAAGAATTTTGAAACGATCAGCCTTTACAGCAACTGGGTTATTAACTGGAAATTGCAATCAAGAAACCATACCTGTATAAAGGTCAATCAGCGCGATGCTGCCACGTCAAGTTATACCAAGCTCGCTAGTAGGTAAAAGTGTTGCAACTAATGCTTATCTTGATTAGTATATGAATGAATATTCTATTAATGATGGAAATTTGCAATTGATTACTACATTTTGTGCTATATGCACGCATTAGACGACTAAATTAGTCCACGAGTCAGTATAAATGCCATGTATGATGCATGAGGCAGGATATAACTGGAATGTGTGAAATGGAAATCCTACCAAACGATCAGAAACTGTCGGCAGAAACCATGTTACTGCCCAGAAATTCTGATATTAAGATTGGGAATTATTTAGCAGACGCCAGTGCATACGATACATTGTTTTGTACCATTTTCTTACTAGAAAATAGTACCTAAGTAAACGAGATTCAGTAAGAGGAGTACTTAAGGCACAACTATTCTCCACGCCCCTTTTTGCGCATGAGCGCAATTTTCGCTGCGGCGAAGGAGATTTTTTGGAATGAAACAAAAAAAAAAAACTACCTTTGCCATTTTCTAAACATGATGTGAATTATAATATCAAAAAATTATGATAGTCTCAGATGGTGTGACACATCTCTAACAACTTATTGGTTTTTTAAATTTTTTGTATTATGATTTTTAACGTAGCTTTAACACTTTTTGAGTCATATCGCTAAGGTGTCTGCATTGAAGCAGTTTATAGTGATGTCTAGCACTGGGGCATCATGCCGCAGACATGTAGCATGATGTCCCACCCAGTCACATTATCCTGACACCAGGCCGAACAGTCCTAACACTAACCTCTTAATGCTGAGCGTCAAGCGAGGCAGCTGTTAGTACCATTTTTGTAAGTCTTTGGTATGACTCTGCCGAGGATCGAACCAACGACCTCCCGCTTCCGCAGCGGACGCTCTTACCACTAGGACACTAGAGCGGTCCAACAACATATTGGTGCTCTAGAATTGTTGTAATAGTATTGTTGTTACCGTTGTAATATGTTTAATGATACGAGCGATCACTGTATCCAGTTTTGCCCGAAAATGTAAAATATGCAACATTTAAATGTAATATTTAAAATCTTTTTCTTTAGTCTGTCAAAAGGTTGTTGATACATTTCTAAAGTATATTGCAAACCATAGAAGGCGATATAATTTTGCTGTAATTAATAATTTTAAAACAAATTCTAACTATATTCAAATTTGGGAGTTGTGTGAAGTTCAAATTTATATTTTCGAAAGTGTGTTAACAGTGTATCTTCACGTGCAATTCTGAATAATAATAATAATAATAATAATAATATTAATAATAATAATAATAATAATAATAACAGCAACAACAACAACAACAACAACAACAACAATAAGAAGAAGAAGACAATAAGGAGAAGGAGTTGGAGGAAGAAGAAGAACATCAATGGTAATAAAGAGAAGAAGATAATAACTAAACTAAAAAATATTGTAATCATCCTAAACAAGATTTGATAAATGTGATATTAATATCGTCAACACCAATATCATCAATGGTGTTAGGCTGGATCAAAAATTGATTATATTTCTATGAACACTAAACGTCACAGAGAGTAGAAACATTAAACAAACAAAAGAGAGACAGAGAGACAGACCGACATACATAGAGAGAGAGACAGAGAAAGACATACAGAGACAGACAGAGACAGACAGACAGATGGACAGACAGACAGACAGACAGACAGACAGACAGAGAGACAGAAAACGAGATTCGTCGTCGAGTATAGACTTGCGCCAAGAACATAACATACCGGTAATTAAAATGCACATTTTTGTTACCAGTTCATATTGAAAATAAATGATGAAAAGCTTCTGTAAATCAAATTGGCCAATCCTAATACTTAGAGCAAACTGCATGGCTGGAAACGAGTCGAACCCGCAATCCGCAATGTGCATCGGGTCCACTAATCTTTCAGTCACTGAGTTTTTCCCCAAGATTATCAGATTATAAGTTGTGACAAAAGAATTACAAGTCGAGAGAACGCATTAACAAAACGGACGCATTGAAAGTTAATTTGCGACAACAAGTTAGGTAATCAAAACAAATGACAGTCCTACAACGTTCCTAATATATGACCAAAGAAGCAAAAAGAGCCAAGTAAGAAAACCAAATGATTCTGCGAGGAAAAACGCATAAACTTTACGTTACTCTAATTAGTCATAATTATGAATCTCAACGCTTGGTAGCTTAGGTCTCTGGCTTTTGAACAGAGGGAATGTTGGAAATAGTATTGCCTGCATTTCACGAAAGGGACAGCAAAAATTAAGTTCAAAACATTTAGGACATGTTCTCGTATTTGTGGGATTCTCCAGCAATTAGTGCTAAAATAATTCGTATCCAGACAAAATAGAAAGCAATATCCTATGGGACCTACGGTAACTAGCATTCCAGAAAGTATGGCCTCCCAATTTCACTTTTCTGTCATTGTTAAACATTGAAACCATCTAACAGCTTCCAGTCATAACAAGTATGCTATATTTTAAAGTAGATACGCATTTGATTTCTCCAGCCGAAAGAATATCGTAAAGTAAATGAGAAGACCGCTAACTTCCTTTTATATTGCCGTATCTATGTATTCCTTGATTTCTAGTGTCGTCAATTATTAAGTTGTCATCTATCTTTCCTAACAGTATTTCAGTAGACTTCAGTTACCTTTGGCTCTCATTGTTAGGGTGTGCTTGGTGTTGGTGGTTTTTCCACAAGTCATATGTGGCATATCACACGTATTGTTCGACGATGACCAAAGCAGCACATTCATTCACCAATATCAACACGTTTTCCGCACAAATTAATCATGAAACGATCATGATTGATAACAATACTTTCGCTTTGGAGGGTCACTAGGGACACCAGTCATAAGAACAACATTGACCAAAAAAACCCACACGTTTTCTTAGATATGTAACAGTTTTTGATAGAACAGATGCTCTACTTATTGCCTTTGATAAGTTAAATGATGAATTGCCAACTTCATTGGAGAAAACCTCGAAGCGAAACGTGTATTTAATGGAAGGTTTCTTAATATTGTTGTGTAAAGGACAAATTAATTTTCATAAAAATTCATGACTTTATTATTCACTTGATTCGTTAAAGACTAAAGGGTAAATGCGATTAAGAAAACAATTTTCTTCCTTAAAATTGGAACTAAAATTATTCAAGACGTTTTAACGCAGATCAAAATCTTTTCTGACACTAATCACGTAACAAAAAAAGGAACCAAATTAAGTCCCGGTCCATATTATCGATCTATTTTCCTCGTGGCGCAAGGAAACTTTCCTAATAGAGCTTCCGCCCTCCCCCAAAAAATAATATCAATAGTCAGCTTTGGTATAAAATTGAATGTACGTCAGCCAGAAAGAAATACCACAAATCAAGAAAAATACTTTGAATAGAAACAGACAATATTTCAATCGTGTCAAAAGAGAATACAAAAGTTATAAATCAACTTTTCGATATCACCAAAGCCAATTTGAAGAGAACAAATAACAAAACAAACATGACTTTTAAAAATCCGAAAGAAATGTGGAATCTCATTAATTTTGTAGATCGGGGTTGTCATGACATCCACGTTGATATAAATTATATTTATTAATATTTATAAGATCGAAACACAGGACTGATGTGCTTGATTTGACTGAGGTTGTTCATGTCTTCCTCTGATATTCTGATTACTGAATATGAAATTAGACAGAAATGTAAACGTTAAAGAAAAATAAAACTGCATGGTTATCTGTGTATGAAATAAATACCTTATATGTACTGAATCTATTTGTATAGAAATTAAGTTTAATTTTTCAGTTTCATGTGGATCAAAAGAATAGTTCCTTTGCAACCAATACAGCATTACTCAGGAAAACGTTTTACATAAGAATCCTCAACAACAGATTTAATGATTATGAATGTGATGTGTCTTGAATCTTAGACTGGATTTAGATAAGATAATTCTACAGTTTTTTTTGTAACACATAATCTTATATACTATATGAAATTATCCAGAACGAAACTACGCTCTTTGTTAATTTTGAAAGAATTTTTGATCACATGTTTTTTTTAAAGATGATATTATGAGAGGATTATAGTGATACAGGTGTCTTGAATAGACATTGACCATGTGCAACCACCGTCTGATAACACTGGTCTACGGCCAAAAAGCTTCCGAAATAGTCAAACGTTACTAATTATGGGTTATTGATAATGAAAAGTATGCTTTAAAATGTTGATTGACTATAGTTTTAAAGATATGATACTGGGTAAGTATATACGACACGTGACTTGGGAATGGCGGAGGATAAGTGAGTTATATAAAGGGAAGGGATCTCAATTTTAAGCGGAAATAACTAAAACACATATTTGACGGGATCAATGAATAAATCTTTGACTGAGTTTGGACAGTTCTTTATTTTTAGGCAAAACAATGAATGACGCAATCTTCAGCAAGTATTGTGTCATACGTGACAAGACTTGTATCAGGTTGTTCATAGAAGTCATTGATGATGCAATCGTAGCCAAGCTTACATCACTCTGCTGAACAAATTGTCCAATACTACTACTACTACTACTACTACTACTACTACTACTACTACTAATAATAATAATAATAATAATAATAATAATAATAATAATAATAATGAGGACTTTGTATAGAACACTGCTGAACAAATTGGCCTATATCAGCTCGAGAAATCATACATTGTTGTACTCTCCTTTTTATCAGTGTTTGATTTTGCAAAATGGCACATTTCTGTATAACCAAAGTGAGGTCAGGACCAGAGGTGGGCCCCACACATATGTTGCAACGCTTGTGCAACACCTCTTAATAAGTGGTTGAACAGGAAAAGGATATCATTTCCTTTTGCAGTGCCAATGATTTTGGATAGAACAAACAGATGATATTATCATCAATTGTTACTTCTGCATGGTACGCCCGTTTGGGAAAGATGTGTCAAGGGAGAAAAAGTGGACTGTGCATTATCCAAACATTCCATTAGCTATACGCCCAGTATCCAACGGAGAAGGACTGCCGGTTCCTGATGCACCAGAATCATTCTCACTTGAGTCAGACGAGGACGAAAAAGAGGATGAAACTTCTCGTCCTGAACTATCAATGTTACATGATTCATATTTTATCCCATCCTCTTCGTCTGAACCACACCTCAAAACATAATGGGAACTAAATAACATTGTCAAGGATTTGAAACTATCCAAGAGTAAATAAAACAGATGTGTTGGGCTCCAGACACATGCAGATTTCAAGTATATCCGATGAAACTTTCCAAGGTTAAGTGAAGTTAAGATAAAGAAATGTGTCTTTGTTGGTCCTCAGATTTGTGAACTTCTTTGATGATGCATTTGACAGTGCACTGTGTGGCAAGGACGATGAAGCATGGAAGAAAGCCTTCTAGCTAGCGGCAACAACATTGCGTAGAAACGGTAAGAGGAGAAAAATACAGATAGTTGATGGAAAATCTCCTCAAGGCATACAAAAACTTTACTTTCAACATGTCACTAAAGATATAAGTTTGCACTGTCATCTATATTTTTTCCACTTAACTGTGAAGCAGTGAGCATAAGCATGGCGAACGCTTTCACCAGGACATTGCAACAACGGAGAAACGCTATCAGGACCAATGGAGCCCATAAATACTTGCAAACTATTGCTGGACATTGATAAGAGATACTCCAAGAGACAGGCCCAAAAAGCACCGAATAGACATGAATAAGGACTATACTATGTGCGTATATATACATACTAATCTTCTGGCTTCTGTTCATAATAAATTTATTTATATAACCCTTTTCCTGTTTAAAAAACAAAATTATTGCATAAATAGTACAGGTGAAATATTATCAAGTAAAGCAACCATACACACATGAAAACATCTAGGTTTACAATTAATGATTCAAACTATGTACACAATATACATAGACGTAAAATCAGAAAACTTAAATATCTTGGTAACTGTAGCCAATAAGTTGTTTTAATTGTCATATTTGAACTGAGCGCATCAAAATCCATAAAAATAGCACATTTTATCTCTGAAGCAGACGACTTCTAAAAAACTGCAGACCCGTGTATGTTTGCAACCAGGTCATGACTATGTGGGTTTAAATTTTTAAATTTAATTATCATGTCAAACTTGTTTATGCTAACACCAAATGGACTATATAATTTTGGAAGCTAATGCCAGAAAAATGATGAATAACATGCTAATTTGATCTACAGTTTTAACAAGTGACTTATCGGACAATATGGCTTGTGGAATCAGAGAAGTCGCATTAAAGAATTTTTCCAACTATATTGGTTATTTCTCTGTATTCTTAAAAGAACCGCGCAAGAAATACGGATAACAGGATTATGGAAAAAATAAGTCTTATATAAGCGGCGTTTTAGTGAACGTCTTTACAATTTTGTAGAAAGACACCAAATCAAGTATAACTGCAAATGACAATATCCCTCTCTCTCTCTCTCTCTCTCTCTCTCTCTCTCTCTCTCTCTCTCTCTCTCTCTCTCTCTCTCTCTCTGCATGAAAACAATTCGCCTGGTGAAAATCTACCGCCATTATTGTTTGCTATATATCAGAAAACCTTAATCAATACCTTGAATCGAAGCAATGGAATGGTATCCAACAAAAACTGATGATGAAGTCACTCAATCTTACAAAGTATTTTTTACTTCTTTATGCATGCTATACAGAGAACACCAAAGATCGACTGTTTTTGATGAATAATTTTCGTAATCATTGAAATGACCGGAATTAAAATTGAATGAGAACAAAGCAAATGTGTTTATTTTGGTAAACGTTTGAAGAAAACGTTTGTATTTACATATCAACGTACGATACTAGCAGAGGCTAATAAATGCATTTGTCCTGGGTTTGTAATGCGTACAAAGCAGTCTATAAAGCAAACAATATCAAAACCCAATAAAGAATTATTCTTTCTAAAGAGGTAATATAAAATCAACCTACATGTAGAATCCCAGCTAAAAATATTTCATATCGTGATTGCATATATTTTACTATATGGGGTCGGAAACTTGGGTTTAAAAAAAAAAAGCTAAATCATTGAGAAAAATCGATGCAAATTTTCGAAGATGGGTTTTAAAGGGTGAGCAAGAGTAAATTGCAAGACAATCACTAATAATTAGAGTGATATTGAACGCTATCAAATATTAGTAAATTGCAAGACAATCACTAATAATTAGAGTGATATTGAACGCTATCAAATATTAGTGCCGACCGATTGAAGAAAAATCTAAAAACGTATTCGAACATTATATCATTCCACAAAACGTCGATAGTTTAACTAAAGAATGTGGATTCGGATATATTTGGCATTCGCAATATTTTCATGATAAACAATGGCTCATCATCAGAATAAAGTACAGACAAACGGACAGCAGTCTTCAGACACGGAACCGAAAGGAAAATTTATCACGTAATTGATTTACTTATAGACTTTTTTAAAAAAAAACAAACATCTAGTTGGACGAGTATAGATTTATTTGCATCTTGTGCTTTTAATTTAGAACCTCAAGCCACCATTTACCAGCTGGAACTGGTAGATGGTAAACTATTCCAAGGATAGGAATATTGTTTACACTGTGCAACTAAAATATTTAGGTGATGCATTTTTTTGAATATTCAACTGTCCTTATTTCAAAACTTAAAGAAAAGTCTACCTAACAATAAATATCATAGAAGGTGAAATACATTATTTTTATCGATTTGCTTAACTCAAAAGTAATTGAGCTTTTAAAGTTGTGTACATTCGTAAAAGCTATTATGTCGAAATTCAATTACTATCGAATTTATTCTTTTGTGTTGGCTAAGCTTCTAATGCATGACTAATAAATCAGAAATATGCAAAACGGTTATGTTAAACAAATTGTTTGTAATCAATTTTTTTTCTAAAATGATGTTTTGATAGGCTTATAACTTGTTTTATATACACGTTAACATCTAAAACAAGAATGCAGTGAGCAGTATGGGAACAACAAAACTATTTTACCAAATGAATATTGTTGTAAAAACCACATAATTCAATTATCTAGAATACTTTTATGTAACACACTTAGCTGGTAATTACTTGGTTAATTCCCCTGACGAAAACACACACACACACACACACACACACACAAACTCTCTCTCTCTCTCTCTCTCTCTCTCTCTCTCTCTCTCTCTCTCTCTCTCTCTCTCTCTCTCTCTCTCTCTCTGTAGATCACAAATACTTAATAATTCTTTTAAAACATATGAATGGATTAAAATTTCAATAGAACCATTTAAACTGAATCCGAATTTTCAAAGTACCCGTTGCATAACCATTAGTAAGAACAAGTTGTATAGTTTGATCGAATAATTTAATAACAAGATTCAACAATTTGCTAACCGTTTCGTTCATGTATGTGTTGATTAACTTACAACGTTTAAAACTGTTAATGTGTCTTTTTCCTTTGATGTGCTTTGTTACGTTGCTGTTCTCTCTCTCTCTCTCTCTCTCTCTCTCTCTCTCTCTCTCTCTCTCTCTCTCTCTCTCTCTCTCTCTCTCTCTCTCTCATCACAAAACGGCTACGGTGGCCTAATGGTCAGTGCGTCCGCCGTGGAAGCAGGAGGTCGTTGGTTCAATCCCCGGCCGAATCATACCAAAAGACTTTAAAAAATGGTACTAACAGCTGCCTCGCTTGGTGCTCAGAATTAAGAGGTTAGTGTTAGGACTGGCTTGTCCCATGTCAGGATAATGTGACTGGGGTGGATATCATACAACATGTCTGCGTCATGATGCCCTAGTGCTAGACATCACTATAAACTGCCTCACTGCATACATCGTAGCGATATGTCTGAAAAAATTATTAAAGCTACGTTAATAATCCTAATCAAACAAACAAACAAACGAACTCTCTCATCAGATATTGCAGATGCTCCTTTACTGCTTACATAATCTCAAGCTAAACAAAATATTGTTTTGAAACATAAGACTTTGCTCAGTCAGAGCAAACATGACGTGTTTTGTGTAAATTTTATAATAATAATAATAATAATAATAATAATAATAATAATAATAATAATAAAAGCCATGAGATTGGAAAACAAAAAATTGCTGAAAATATTCATGGTAGTAAACATTGTTACGTCTTTAAGTGTGTTCTTGACAGTCGAAAAAGGTGAGTTTTAAGTTCACTCTTGAAATCGAACACTGCGTCTTCGTGTCTAATTTCAATAGGCAATTCATTATACGTTGCTGGGCCCTGGTATGCAAAAGAACGTTGTCCATATGACTTCGTTTTTATAGTGGGAACAAAGAGTATACGATCGTCAGAAGAGGAACGTTCGTATCTTGCTAGGGCGTACACGTGGTGAGGCCTGATAGATATGCTGGACAGGAGTCCGTCAATGAAATGGTGCACAGAGAACAAACTTTGTGTTTGATTCTGGATCGAATGGATAGTCAGTGTATAGTACAGAACAGTGGGAAAGTGTGCTCTGATCGTAGTACTCTAAAGATGATCCGAGCATATGTGTTTTGAACCTTTTGAAGTTTCTGGTGTAGATATTGAGACGAACCGCACATAACTGATTTACAATAGTCCTGTCTTGAAGGTACAAATGAACACTCAAAGTGTTTTAGTGGCATCAGCTGAAAGATATTTGCGAATGGAGCTGATGCGTCTCAGCTCAAGATATGCAGCCATTCATATGTTCATGACATGTTGGTACAATGTGAGTACTGTCTAGAGTAACACCTAGGTTTCGTACTGACTGTGAATTTAATTTTGGTGTTGCTGATATTTATTGTTAGAGGTAAAGGATGTGAATGAGAAAGTCTTTGAGTTGTGATCAGAATGACCTCCGTTTGATCATCATTCATCTGCAGCTTGTTACATATCATCCATGATTTCACATCAGAAATGCATCTATCTACTCCTTGGATGGTAGCATCAACTTCAGTTGGGTGGCTAGACTTGTATATTTGGGTGTTATCGGCGTTCAATTGGTGAGATACTATGTGATGATCAATGCCACTTCAGAGCGGTTGAGTGTATAAAATGAAGGGAACAGGACTTCAACCGCTGTAAGGCTGTATTTTGAATGACAAATACATGCTGGAGACGGCGAAGCAATATATCATGGTCTATTGTGTCAAATGCTGCAGACAAATCAAGAGGGTGAGGACTGTAATCTTTCCGCTATCCAAAGCAGAGCGAATGTCATTAAATACTGTCAGAATATTAGTTTCAGTACTGTGGCAGGGCCATATGCAGACTGTACATTGCTTAAACGACTGTTTGAATTCAAATGAGATACAAGTTGGGTTAGAACAACTTTTTCTAAGATTTATTATATGAAAGCTTGATTAGAAACTGGGCGGTAGTTCCTTAAATCGTTATGGTCAAGTGTTGGTTTCTTTAGCAGCGGCTATACGAAGGCAGTTTTGAAAAATGATGGGAATTCCCCAGATGAGAGAGATATTAATAACATCAATTAGTGAAGGCAATATTGGGTCTAAGCACTCAAGCAGCAGTGATGTTGGAATTGGATCAAGTTCATATGACTTTGGTGCACCCTTCATCACGATTTTCGTTACTAAATCAATAGAGACAGGTTTAAATGCTCCTAATGGTTGTCGATGAAATTCCGTATCGTAGCTGTATGGTGACAACGGGTCAAATGTAAAAAAGAATAAGAATATAACTTTACACCGAAGGCGCGTATGCAGTAAATAACAACTGCAGTGTAAATAATTTATATGTCCAGTTTTGTCGATTCCGCGGCATTTTCGAAGGATTGGCGTCTGAATCAAGTTATATGCGATGCGTACATTTGATTAGATCTCAGTTACCTGTCAACAGGACCTGTTTTAGTCTATAAAATAAACCGTCTGGCATGAATATCCCAGACACATTCACAAATGGTTGATTGATCAGGACAGACATATTGTCTTAGAAAGCCTGATCAATCTTGATTGAGGAAAACATGTATTTGTACAGAGAATTTGAGAAATTCAGAAGCACACCAATAACATGTTACATTAATAGGGAAATACTAAAAGAAACGACGAAACGTGGGTTGACTTTAATTTCCCACAAAAGAAAACCAACAAGGAAATAAGTTCCAATGAAAATTATTAGAATGTATATAGAGTATTTGGCACCATATAAATTTTAGGAAAAATATGAGAAAATACCATTTTATGAAGGATAAAATATTTAAAATCAGTTGTTTTTTTTAAAATGGCGCATTCTGCGAATGCAGCTCTGGATTATGTAGTTTGCAGTTGGACTCGACTTATAAGCGAATATAAACGGTAGTCGTGTGCATTGGCTTTGTCGTCAGTAGATTCGTTGCAAATGTATTAGATTATCTGTTGAAAGAGATTAGTTGGACATTTTAGTAAGTCTACGTAAGAAATATACGAAGTTACTTCTCCAGTACATACGGTAATCATAAGCCAAGAAAACGTCTCGTATTTCATCAGCTTCAGCTAGTCATCTATTTATCGGGTCCTATAACTGACATGTACTTAATTCTTGTAATGTTTTATATTTCTAACTGACATAGCCATGTTTTATCAGTAAAACATAAATAGCAGCACAAAATGCGACCTTAACGCTAACGAAGCTGTCACAAAAATACAGACTAAGTTAATATCGCCATTATCTAATATATATATATATATATATATATATATATATATATATATATATATATATATATATATATATATATATATATATATATTTGAATTTGGTGTACGTGACATCAGGTCCGTTGCCGCATAAAACCTACTGATAGGACACGTAAGCGTGCTTTTTCAAAATAGAAGTAAACTAATAATCTATAAACTTAGCGTGATATTAGATAAGGTATCGCATACAAGAATTACACCAAATAGGTACCTGGGGTATGTGTTGAAACTGATTCAAATTACAAGCTATGCTAACTTCCAGTACACCACACTAGTTCGTAACCTCCTTAGTCTGACTAACTTCATGATACCTGAGTCGTCGTTTCGTCAAAGATAATAAACAAAACAACAAAGCAAAACAAAAAGGAGGAGGGGTAATTATAGTCAAATTAAACAATAGGACCAAATAATGTGACTTCCCAACCAAATTAAATTTGAAACCGTGAATGATCTGCATACCCTGAACTAAAGGAAGTTAACCATATTTTTCCCAATTAAAGAGTTCTAGTTAGCTACGTAAAATGACTAGTTCCAGGCAAACATCGATGATGTGCAGGTAACTCAATCATATTGCAATAGATACAAATCTATTTTGACACATGTCTGATGAAAATACGCATTGTTAAAACTGTGAGAAAAATAGGAAGCGAGATACACGACGCGCTTTGATAAATCTTAGAAGCCTTTAATGAGTGAACACCCGAAATGCACAGTGATAAGAAGAAACAAAAATACAACCAAAATGCTAAGTAAACAATAAAGGAAGAAAAAGAAGTGCAAAGACTTAATTAAATTCTTTAGGCTAACATGTTGAAGTATTTCACTAAAAACAACCCAGAAATATATTATTCAGTCATATTGATTGGGATAATAATTCGTATCACAGATCAGTACAAAAATCATATCACAGATCAGTACAAAAATCGTATCACAGATCAATGCAAAATTTGTATCACAGATCAATACAAAATTTGTATCGCAGATCAGTTCAAAATATCGTATCACAGATCAATACAAAATTTGTATCACAGATCAATACAATAATTCGTATCACAGATCGATGCATGT